>JAODTK010004899.1:0-322511 GCA_026419785.1 Sclerodactyla briareus | reverse complement strand
GTCTCAGAGAGATGTTAACCGAAAATTGTCAGTCTTACAATAATACTGGGATCAAAGTTTTCTGTAGAACTAATTACAAAAAATATGTCAAGAGGCTTTCTTCATCCTTAATAGATCGGAAGATCGGATTGCTCAGTCAAGTAGAGCTCCAGACTGCCAATAAATCCCACAAACCGATAGCTTTCCTGTCGTGCCCGTGGGCAAGGTGATCACTTCATTGATCCTCTATTCCGGTGTTAAATGGGAACTGCGAGGAAGTGGAGTACAATCGGCATGATTAGCTGCGCCGTTACTCTCCCTGTGATTACTCAGATGATTTCCTCCATTCCACAAACATGAAACTTAATCAAGGATTTATAATAAGCGATTGTAGTAAAAAAAAATCCCAGCAACATACAATATAGTGAGTCCCAGAGATTTAAGGTGGGTGACTTGACAACGTCCTATCATAGCACTATTCAACATGGAACAACTGTTAAACAGAATTAGCATATTAGCCAGAAGCTTGTGATTAGAACCCACCTCAAGGCCCTTGGTTTGCTTCACATTTTGGTAACAGAAAAAATGTGGATCACCAAGTCGTAATCATGAAATGTGATTTTTTGTCCCCCAAATGGAATGGGTGTATAAGTGGCTATATGCACCAACTTGCTCTGGCCTATCTGAAAATGCAAAAATCTCCAAAGGGGAGGGAGACCACCCCTCTCCTAGACCACTACCCCATTGTCCGTTCTACAAACTTCAGCCCCCACGCAAAAATTCGTTACTAAGCCCATTGCTACAACCACAGCCTCCCCAGACGACCGGGCAGCCCGTAGCTCACGGGCGGCGCAGCTTCGCGGGTAACTCAAAGTAGGTTGGGGGAAGGGAAGGGGGTGGGGGTGGGCGATGGCATGGCCTAGGCTGGTCGCTTGCCCAGAGGAGGTCAGGCGATTGGAAACGGCGGAGTGAACGCGGCAAGATGACCTATAGAGAAGCCCAGAAGTGCAGTGAGGCCTACAAGGGCTGGGGGGTGGAAAAAACGGAGGAACCGTTCAGCGGGAAAGAACCCTACACTAATAGTACTCTCGCGTGTGGTGCGAAACAGATTTGAAATATGAACGTTGGTTCAGAAAGTGACGAATAGTGTTTGGATTGGTCGGTCACTTATGAACAATTTCAGGGGTTAGGGGTGTGTTTGAAACGTGATGACGAAACAATGGAGGGAATTCTAAACATACTTTCGAGTCCTATTAAAAATATTCACATTAAGGGATTGTATTAAATCCCCAAATTCGCCCAGTTCTTTGTGACACAAGCAATAGAACTACGTCTATGCCCACCGGACACGCAGTGTACAGTAATTATATTGACTCTATCAGTGCGGAAGTGGATATTAACATTGCGTTCGGGCGCGCGATGAATTGAATATAAACAGTGTATCAAAATTCACTCATGAACCATGCATTTTACGAATGATCGTTTTCTCTTTTATAGAGAAATGACAATTTACATTTTCGCCAGATTTGGGGTGAAACCTGGTTGACTCGTATATTTTTTCTTTCAAATGGCGACTAAATGATGGAGGACTAATATTCCACTGATTTTCCTTTTCAACTAATGACAAAGTGAACATATCCAGTTAGACATTATTTTCTGTGCCCATTTTTGTTCATCAGTTGTTCATGATGCGACTCAAACGGATAACTCAGGCGTTGGTGATTGCGAAAGAGTGACTGACTTCAGGCAGCCTATGGAGAAGGTATTCAAGAAACGACAATGTGTCATCTTCTAAGGAAATATGATACAATGAATGCTGCTGCTAAATTCTGTGTATGTTGGTGTTCAGTACAAAAAAGTTTACCATTACAAACATCCATAGGTGAGCGGGACTCATGATCCTTCATTATAATGTGATAGTTTTATCATTGCCAAATAACTTCATCCATAAGATGAAAACAAATCTACGGTCATGCTTGGGAGGGTGTTTGCTGTTCATTTTTCATTTTATACTAAACTTATCGCTTTCCTCGGTTTTCTCACGATCACGGGTATCCCTTTCTTAACAGTTTATCCAGGATAATTGAAAAATCGTGATCTAATTATGTAGCGTGATTGAACCTGCTTTCAGGATAATCTCGGCTACATTGTTTTGGAGCGGATTATGTTGGCGACTCCAATTAATCTCGATGAGAGATTTTCTCCCATTTCTGTTCCTCGCATTTTGGAATTCATCACGTGTAAAATGTTATAGGCCTATACTAATAACTAATCTGAAGATTGCGTTTTTTTACATGTATTAAATAGAGTAGATGGGGATGGGTGATTAATACGTATTAGGAATTCGGGTTATACATATGCATACCCAATTGGGTAGTGGACGAAGGGTACTGCTCGCACAAATTCAAGGTGTCAGTATCTGTGTCTAAATATACGAAAAAGCATATGTACCAGGTTATAATAGGGCGTAATGACACTTTCATTCTCTATGCATTTCGGTTGTTATTACTAACCTTGACCTTATGATATTTGGTATTGTGACATTAAATGTGAGATGGCTGTGGTATTCTAAGATGTGATTTCTGGGGGATGCAAACAAAGTATAGGCTCTCTGTGAGGGCACATGCAGTATGAGTGAATATGCGGAGAGCAATTGATTAAATGGTTTACCACGTCGGAACCAGACTCGGCTCGGCCGCCCTATGTATTTTGGTATATTCACAATAGGACCTCCATCGCACTTTAATTGAAAAAGTCTGGATTGGTCACACAATGACATGACTAATTTAGAACATTCATTTTGATTTGTGGAACATCTATTTCATGCCGAAAAGTGAACTTGCCATTTCTTCTTTTTTTTCCCTCGTTTTTTTTTATCCAGTATCAGGCACACATATTGCACCATGAAGCGATTAAAACTTGTGTGGGCTTAAGCACAAAACTTTGTCATTTCTAGGCATTCTCCTAAAGTTTTCGTTTGCATTCACTTTCGCTCATCTGAATTTTTGATGTTTCGAGGTCGATTCCTGATTCTCATGTAGGGAATCTCATTGTCTCCACTGCTGAGCCAAAGGTAATTGCGCGCAAAGGAAGAGAGACTTCAGCGATCACTCTGGTGTGTGTGTGTGCATGTGTGTGTATATGTCACTCTTTCTCATCAGCTGGATTTTTTCGAAACCGTAAGACCGATTTAAAAAAGAAAGAAATTGTGTACGCGGTATCGAGTTAGAGTTAGGATTGTTTGGGACGCGAACGTTACTGAAAAGGTAGATTAAATGCCTATTTTTTGTATTTTCTCAATCGTTAGCAACGATTACGCGCAAACTGTAGAAGCTATGATGATGTGGTTTTTGACGCTCATCATATACCAGTTCAAGATACTGGGTAGATGAATCGATTAGATTTTTTTCAGGGGGGAGGCGTCAAATCTGCTGAGCAAGTGGGTCCAATTCGCATGATTTATACAAAGATTCGGAAGTTTGTCGGATTTTCACGAAACTGGGTGGATATGGTCCTCCTATCGTCCGAGAAAATTTGAAAAACACAAATTCAGGGTAGCCCGGTTTTATTTCAATGTGTCTAATCGCCTGGTTCCTGCACATTTGTCAGATATGGAAGTTTGTCGGATTCCCACTACACTTGGAAAATGTAGTCTGTCTCCGGTCCCGAGTAATGTTAAATGTCAGTCGGTCTTTCGAGGTCTTCCAATGTGTCTATTTATACAATGTCCCTAAAAATTGGAGTCCGTTATTGTCATGAAATTCATTGAGTGTGTCCACCATCTGTACGAGATATTTAAAGTTGAAGAATGTGGGTACCTGCAAATTCGTACGGGCATCCAAACAGCTGAAGACTACAGCCACCATATGATGATTTTGGATTCTGCTGCTCATAATTTGCCAACCATAATATATCCCCAGTCGACCTCTGTGATCAGAATGGTTATAACATAATTACTACCGTATCTCATTAACAGAAACAACTGCTCGTCGCAAAAAGCGAAACAAGCGGTTCGAGAACTCATTTACGGTATTTTCTCGATCTGACCATGGTCAGACTTTAATTTTGGGACGTACAGTACGACAGATTTGTGCTTTTCAACGCACACTCTCGATCACACTAACCGCACGGATAGCCTGCTCAAAGTGAGTACAAAAGTACCCCCGACATTTTCAAGGTTCCAACCATGTTGCAATTGTGGATTACATCAATTTATTCGATATTTTGTTTATACCGATCAGGATATTATAGAGTATCGGCAAATTTTCCCCACATCCAATCTCGTTCACATAGGAGTCATGACAATACTCATATAAGGGCAAAATTTAAACGATCGCGGAACGTTTCTAGATTTGGGAATGCTGGAGCGACCGATTACTATGGGCACGCAGCTGAACAAAGTCTGCAAACCCTGACCATGGACATTGTGACATAAATTCAGCTCAAAAAAAATTTGGAAACGTATTGCTGAGTGAGCAACCCATGCCGAAAACTACTTTCGTAATGGTCTACGACGTCATGGAAGCTCCGTAAGTAGATACTTTCATAAAATATGAACGCATATATACCCCGCCAGCAACCCCAGCACACTTGGGAATTATTCATTTCGCAGTCTAATATTAAGAATCTCTGCTACCCTTATGTGCGCATAAATATTTTTATGACATCATAAAGTAGTTTTATGTTAATAAAGTATACACATATTTTCGTTTCAAGATAATATGACTATCTTAGTTTTCTTTGGTGTATGTTATTGTTAAAGTATTGTCGGCGAGCCCTTAAAGGTACAATGGTCGTGTAAACATACCTTCTGCTATTTTGGTGTCTAGTATATTTAGGAAACCCAAACCTCAGAGGAATTCCAGCCGATTCGAGTGTGAAAAGGAGGGTTGCGCAATGTGCCCCGTGACGTCACGAGAGTAACCGGGGATCCCGTGTAATACAAAGTCAATCACGCATGTATTGTTACCAACCTAGTACAGAAAAAACGACATAGGATTTGATTAAGCTCAAGAGTTAAAGAATATTTCCATCAATTTCATTTATGAATATCAACTAATATTTCTCTGCCATAATAGTGCAAAGTATCAGAATTACTGTGTAAAGCCAATAGACGACATTCGCATTGTTACTACTAGAGATTATGCAAATCCATCAATGTTGCAAAATCAGCGCAAGTCTTGCAAATTAGCCCAAAATTGATCTCTGATGACTATAGAATTACCTGTAAAATGTTACGTTCACTATGGTTACAATTGTCATCCAAAACCGGGAAAGTGGAGAGTCAGCGTCATTTATGCAGTAAATCCGATTAGACTATGCCCAGCCACCCGTTTCGGTTGCACTTTCCACGTCATCGCACGAAACCTATGCTCGCTCCTTTTTTCCTCGCACTTCGCGTGCCTGGAATAGGCTTCCCGGGATGTATTCCTCCTGATTTTGATCTCCAGCGGTTTAAGAGTAGAATCAACAAGCTGGATCTCTACTCTTTCTTTTAGTTTCGGATGCTTGGGGGTTGCCTTTGTGTTAGGCAATTATGGGTTCGCCCTTCCTCTTGTCACTTTGTTTAAAAAAAAAAAAAAGGAATTATTCCAGTAGAAGACTCGCACTTTCCCTATATCCTATAAAGTCTGGACCTAAGCGCCTTACGGTTCAGAAATTATGAACGAACAGACAAACAGAAACGAACGTGACGAACGGAGGGAAATGATGTCTGGTCACGTCTCTCACCCCAGCTAAAAAATATATTCCGCAATATTTCCGGGAACAGTGCGTCATTTCACAGTGTATAATATGGCGCTGGGGACGTGATCTTGATCGATCATCTCCTGTGGACGTGATCTTGATCGATCATCTCCTGGGGACGTGATCTTGATCGATCATCTCCTGTGGACGTGATCTTGATCGATCATCTTCAGTGTGTGAACAAAGAAAGGGAATTGTTTAGTCGAACCAGTTGCAGCACAGTCAACGTGTCACATATACTTTTTTTTTCCTTTTTCTAATAACCACCATTACATGAATAATGTGATATTTCCCTTCCATGCCTCTTATCCAATCCATTGGTTGAGATAGGTCATATTCTAGTCGAACTAGTAACAGTACAGTCACGTGTCACACACCTTTTTCTTTTAAAATCTTATCATACAATCATCACAATGAATGACTTTGCATTTTCCCTTTGATGTTCTATCCAATAAAATTGGCTATATGTATTGTGTGCGTAACGAAGTTTTTCATCACTTCCCCTCGAACTGTTATACCCGGGAGAAACCCTCCGTTCGCCGTATCTTGGTCTTAGCCAGTTCAAAAAAAAAAAAAAAAGAGTTTTGCTTATGGTCTGTTACGCGTCACAACAAATTTTCGGGGATAAATTTATGTACCATAAAAATGTATTCTGCCTGTGTTGCGCGCCGTCCCTCCCCCGAAAGGTGTTTTTACTACTCGGGGATAAAGCGAGCTCCGACTATAAAAGTAGCATATAGTGCTAACCTTTTTCATGTTTCCGTGTGTACTTCACACGTCTGTCGGAAACTTGCCGAGAAGCAGCGGTATGTCAGTATGTTCGTCCCGTTTTCCCAAATCCAAATTTATGTTGATTCTGGGGGGCCGTCCCCCCAAGTCGGAAATGACATGATATTAGCTTCAGGGTAAGTGAGAGACGAGGGTTGTACTGATGTAGGTAGCGCGTGTAACCAGCATAACTCACACAATTAAATCATGCCAAAATGATTATGAATACTCTGGCGCCTTTCCTCGGACTAGACGACGCAACTCTCCTAGCATATACCTCCTCCCTCTATTACATAAAGTGTTATCAATGAAATATATACGTTTTATATGGCGTTATATGAATGATTGTTTTAAAGCGTGATACAACTTATATAATCGATATACACTGTACATTCATACGTAACATCATATCAATGCAATCTTATTTTACTCTGAAAGGTGATATTTGTAGGCAGTTGAGGCGACGGACGTGTTGTGGAAGAGAATTCAACAGCTTAGCCACAACAGTTGTTAAAACTATAGGGGACTTCCACCGACGTAATTTCTATTTTTAGCAGGAACCTCTCCCTTCTTATGGATTATTAAAACTGCGTTTTGGGAATTATTATAATCAATGAAGATCTATTATTACGAAGGCATGCTGTAGCCGAGGCATGGCATAGCCATGTGGAAAAATAGCGCGAAAATAAATATTCAGTGACAATTTGACTGCTGTGTCTGGGCAACCATTTTGTCGTTCTACGGCAGTAGTTTCTAGATAATCCTCTTATTCCTGACTCACTTTTATAGAAACTACTTCCCAAGACCCCCCCCCCCCCAAAAAAAAAAAAAAATAAAAATAAAAAATGAAGAAGTGACAGACATACTTCCACTGGAACGATTCATACAAGCGCATGATAATGGTACGATGGTTTGGCTTGGTAATGTGAATGGAGGGTGCCACGTAAAAGATGCTCGTGTAAAGGGAGTTGCCCTGTCAGATTTTCAGAAATCGGACTGAGGTCGATGTTGGTCACTTGTTGGTACATTTTGGCTTAACAGTTATCCAATTGGAAAAACGGATTAGGTGTTGTACATTATCCATATACATAACCATTGGTAATGCAGTATGTACAGGAGATAATTGTGCGTCCAGCCACTATAAGTAACAGCTACTAAGCAGTCCTTGTTGAGGTCACTCTTGCTGCAATCCTCTCTGATTCCCTCACTCCGTCAGACAACTCATGTGTTATAACGCTTGCGTGTGATGCGGTGTTTTGCCCCATTTTATGTCCGTGCGTGTACAAACCACTTATCATTTCCCTGTTCCTATATTTTATATTGATATAAAGGGGTCCGAGTGAACGCCCTCACTTGGAGGGTAAATTTTCCCACTTTTTGTTTGTTGCAATTTCATTCAGCTTTGCATGGTTTCGGAGTGAGATGCTATGAAGTGGGTAGTATTCAGTTTTGAGTATCAGTTAACACTTCAGGTTAACCTTCGTGAAGTAGTAAAACCTCCCTGAATCGTATAGACAATTGGGGCTATTTCGATTTCGTGTGACCCTGTTTGGCTGTCGTGATCAGGTGATATAGATAATGATACCTCCTCGGCCAGCCACAGGCAAAATCATAAACGCTCTGGAAAGATGGTCTCTCGAGAGCGGAAGAGTACTTCGGCGAAAAAATGAATGAGGCATGTATTACCCGCTGCTCTGAGGGGGTATAAATGGCATTAATGGATGCAATCAGACTAATTAAACAACAATCAACCCGGCATGCCGCTGTGATGGTTCCCGCGTTTTTTTCAGTACATCTCTCTCTTCTAAATGCAATGTTTTAGGGCCTGTTCGATTACTGCCGTGTTCAGGTGTTGTAACATACCAGTGAATATAATTGTTGGTACGCGAGAAACGTGTTTACCCATTACAGTGTCATATAGTAAGTAAGTAAGTTAAGTAAGTAGTGAGTAAGTAAGTTAAGTAAGTAAGTAAGTAAGTGAGTAAGTAAGTAAGTTAAGTAAGTAAGTAAGTAAGTAAGTAGTAAGTAAGTAAGTGAGTAAGTAAGTAAGTAATAAGTAAGTAAGTAAGTAAGTAAGTTAAGTAAGTAGTAAGTACAGGGAGAATTTGGAATCAATATAAATGATCCGTCATAATCAAATCATTATTACATTGTTTATATAGTACGCTGTTAAATTATAGGTAAGTTAGCGCCCCTGAATATCATGAGAGGCATACAACCTCTGGTTTCTCCTACCCGTCATGCTCGTATTTGGTGATTTGAATCGAGGAGTACATTACGGTACCGGCATGTGCGCACAGGAGACAGAGCGTCACAGACCGTAAAGAATGTTAGAACAAAGCTTCACGTACACTGACACATCGGGGGCAGCGGGTTTCGCAAATACGTTCAGTTTTGTTCAAACTACTTTTGGCGGAGATTGTATGTAGTCCATTACCGGGACATGAAGTGATCGCACCCACCCATCACCTACTCGTTAGTCTGGATGTGATGTAGTGTAAAACACTGATAACGTCACGCGGCGGCGTATACCTCACACTTCTAGCCATCATATAGGCCCTAACTACTGGAGCAATTGCGTCAATTCTGATTTAGATTTTTAGAATTGGTTTTACGCCTCGATAAACTGAACAACTGAGATTAGAAGTATGTTCATTGATTCTACTTTCAAGTGTTACTGAAGAAGATATAAGAACATTTTATGACATTTGTTCATCATCTGACGAGATAAAATTGATAACACATATAATGGAAACTATTGCAAAAATATTCGAGATTTTCGGCGGAGCTTGTTAAACTGAAAGTCTTCAAAAGCGAGCTACTTGGCATATATATGACATGTTTCCAATTAGGTATACCTATGTGCAACCACGACATCATAGGCCCAATGTCTCATCGTATAACGCATTAGCCTTGGAATAGCTACCGTAGTCTCAATCTGTCCGTCAATGAAATTGACACGAATTAACTCAATTATTATCTCATCGGTCCCGAAGGGCCAGGTCGAGATATTGTAGTCAGTTTACCATTTCACCTAAATTTATTGTTGATGGTTGCCATAGCAACGGTTGCTATGGTAACCATAGTGGTGGTTAAAAACCATCCACTGAGGGTACCCTCTGAGTGGGGGTGGCCCATGGTGCCGGTCGGTTCCAGGAACGTGGTGCCTCGCAAGGTGTCCGTTCTGTGTGTGTGCGTGCGTTTGCGTGTCGGTCAGATTTTTGATGTTTTTTCGCTCAGATGTGGCCGACTTGGTCAAATTTTTGCATACTCCTAAATAGTCACAAACCACACGTTTACCCCTCCCCACTTGGACACATTTCTTCAAAAACATGGATTTCAAGGGAGTAAATAGCCAGTTTGGGGTAGGAAAGGTCATTCTTGGCCCATTTCTAGAATTGCAGTAACAAATATGACTGTTTCCTTGCATTCAAGTAACAATTGCAAAATAAATTCGAATTAGAGAGAACACACTATTTTTGTGAAGTTTCCTTTGAAATATTTGGGCGACTGGATGACTGAAGGGTTCATAATGAATTGTGATACCTGTAAGCAGAAAGTCCCAAAATACAGATTTCACTTTTACGTCTAGTGATTTTTTTTTTTTTTTTTTATTATAATATTGGAACTTGCGAGAGAAAACCTCATTTAATCCCCCTCACTGGACCAGGCATGACTGAGTAAGGGGAGGGGGAGGAGGGTAGGGGAGGGGTAGAGGCTAGAATTCAGTGATTCTCCCATTGATTGTTACCACGTCATTCAAATCAAGCAAGACAACCCGGAGCGGAGATCCTAGGCGGGGTTACATCGCTTATCAGGCCACCCTGGCTACCTGGCTAATTTACGGTACTATTGTACCGTAAGATTTCTACCATGTGTAACTGGGATGTAGAAATTTGTGTTAGCCTGGTAATTGCTGTAGGGTATTAGGGGTAGGTTTTAGGGTTATGAGGATCAGGGGTCAGGTTCAGGTGTTAGTAACGGTAAGATTTGGGATTCTACATCTGGAAATCTGACCCTAACCATTCCAACCTAATAGAATAATTTATCATCACCCACTTTGGCTCACTCGACGTCATTGATCCACCTAAAAGCTTGAAATAGCCTTTTTGGGACTAAGCGCTCCATTTTCGAACCTTATTCATATTTCGAGCAGAACTAAAAACTTGACGCACCAGAAATGAAATTCAATTGACAAGTCATATTACATATTCATACAATAAATCCGAATTCAGCCTTGCATGGCCACCTTTCATCTCATCGGTCCCGAAGGCCAGTTGAGATATTGTCGTCAGTTTACAATCATGCCAATTTTCCTGGCTTGTCCTAATGTTACAGCTACATGTTAATTTTACTCTTCAAGCAACGTCATCTAGCCCAGGCCTAGGCTTAACGATATACTATAGCCTAGCCTAGCCTAATTTAGTTACTCCACATCGAGTGTTTTCCCCTATCAAATACGTAACTACACTTCAACCCCATTTTCCTGAACCAGGCAAGTTATTACTCAGGTATACTCCACCCCCCGTTTTGAAGATAACATTCCCAATCCCCAGCATGAACTTCTTAATTTTCCATATCCAGTCGGAGTCTGACCAGTGATGTTTCGTGCTGATGATGCTTGAAGTTGCTGCGTCCTTAGCGAAATTTAGGACAGCTGTCACAGGATGAATCTCACAGCACAAAAAAGACAGGGAATATTTTGAGACGCACACAATACATAATGCAGAGCAGATATGTAAATGTATGAATTGCACAGACGAATGTGTTATTCGATGTGTGTGTGTGCAGAATGGACCAGCTAAAGGAGGTTTTAAACCCCCAATTTGGCCAAAAATCGAAAACATTATGGGTCTATTTTTTAAGGGGAATACTGGCGGCTGTAATCAGGTGTAAAGGCGGTGTGCTGCCTTATTCATTGTTATTCCTCGATAACGATAAAAATTGACAGCACAGTCCGGAGGTCAAATGAAAGGCTCAAGACGGGAATGGAAGACGGGAAAGCAAGAAGATATAGTGGAACTCCAGTGCAGTTGGAATAAATTGAATAATATAGAATCTAGATACGGGGAAGCCTGCTTTTTATGACGCTCTCATAAAGTAAGAGGTCACCACACTCCCGCCACTCCACCCCCACCCCCTCCCCTATTCCCTCTCCAGACCCCCACCCCCTCCCCTATTCCCTCTCCCAGACCCCCACTCATCGTTGGCCGAGGAACCCCGGGAAGAAAATGTAGCCTAATGATATAAAATTAGCAAAATATTTGGAGAATGGCTGCTAAAAATATTCGCTGTAACCATTCCACTATCCCCGAATGGAAACTTCTCCCAGTCGATCTGGAAGAGTTTGACAACCTCGGAGACTCAAATTTAAACCTAACTAGTCCTGGAAGACTTGACCAAGAAAGCTCACACCAGAATCTGGACCGTCTGCTTCCATTGCTCACTTATATTGCAAACCAACTGCATGTATAGACAGCTATCCCAGGAGATTTCATGCAGTATAATTTTCTGAATGTTGCTGACTTCTGAAGACTGGATTTTCATGGATGCCGATGAGATATGCAACTCGGGGATTCTTGTTGTCTTAGGCCACACATGGTATACTCCAATCCCTTCAATCTAAAGAATAACATATCAAGCAAGAGGAAATTAGTTATTAGATTCTCTAGCAACAATGTTATGAATAATTCAACCATTATTAATAGCGAAGTATCCCTTCCGTGCTATTGATCCCTCACTTCGCGTTCACGCCACGCGTGTCCCCCATTTGGAATATTTCAGGAGAAAGCGCAGGAAAACGTGCGTACGACATGCCCCGTCGTCGCGTGGGTGAAGCAGAGGGGCGCGCGGAATTTGATTTACATGACTCGGACAAGATTTGCAGTAATCCGCGAACAATCGGTATTACACCTAGCCTAATTATACCCCAAACAATAGCGATCCAGGTCCCCACAGTATCCCCTCGTCACGTTTGAGATGTGCTTTGGTCGCCTTCTCTACGATTATTCGAGAACGAATCGCCTTCGGCCAGTGGGAGACTCAGAGAGATCTCGCGGGTAAGGATCCCCTAACTTTGACGGAAGGCGTTGAAGACGCGCTTGACCGGTTACAGACAAAGCATTGAGTGAATTTGTGTGTCTCGCATGATATGAGAACAGCAGTGAATAAAGTGGGGAGCGAAAACAAAACTTTTCATAACGAACAATGGAACTGCATGCTATTCACTGATTTTCGACATTCGACCTTCAACTTTCACCGTTACTTGTCGTCCGCGTATATGATAGTGGGGAAAGGATGTCAATATTTTACAAAATTTTTCAAGTTTTGGTTTCCGGTTAAGCTCATGGGGTTACGGGTAACGAGTATATCTATCTATCTATCTATCTATCTATCTATCTTCTATCTATCTATCTATCTATCTATCTATCTATCATCTATCTATCTATCTTCCGCACAGTTTAGTTTCCTGCTAGGAAAACGGTGGCAATTGGGTGCGGGAATTTTTTGGGTGAATTCAGCGCAATGGAATCACATTCACAAAAAGTCATTATATGATTGTTACATCTACATATGACCAATACTGTGATGTGTCGTATATCGATGTATTTATTTTCCAGACAAGTATTCGTTTCATGGAAAGTATATTCTATTGTGTCTTATTTGCAAAATTAGCTAATGTCTAAAATACTTCATAATTGTATATATTTTCATCCGATATTTTTTCATGTTTGTCCTCTCTGCCTATCACCTCTTACCATAAGTGGGAAATGATAGGCACCCATTACTACATAACCACAACGATCACTCGTATGACCGTAGATCGACCCATTCTATAATCCCAAACCTATCAAGTGGTCAATTATCGTAGTTCGGCTCTAACTCGTGTATTACGGTAAGTATTGAGAGTTGCATAATCTCGGTATTTTCTGCTTATCGTAAAGGCGACTGTCTCGTCTTAGAACTTGAAATACACTATATAACCAAGTACCGGTACGTTATAATCAGTTTAGTGTCGTTAACATTACTTATGGTCACCTATAGCCTACCGGTACCTATCCACAGAGGTTTTAAATTCTCAGGACACACGTGCGAGTGGTGACTGTAGAATTCCAACTGTCCAAGGAAGTTGGTCAGGGTCAATGTACAAGTACGGCCCACAAAGGCACTGTCTTCAGTTCATCTCCACTTTACTTTGGTAATGCTCCACAGTTCCTCCCATAACATTTTATGCCGTGTTCCTGGAAAATAATATCTTCGTTAACAACCCATGCATGTCCTGATGCGGGCCGCTAGACCCGATCGGGAGGGGCCCGTCCCATATCTTAAAAGATTGCTAAAATCCTGTTTGGCCTATGCAGCTATGACGAGGGTAGTCACCAATTACCGAGAACGCGTACCTGCGAAAGCGCTGTTAGCAATATCAACAATAGGCGAGTGTTTCGAAGAAGCGCGTCGGGGGGACATAAACATCTGGACACGGTCAATATTGCATATCGGACCTATACCAGATTATACCGCAGTATTAGGTGTTAGGCTCCTATAAAAGGACAGTGATCCTAACCTAAGATGACACCTGAATATGTATATATAGTGCAGGGAGTGGGAATTACTATCCAATGGATCACCCATAAAGGTCCACGAAGAGGATACCCAAATGGGATGGTTTACCCATTGCTGGGATTATTTTTCACTTGAAAGGAATCAAATGCCCTCACAGTGGCGACTCTGAAGGCTTATACATATAAGGAATAATAGAGGAAGAACCACTGGTATATTGATCGAATATCACGGAGATATTTACGGGACCACAGAGATTTGAAGTTAGCCGGTGTTACGTATACGATTATGAGTTCACCGTGTACTTTCAGCTTGACCGGAATGATACCTATAAACTAGTACCGGTTGAGGCCTTAACCATACGCGAGTATTCTTCTGGGATGTGGCCAGTGGATAAAATTAGCCCGGAGAGATGGAACTCCCACCAAAACCGTTACTGTCGGGGAGATTAAATGAATTTTTCAGTGATATTACGTTTTTTGTCCCATGAACTTTTTGTGTCTCTGCCATTAAGATCAATTAACTTGAAGCTGATTTCAGATTAGAAGTTTTCAGTAATACAGGTTTTTATAGTTACCCTATCCTTATATCAATGCACAGAGGCTCGGATGATCATTTCGCCCCACCCCCCCCCCTTCCCCCTTCCTTTGATCAAAGATATCCCCGAATTGTGATACTGTCGAGAGCAATCCGAGATGCCGGCTGACAGAAAATACGAGAGATAATCGGACATTTCCTAACGGCAGTTGACCGAACCAATTACATTTGTGAAATTTGGTACCTCATGGCCAGACGGCAGTTAATACCCACCATGCTATGTAAGAGCGAGTCCTTACGGACATATGGAGCGTATGACCATATGTAATATGGAAATATGAATTTTGTAATTTTGATAATGCACGCTGGTTTACCATGTTCACGCAAAATCCGGAGAATCGCCAGCTTTGCAGGAACATCGATGTATTTCGCCCTGCAAAGATTGTTTGTCCAGTTTGTCTGTCTGCAAGTGTATAGTATTATGAATGTGAACAAACAATTAAATCGGAAGTTTAATAAGGCATTTAGAGTGATCAAAAGTAAAAATCACTCGGGCCCTATTTTGTTTTAACCTTGGCTAGTATCCTTCTTATATCCACATGGTGACACCAACAATGTTCTTGAGAACGAGCGTTGTCATACATTATACTGATAACTATAATGGTAATTATTTCTCTCTTATTGGAACGTGGAAGAAAACTGGGAGAAGCTGTAACGCTGGCCTGATTGAAGAAAAATTAATATATACAGGTGTGTCGAATCTATCTATATGAGTATAAACGACAAGAAGATTGCTATAACTTGACTGAAATATATACACTCAAAGAGGCATCGTCGACACAATTCCGTTAGGTGTGGGTACGAAATATTCACGCTCATTGTTTAACTTGGGCCAAGCTGCACCAAAGGCACCTCCGTAAAACGGCACGCAAACGAGAGCGAATATACGAAACGACAGCCCATCTTCAAACTTTCGAAATACATTAACATAACATAGTTCCTGTTACACTTCTGGGTATTTTTTGGACGAAAAATGGTTGAACATTGGACCCTCCATGTCACGTTCGGCAAGAATTTCACTTTACAGGCGGCAACTGGTATTAATCCTCAGCTTCGACGTCTCAAATTTGAACTGACGAACCGGTGTAAAAGTTCATGATGTAGCTCTGTCATGACTGGATTGATAACTGTCGGCTCATCGTGCTGCGGTTCCAATGGTTGTTTGTAGCATTGCAGTATAGGCGATTGTGGAAAATACCGGTTTCATGCCGGAACTATTCCTTTCAATCGGCAACTGCTATTTTTCGTTTTGTTTTTTTTTCCGAAATCCGCGATGCCTGTTTATCTGGCAACAATCTAAATAAACAAAATGCTACCAAAATGAACTTATACTGGTGTACCCCAAATAGTTCATTGTGATCAGTGAAGGTGATTCAGTTGGCTTGGTTGTATAGTAACAATAAAGACGTGGTATCATAGAGGGAACCTTATAGATAAACCGGACCCGGTTACATAGGCTGGGGTCCGCGGACTCGGTCTTAGTATGACTTCATTTCGGATGCGCTTTCAACTGCCGGATGAAAGTTCGAAAGCTTACATCAAGAAAACCGAGTTCATGAGTGGGGGTATTGGACACTATGCTACCGTATAGTTCCTTATTTGTACACGTCCTAATTCGTTACCAGTTTGGGAGGGATAACCGGCAACGTGCTAGAAACGCGGTCGATCTTTTTGTGACGCCTGAGTGATATTAGACTCGTTGTTGAGATCTCCTAGCCTAGCAGTTTTCTTGCCGGTTTTATGCGATCATATATTAGTATGATAGTGATAACCGTACCCTTTTATGATCCATTTCCAATTATACAAAGGAGATCGATGGTAAATTGTTCGCCGGGACAGTGTATTCCCTTTGTTCGTAAACCGGCGTTTACGACTTGTTCTGTAGTCCTTAGATTGCATCGTATACCGACTTTAATGCCACATTTTGGGGTTTCCGAAATCCCTTAATTGCCCGAAGTTTTCTCTCTAAGTCCCAAATAAATCGAGGGGGTTGCTCGTTCTCAGAAACGGAGGAAGAACCTACTACGGCATCCATCTGGACGTTCCCAGGCGGGCAATCAAGGCGTCTCTACCCCCAACTATGTCCCCGCGTCAAGCTACTTCGTTAGTAGATATTAAATGGCTCAAAGTATAAAATCCATGACTTATATCCCATTACAAAAATGAGTATTGAGAAAAAAAAAAAACCAGTTTCCAGGGAAACCGCTGTTTGTACAACTTTTCTTCTTACAAGCCTTATTACATGTATAGTCTTTCGAATTCCCCGTCTGTTCTCGGGCGTATATCAGGTCAGCTCAGAACGAGAACCCATTGCGATATTTCGTTTATCAATTGGCGTGTTTTGGCGGTTTCGGATTGGGGGGTAATCAATTTCCGCCTAACTGTTTTGGTGGTAACAAGCGTTTGCCTGCCCCGCTGGGAGGAGCGCCCCACCCGTTCTGTCGCTCTCCGGATCCCATGTGGCCGAGACCTCTATCCTTGATTGCAAATAAAATGGATGATTCCGCAGACGTATGATCGAGTTTTTCAATGACACTGAGTATCAATTAGTGTTTTCCGGGCGAGCAATGTCAAGAGAGGGATAATTAATGAGAAAATCCCTGACAAATTGCCATATACAGCTCCAAGTACCACTTGCCACGGCCGGGTGTCCCCGTGGTCTACAGATCTCAAATTTTAAAGTACTTACTGGGTCATATTTCATGTTCGACTCCAAACGTCTCCGTCCGGATACTTGATATTTATTACAGCGTTCACGCATTCACTTTTTTCCAGTGCTGGTGTCATGTTTAGTGGATAAGTAACAGTAATCGCTGCGCCATCGCGTGCACGTGGCCCCCACCAGCTCTCCAGTTCGGGGATCGGTGAACGGTTCTATGCCAATGGCACGACAGAGACCAGTCAAGGTCAAGTACGGTTATCAGGGAGCATGATTTCAGTTAGTGAATGTCCGCGCCGTAAATTAGTTTTCATTTTCCGTCTCTCCGATAACTAAGGAACATTTAGACCTCCTCGTAACAGGAGTAAATGAACAAACGACTCAGCCTTATTTCTTCTTTTCTTTTGGACGTACTCCTCGTACACGTAAATATCTTTGCCTTGAATCCTGGGATTAGCGCAGGGTAATTGTTACAGATTCAAATGGTTTTTGATCTTTTACCGTCTTGCTGTTGAGCCGACTGGACTGACATGCAGACAGGGTCTTGAACGATGAGGTCAACGAAAGCTATAGAAAAGGCTTTTGGTGGAAAAGTCGGAGGTCCTGGGATATTTGCTAGACTGGGAACTCGTCCTTCTGGCCGCTTTTGACTGACATATATAGGTAGAGATATCCCATACCACAACCCTACGAAGGTATTGAACCTTAGCTGTGATTTCTTGCACCTCAAAGTGAGGGGTGTTACTCTGTCTAAAATGAGGAAAGTAATAGGACAGGGAATCGACAAAACACGACGAATATCTATGTTGCAAAAACAACGTTTAGTATACAAGAATTTCTGAAACCTCAAAAGTTGATATTTTGTCAATACATTTCCCATGATTTGACTCAATTTGCATGGAATTAGCTTGAGCAAGTATTCATCAATACCGTATATTCAACGATAGCCTTCATATATTACTGGTATTTCCTTTCATGTTATGTTTTAAATCATTTCTCCAAAAATAAATACTTCTTAATAACACATAGCCGACGTGGAGGGAAGTCCCTTAACTATGAAACCATCTTCAATTGAAATGTTCATTTTGTGAAACATTAGTTATTTCCAGAATAACCTGGTCATGCTATCTTTCTCTAGACAGTGCTAGTAGGAACTTCGGCCTGGCACCATTCATTGTAACATGTGTTATTGCTGGGTCCCATAATCTGATCCTGAACGCGAGGGCGAGCGGGAACAATGTTTAGTTGGCACCCCACAACTTCCCCTATGTGAAGGCGTCGTAAACTGGTAAAGTGAGTCCAGAATTCCTAACTTGGAGTGAGAGGCAACGTGAGGTGTAAATCCCCCCCCCCCCTCACATCATGAAAACATGAATTATGTAATTGCGTAGCAAACCTAATTATAACCCGAATTCAAGGAAACACCGGTATTCATTTTCCCTTAGACCAATATTATGTATTTACTCCAGTTTGTGTTTTCTATGGACTAACACACCTTTGTTTCATTTCATTTCTTTTTTCGGCTAATGAAACTCCTCTTCTGCCCACAAAGTCATAAACGGCGCAGAGCTAATTAAACGGTCCTCTTCACGATGTACGATATGGCATCATAAAAAGTAACTGGGCGTCATCGTGAACTAAATGGCTAATGTTACTCGTCAATGGGATGTATAGGCCTGCCAAATTATAGAACATCGACATAACAGAGCAGTAGTGGCCACGGGCATTGTGACGTATCGGCCTCAGCACAGTTTGGCCAGGTGGATCACTGGAGAATTGAATAGTGCCCTCTATTCTCAACGACTGGCAATAATTCGTGTAAAAAAATGGGTTTGTCATGTTCCGAGCAGAAGGAGTGGAAAGAACTAACCTTGCGAAGAGGTAACGACAAACGATTATATAAGTGCTTACCCTGTTGTTAAAGCGTGGGAAAGTATTCCATAACCTCACAAGTTGGACCAAAATTGATCAATTATTATCAATCCATCCATGATAAGCCATAGGCCTAACATGAAATTGCCTATTGAATGATGTAATTTGGTTTTACCCAACTTATGAGGTTGTTGAGGTGTGCTCGCCGGTTTAGTAAAGGGAAGAAACTGCGAAGCGTGTCAAAAAGTGATATAAAGCTCTGGTCCTGACGGAGTTATCCTGCTACTAAAATCCTTTGCGCCGAGGTGTCTGTTCCATTAGCTATTATTTTCAATAAGACTCTCCAGACCAGGTATTGTTCCGGATGAGTGGAGGAAAGCAAATTTTTCTCGCTATTTTCAAGGAAGGTAAACGGTCCTCTTCCTTGTAATTAAAGGACAGCATCTTACTAGTGGTTTGTCTGCACAGGTAATGGAATCATCATTCGGGATCATATGGTTGATTTTGTCAATGAGCCTAGTCTGATTAGGGATTCTCAAGCATGGGTTTTAGAGTAGATCGTTCGCGTTTTGACTAATCTCTTGAATTTATGGAACGATGTTACTGTTCTGTTACACGGCAATGCTGTTGATATAATTTTCCCTGGACTTTCAGAAAGCTTTTGACAAGGTTCCTCATGAACGTCCTCTTGCCTCAAGGTTGGAGAGCTTTGGCATTGTGGGGATGTGTTCCTCAAGTGGATTCGTGAGTGGCTTCAAATATAGGAACACGATTTGTCATTAATGTGCGGATCGGGCTTCTTAGCAGAAGGTCACTAGTGACGTTCCCCAGGGATCGGTTCTCGGGCCGTTACTCTTTCTGGCGTATATTTACGATCTTGAAGGTTCTGTTCATTTAAGGGTTAAGAAGTTCGCAAGACTATAACCAGTTGTATCGGGAGGTCCGGTTCGAATGAAACTATCTTAAATTGTTCAAATGGATCGGATATAATTTCCAAATGGTCTTCCTACTGGCAAATGTTTTTCAATGTCGAAAGTGCAAAGTTATGCATGATTGGTTTTCACAATCGCAACGCTTTTCCTTCAAGTTCAATGGCCAAAATATTCAGGAGGTGATTTCAAAAAGATCTTGGGGTTGTTTTGATTCTACTTTGACACCTTCCAGCATTGTGCCGAGCTGCTAGAAGCGGTCAATTGGATTCTTGGCTTGTTTAGACGTCATTTCAGTTTTTCCTTGATTAAGATATTGTTGTCAGGCTGTTTAAGCACTGTGAGACGCACCTGGAATATTCTGTAGTTCCTGTACAGTGGGGGAATCCCTTACTTTGCCAAAAGACAAGCAGGTGTTATTGAAAACGTTCAGCTATGGCAACAAAGAATGAATTCACTGTCTAAAAATTTATCCTACGAGGAAGATTAAGGCTCTCTGTCTAACTACCATGGAGCTGAGGCTAATCGGGGTTACTTGATCGCAGGGTTTTCAAATTGTCCATGGACTCGTTGGCCTGTCTTTCCACTACTTACTTCTTTGAATTTTTCCAATGTTACTGCAAATAGGGGCCACTGTCTCAAGCTTCGTGGCAAGCGCTGCAGATTGGACATTCGTAAATATTTCTTCTCGCAAAGAGTGATCAATGAGTGGAATTGTCTTCCTGAAAACTTTGTTCTCTCTAAGAGTGTGAGTGCTTGAAGAAAGTCTGATTATTTTTCAGGATCACGGGCGAATTTATTTGAGGGCGTTCGGTTCATTTTTTTTTCTGGGATTTTGTGGCTCCGGGGTCGTTTATGAGGAATCTGTCCTTCCTGACCCTTATTCACTAAACTAACTAAACTAAACTACTTGTCCACCTTCCAATATTTGCCCAACTTTTTTTCAAAAGTGTAGAATTATGAAATAATGATGTAGGCTTACCGCTAATAATCAGACATTTTCTCAGTGAAGTATAATATTTGTGCCCTCTATATATATATTATAATATAATATTTGATGAATACTTAGTTTGCAACTTACAGTTGAAGACTGTCATGGATCAATATCTGCACGAAATTTGGTGTCTCGGTTTTCGATCAGCTGACTGCATAAGTTATTATTCAGTGTACTTGAGCAACTGAATGAGATATTACCAATATGGCCCCAAATTTACTGGATTATTTTGATGATTCGTTCATCAGTATTGAAGAAGAACCCCAACAGTTTTTTCTTATAATGTTTTACGAAATCTTGAGGGCACATAACAACTCGATAAAATATCGAAAGATTGATTTTTTCCAGAAAGATGAGCGAAACTGCACAGAATCAGCAGGGCGGATGCAGGCTTGAGTAAAATTGGAAATAAAGATACAGGAATTGTATCAATTATTTTGGCTCGAGTTCATTACTTAGCGGCCAGAACATATCCAACCTTCAAAATCACCACATGTTAGCTTGAAGTTGCCTTAGTTCCAGAAACGAAGAAGTGTTCGAATGCGCAAGATTTTAACGTTCGTATTTGGCAGAGAAATCAAAACCTCCGCGGTATTCATGACAATATAACATTTCAGTGTAGTGGCTAGTGTAATCATCTATATGACCTGTGGACTCTGGCTTACAGGGGTCAGCTAAAAGTCACGTATCGGTGATGTGCTCTACTTTAGATATTGGTCCATGGCAACCTTCAATACGGAATGTGGCATAGAACTACGCACGGTGGTATATTGAAATGAACAGCCCAACTTTTGTTGTTGCTGTATACGACCCATGTTTTCTTCATGAATTCATGTTTTCCGTGTTTGTGAATCATGTCAAGTCATGGTCACGGCAGAAACTCAAACCTGCAAACATGCAGACTGCCAGAGCGGGAATGGTTAATCATCTCATTCCATATGTGTGTGATCACTAGGCCGTCCCGTTACAAATCAGCTATCGGATTGTTTCAAAGAAGTGTGAATCACAACAATACAATATTAAAGATGGATTGTCGGCAATTAAATTAAATCTTGTAACAATATACTGCACCCCAGCAATTTAGATAAATTGAAATCAAATGGTATATTTCACGGGCTTTTTTCCGTCCAAATAAAATTGATATAATAACGAGGTAGAAAAGTACCGCTTCAAATTTACATATAAGCCCCAATTACGATATTTTGTCGTGACGTCATGCAAATTCGCCGTCGCTTGTTCGCTGGACGCTAGCAGAGACAATACATCTGTTAAAACAATTAGGCAATTCCCGCGGTCTGATATCTCATCGGCAATCCTCTGGACTTACTTGTTCTGTCTGTCTATTTGTTGGGTATTTTCAACATGAATGCAACTGAAATTCAATGTATTGTGACATTTTCCTCACTCTGTTTTGAAATTTGAAACTACTCAGTCAGTTTAGTCCCCATCTTGATGATTATTCAAATTAAGGCCAGAATTAAAGAAAAAAAGCATATTTTTTTTTCGTAGCAGGATACACCAGAATCCCAGTAAAAATCTGATCTGACTATTCGTCTTGCTCAAGAATTGAAAGAAGTTAGTCATTCCAATCTCTAAATATGTTGAGAAATCTCAAGAAAAAACATGACTGAAAATATAGTTTTCTGCTAGAATCCACAATACAAAGTCATTTGGAATTTTGTTACTTTTGACTTTTTTCAGGTATTTGAAATCAAGCGGTGATTGTAACCACCGAATATCTTGAAACAAAATTCAGGAAGTCGAAAAATTGCGCTAAAATATCAACCCTCCTAATTCCATATAAAATTAGATATTTCTATCGAATTTTGCGAGAAAAGCGTGTGATCATTTGTCCTTGTGTTAAACGTGAACGTGTTCAGTCATTCAAAACTCGTAATATTTGCAGTAAGTAATAAAAAACTCGGTCATCTCAAGGTCAGAGAGGTCATTAGGACAATTAAATTAGGTTATGGGTCATTGACGGTTACCAGAGCTCACATTCTAGAAAAAAAAAACTACGTGTGATTTCGATATCGGTGCAAATCAAACATCCATCAAAATAAAATAGCAATTATGTTGCAGAATGGGCAGAGGAGGAGGAAACCCTTTTTTCTGGAGGGGAGGGGGGATAGTCGAAAATTATTTAATTTCAACAGAGGTCAATTACTTGTGGTGGTCTAAAAAATGGAAGGGGTCATAATATTCCAAATTCGAGGTCATTCAAGGTGTTGCAAAATATTCATATTATGCTTCAAATATGGCAAGAAATCACTACACTATTGGTCCTTCTTGTTATCTTATATTAGGGGAAGTAAGAGGCAGTTAAATACCATCACATCCTCAAAAAGAACATATACGGTGATATTGTGTGTTGTGCACAAAATAGGTGTCAGTGTTAGGTTGTGTTGGATCAATATTAGGGTTAAGGGTGGTGTTATGGGGAGTCTTTCTACGTAGATATTTTTCTCCGGATTGTGTGGTATGTACAATATTGAATCAGCCTGGTATGGGCCCTAACCCTAACTCCTAACCCTAAGTTGTTGAACCAGTACAGAGGACAACTAGTAGGAATGTTGTTTTATGTCACCTTGTCTTTAGTAGAGATGGGGCGGAATAGGGTGGTAAGTCGAATAAGGTGCATTCCGCAGTGGTAACGGAATGCAATGTACAAGATGTGGAGATTTAACTAAGTCAGAGCCTATCGACAGACAGACAGCCGGACAGACAGACAGTCAAACAGACAGACATACAGACATGATCGTTCACAATATGTCCGCTGAGAGCTTTTATGCAACGGAATTCGCTCTGTGGTGGAAACCGGAACTTCAAGCATCCGAGTAGCTTAACGCATTATAGATCGCCTATAGGCAAGTTGGCTAGGCCAGTCGTTCCTATATGACATTACAACGCATTTGATTTGCGTGAGCAACAACATATTTTTCATTGAAGTACCTGACTACGCTTTAGTGGATCGTTTCCTTATATTCCCGTGATCTGGGGCGAGGAAAAGTAACCTTGACCTGCGACGTTGGTGCAGTTATTGAACTGGGTGGGGTATGGTTAGCCATTGTACCTTACATAGATATGTTATTCCGGTACAGTAATCAATAATTTGGGTGACTGTGGTATAGAGGTGTAATTGTTAATGTCAACTATAGCATGCATACGTCACTTGCTGCGTAACACAGATACATTTGGCTACGCTCAGATGCGAGAGCCGTACAAGAGAAAATAGGTTTATGTTTCTGTTTTGCAAGATTTCTGTTAGTTCACAAAATGGTGATAAAGGGTAAATTGTTCATAATGTTTCATAACATATATATGTCCGTGTCGTGAATCGAGTTTGAACTGATCGGTTGCTTGTTTGGTTGTAAGGCGCAGTAGACAGCGTAGGCTATAGGCTATTTCCCGATATTGAACCTAATAATAGGACCGAGGAACATTATGCACGAAACCACATCCACGGTTTACTACTATAACTAAAACTTGATATGGAGACATCGGCTGTCATTTGTCATTATCATTATTATTATTATTTTATTAAAGGGAAATTCAGCCAGGAAATTTTCATGTCATATGATTGTGCATTAAAAATCATGCCAATCAAACTTGTTTATGTTCATAGCAGGTTCCGTTATAAAGTTATGAGTTTTGACATTAACAAATAATCACTGGCTAATTGGCATTTTGCAAAATTGGCAACATTTGATGACGTCATATCTACCAATTGAAAAAAAATGTTAAAGATATATGTTCTTTTCCCTTAGATTGTAGATAAGACGTCACATAAAGGTTGCCAGTTTGCCCAAATCAGCAAATTATATGAAATTTGAGGAAGCCAATCTTCCCACGAAACATGCTATGAACCTGGTGAACAAAGTGATATTTGAATGATTTTTCATTCTCTTCAAATTAAGAAGAGTAATAATTGGGCTGGAATTTCCCGTAATATTAATTATTATAACTTTATTCAAGAGGGTGACTTGTTTAGCTAGAGCTAATCTTCCACCAGACTCTCATAAATAAAAGTTATAACTTCAGAGGTAAAACAAGGGAAAGAAATATCAAAACCAAATCCAGAAATAAGATTAAAAATAAATTGCAGAGAAAACGGCGGAGAGATTGAATATGGACAACATAAAAATAACGGAACCCTTTCAAACCACAAAATTACCCAAGACATGAATTCGCAAGGCCAAATAGTTATCAGAATATAAGTATCCACCATGGGGAAGGGAAATGAAATTAAACTCACTTTACGCAGAAAATAAAGTACGAAGTAAATACGCAAGGAAAAGCAGAGAAGGAAAAGCATCATAGTTGCATGACAAATGGAATATAAGAAAATACATTTTCGTATAGGCTATACCATGTAATGACCCGAGACATAAATCAAATTGAATAAAATAAATCTTGCAGATGCTCTAGTATGGTTCGATAGACATATGCCTGGTCTAAGACTGGCACAACGTTTACCGGTACTTGTCAAAGGCTCGACCTTCGGGCAATGCTCTCAATGTTGTAGAAACAAAAGTGAATGAGAAAATAGGGGGGGATACACCCTAAGGCATTGTGGTGCGGTCACCCAAGAATCAGTTTGTGGTTTGGGCCCTAATTTACCCTTTACTCGATTTGGCTAAAGTCTGGGTCTTATTAGAGGTGGGTTGTCGTCGCGTGGACTAGTGGATTTGTCGTTCACCGTTCGTTTTGCCATGACGTCACCGTCGTCACGTAGTTGAGTTGGGCACTGGTTGGTCGGAGCTTGTATGACGTCACGTAGTTGAGTTGCGCGCAGGTTGGTCGAAGGTGAATAATCGTGGACAATTCCAGTGATGCCACATTAAGGCGAAAAGAACTCGTAGTGGGCAGAATTCGAAATACTGTCTCACAAGTCCCCTACAGGATTACAAACTGTTACGACAAGGCCTCTTCAAATGATTCCGTCATACGCAAACCAATGAGGGAGACGTGTCAACACAACTTTTGCGCAAGACACATGTGCAACCGACTTTAGGCACCAGCCGCCCAACCTATATCCTAAAAGAACAAATGTCCCCCAACCCTTGCTGAAGGCGATTGCACTCCTCGCACTATATACATGCACACTAGTGGCACTTCCAAAATCCAGGTTGCTCTACCAAAAATTCGTCTGTGAAGCTTTCCTGCAACCTAAAGTTAGAGTAACACCAAGTGTATGTTGCAGATACAACATACAATTACTTGGTCCTTGCATTGTAGATCGCACGTGATAATATCATGATAAAGGGCCGGTCACACTATAACGATATCGTGTTGTGCAACGATCCGATATTATTGGTTCAGGCCGATTATTACCGGGCCTATTAATATGACGGCTGGAACACCCTGCCACATGGATGGAGGACTTGATTCGCTATTTGCCAAACCATTCCAATGTGGAAAAGCCCTTCCCGGCGTTTTGATAATCACATATTTCCTATTTATCGTTGAGCTCAACGATTTATCGTACGACTCTTACCATTTTTCGATATGACGTCATCTAGGAATGAGGTTTTTTCGAACACTTTCGATCTTGAGAAGGTATTGTGATTGGATAATGTACTAGTATTCATTACAATTGTTACCACACAGACCCTCTCCTTCCTGGTTCAGCCTGGAATCTAAAAAGATTGTGTAGCAGAACGATAGAAAATCGTTAAAGTGTGACCGGCCCTTCATGCTATGCATGGCGTCAAGGGTCACCCAGGTAAATACAACAGATCAATTGGCACTATACCAGAGCAGCGTCGTTAATATAAACATTTTTGGAAACTCCCTTTGAAAGTGGATTGTCGCCTTGTCACTGTTCGTTGCAATAGTCGTCGCCGTCTGTTGCATGACGTCATATAGTGGGATCGAGTGTAGTTTGATTAGAGTTTAAAATGAGTGTGAATAACAATGTGTAACCACACGTTAAGAAATAATATACTATTCACAATAAGCAGTAAAACAAAGTATGTTGTTTCACGGGTCCGCCCCCCCCCGCGCCCCCGCGCCCCCGCGCCCCGCTCCCCCCCCCCCCCGTTTAAGAACAATTCTTATTTTACTGACAAAAATACCCCGATTCATTTTGAACATGGTTGGAGGAGGGGATTTGCCTCCGAAAAGTCGAAACAGTCTAAATATATGAATGCTGTTCAACGCTGACTTTGAAATTGCACTGATCCCTAGAACAACGATCGCTCGTCGGACTGGCAGTGGGTTGTTACTATAATTATGACGATTCGGTGTGATCATTCCTTAAATCTTTTGTTGACATTTCGGTGCGTATACTGCGTTTGTCACTTTAAACCGTTCCCGGTAATTAATGAAAGATAAACCTTCAATTCGCGTTCATCGAATAACTGATAATTCCTAGTACTATGAGATCCTTAATTCAAAATGACCTACGTAATCGCTTTGTAAACACACTCATAGTGACTTCTGAGATTTAAAAAGGGTTTGTTGCCGACTGGCAGGTAAGTCGGTGTCAATAACCGCGTGCATATTGTCATCCATTCCATCAAAACAATGGTTAGAAAATTTAAATTCTGGAAAAATTATTCAAAAGGACAGCACAAACGTTTATTAGCGGGACAAAGAGATCGGCTACATCAAAGGCTTAGCCAGAAAAGTGCGCCGTTCGTAAAGGTTAACAATAACTTCATTTACAATAGGGGAGGGGTGGTTCAGAATATTGAATCCAAGTTTGTTTAGTAGAGAAAAAAATTATTCTAGCCGAATTGATTGTAAGTTCAAATGGCCCGAGGCCATACAACCGCAGCATACACAGATATAGATATTTTTCGTATATACTGATATAGATTACTTTGTATCAATATTTTTCAGTGGTAATGGCATTCGCTCAGTCTGTCAGTTCATAGTAACGATTTCAATGAGAGGGTGAATTAAAAGTCACAATTTACAAAACATGCAGAGGCGCCATATGTATACTTGAATATTAAGATGTTATGTTTGATTGTATAGGATAACTCACAGTTATGATTCGAATACTGTTAGATGTCTGTTTAGTTGGCCTAACATTTGACAATCATAATACACTACCGTAATTCAAGCCTCGGGGTAAAATTTAACCCGCTTCTTATTCGGATACTATGTTGAGCGCTGCTGACTAGAGGATTATTACTTATCGAAAAAAGTAGTTAATAATTCTCCGTAGATGTCTACTTTTTAATTTGGTCTCAGTCAATTATATGGAACGCTATTGTAATTCCTATGTATAGTGAGTGTACATTTTTCGTTTGTTTTTGCATTTGTTTTTTTGTATAGTCCCTCAAACGTGAGCAAATTGACCATTAATTTATCGCTCCCATTCCAAATGATAGCCCAAGGCCTAACATGAATCTTGCCTATTGAGGATCAAATTAAGTTTTACCTATAACCCACTTTAGGTCGCTAAAATACTTGCCCAACCTTCCGATACTTGCCCAACTTTCCTAACAATATATAACCATACTGGTGATTTAGTACTTCGAAAAGTATATATTTTCGGTCAATGTTCAGCTAGGGGAATGCGGCCGTGCCCCCTTCTCGAGGGCCTTCATTCATAGCGTTTTTCGCTCACACAATGATTGCTTCCTACTGCTGTGGGGCATGGGGGTAATATATTAACTGGAGAGGCAATGCTGCAACGACAGCCTAATACCTGTAGCTATTTGAAGAGAAAAATGTTCCCCGTGCGAGCTGCACCGAGAACAAGCAAGTGATTTGTATGGGTAAGATTGATGCAGCAACAGACACTTGTGTTACACTAGCTTTAGATTGCAGAAAGCTGCATGCGGAGAACAATAGGTAGAGCCACCTGGACGTGGAAAATTGACATTATGTCCGTGGGCATGCAGCGTCAATGCAAGGTGTGCAGTCGCCTCCCAGCAGGCTATAGGTAGGGCGAAACTGATGCTGGAAGTCAATTGTACATGCCTCGCCACGTAGACATAGCAAAGTTACAAGAACATCACATCGAAAATCGAAATATCTCAACAAAGCACATGCTAGAACCTAAACCTCCGAAATTAGGATGTGGGGTTTTGATGTTCCCTCTTTTCAACTGTGCTATAGTTTAAAGCAGATACGTTACATGACATTTGGCCTTTACGTAACTCAACATTTGCATGAGCTCTACTGATTTCGTCTTACAGATGTAATCTGGTAATAGCATCACCTACCAACCCCTACAGCAAGCCCGCTCTCAGTCATTTTTCAAAGTTAAATTACCATATGAATTTTAATATTTGCATGGTTGAGCCAATATGACATAACGGTGATCTATCATTGCGCGATGGGATGTTTCTTGATTTTGCGCAAGTAATGTATTAAACTCCAAATGAGCTCTCGCTAACTCCGTAACGGAAATTCATATGAACTTCGGTTCGGACAGATTGCACTATCATGAAGCGGGTTTAAATGAGGCAATAGAAGATTTTTTAGTTTTAACACACGGACTGACTGGAATCAGGCTGAAGGTCGAACTTCCTACTTAAAGCGGCATCGTTTTCTCTCAACATCTGACGAGAATGGATGGTGCCATTCGTATATATGACGTCATGACGAAAAACTGTCCACGGTGTATCGAAATTATTCATTGCACTGCCTTATCATAGTGACGATATACGCCATGTATTCAGACGGTTCTCGCTGTCGCTTTCACAAGTTGCAATCAGACGATATTGCCCATTCAAGGACGATATATCGGAATAGGTAAAGTCAAGTTTAAATGTCCATTGTTCTTCAATCGGAAACCTGCATTTATTTTTCAGTTGAATTTCTCTCTATAATTCCTATTTTCGTCTACTCTGCTGTGTCGCTGTTCATGTTGTGTGATATCACATTTTCCACGTCACGTTCATCAGATAATAAAACGTACGGCTCTATTTGATTTGTTTCTGGAAATCTTTCAGATCGGGGGCCCGGCTACCTCTTTATACAAATTCCACCCCTGCTACTGTTCGTATTTGGCCTGCAGAAATATCAAGCAGGAAGGCGTTTTTTTTTTTGCCATGCAATGTTGCATGACAGTTATATTCCGAATATGATCGAACTCCTGTACCCAAAACTGGCCCCATCATAACCAATATCATAGATATACACTCACCATGAAACTACGTTGCTGATGTAAATTATTTTATAGTTGCCTAACATCCGGAATTGTTATAGCGTATATCAAAACCCAAAGTTCCCTGCATGTTTTGGACATTGTCCAGTGTTGATATTCCCTGCACACAGTTGGAAAACAGGGCTTATATTTCTTAAAGGGTGCTTGGGGAATAGAAAAGTCTGAAAACTGGTGCAATCACTTTGTGAATACGTTTCAAAGGATGAGCCAGGGATTGAATGCCACTCGGTTCAACGTCTACAACAAAGTGAACGTCACGTAAAGTTGTTGAGAAAACAATAGAAGAAGTCAGGGGAAATAAGTGTCTATAGTAGGCCCCGCATAGATCCCTCTACGGATCATATACTAATAATAGTTCTAATTTTAGTCTTATGATCATTAATAATTATAATGATAACATTCATGTTGTTGATAATAAACCTGATTGTATTCATCATCCCTAAAAACCGCCATATAAGTACTTGAAATGAAGAATTGAAAAAAAAAAAAAAATCGACGTGCTCAACTACTTCGTTGTGTTCAAATTGTTAAACGAAAACGCCCTTTGCAATACCAAAACATGAACTTCCGTATGGAAAGTCTGACTGAATCTCAAAAATTGTAAAGATCCCAATCTATTGTATTCGATAAGAGCAGACAAAAACAGAATGTACCTTGTTGAAGGTGTGTCTTAAGAGGCAGGATCGTCAACAGACAAATGGGAAAAACCAAAGCTGACAGGCGACGTTGCATGGACGGTCACTAAGTAAAAAACAAATCGTTCCAGTTTCATTTAAATCACGGTATATCGTCACGATACATTATTATCGATAGTCCGATAGTACGATGTCCGGAGCTACGAGACAATAATATCTCTAACACTCGATTCCTTGATTCTGATCGACAATTACGAACTTCGTATTTGCGAATCAAAATACCCCTAGCCTTTCCCTATAAACTTCAATGAAATGTATACTTGAACCCGTTATTCGAACTAGAAAAACACTACAAGATACGTACGAATTGATGCGGCGGTATGAATCTTATCTTTCCACCTAGAAGCCGGCGAACTCGAATTGTATGTCGTATTTATCAATGCGAACTTGATAACGAACATGTGAATCGTTTTTCGGTCATTAATCGAAATCGGAGACCATCTGACCATGTGTGTTGTTTCATCGTGACGATGTCCTGGTTTTTTAAAAGAGGAGTGTCGTCAATTAAAATAAATCTTGTAAACAATATTCTGCACCCAGCAATTGAGATAAATTGAAACCAAATGGTACATTTCCGTCACGCATTTGTTCCGTCAAAATAATAAATTGATAAAATAATAGGTGGAAAGTTTATCGCTTCAAATAATAGAGGCCATTATGAAATTTTATTGTGACGTCAAGCAAAATTCGCCGTCCCTTGTTCGATGGACGCTAAGACGACAATCCATCTTTAACAAAAAAATTGACATTGTACTTATAACCACATACCCAATACAACGAACGTGGTAACATTTCTATACCGGTAGACCTACTTTATTTTATTCCTAACTTGCGAATTTGTCACATATATGGAGTAATGTTATGGTGATGGGGCGAATGTAACCGACGCGCTTTATATAAATCAAATTACTCTCTGTGCTTCGGTTGTTATCTTTCCGAACTTATTCGTGGCGTAAGCGGTGTATTTATTTTCTGCACCAAGACAGGGGAATCATGCATCGATGCGCGGAGAATGCCAAAGAGATATACGTAGTATCGTGGCGCTGCCTGGCACGTAGACATAGCAAAGTTACAAGAACATCACATCGAAAATCGAAATATCTCAACAAAGCACATGCTAGAACCTCCGAAATTAGGATGTGGGGTTTTGATGTTCCCTCTTTTCAACTGTACTAGTTTAAAGCAGATACGTTACATGACATTTGGCCTTTACGTAACTCAACATTTGCATGAGCTCTACTGATTTCGTCTCACAGATGTAATCTGGTAATAGCATACCTCCACCAACCCACTACAGCAAGCCCGCTCTCAGTCATTTTTCAAAGTTAAATTACCATATGAATTTTAATATTTGCATGGTTGAGCCAATATGACATAACGGTGATCTATCATTGCGCGATGGATTACTCTCGATTTGCGCAATGCACATGTATACACTCCCCAGAGCTCTAACTCCGTAACGGAAATTCATACGAACGTCGGGTTCGGACTGAAATGCACTTATTTTTTTTTTCACCTAGCTATTATATTAGCAGCTTAAGAACTGATCCTGCAGGTGTCTTTCAAACTGAGCAATAGAATTATTTTTTTTCTCGTTTCAACACACGGACTGACTGGAATCAGGCTGAAGGTCGAACTTCCTACTTAAAGCGGCATCGTTTTCTCTCAACATCTGACGAGAATGATGGTGCCATTCGTATATATGACGTCATGACGAAAAACTGTCCACGGTGTATCGAATTATTCATTGCACTGCCTTATCATAGTGACGATATACCGCCATGTATTCAGACGGTTCTCGCTGTCGCTTTCACAAGTTGCAATCAGACGATATTGCCCATTCAAGGACGATATATCGGAATAGGTAAAGTCAAGTTTAAATGTCCATTGTTCTTCAATCGGAAACCTGCATTTATTTTTCAGTTGAATTTTCTTTCTATAATTCCTGTTTTCATCTACTCTGCTGTGTCGCTGTTCATGTTGTGTGATATCACATTTTCCACGTCACGTTCATCAGATAATAAAACGTACGGCTCTATTTGATTTGTTTCTGGAAATCTTCAGATCGGGGGCCCGGCTACCTCTTTATACAAATTCCCCCCTGCTACTGTTCGTATTTGGCCTGCAGAAATATCAAGCAGGAAGGCGTTTTTTTTTTTGCCATGCAATGTTGCATGACAGTTATATTCCGAATATGATCGAACTCCTGTACCCAAAACTGGCCCCATCATAACCAATATCATAGATATACACTCACCATGAAACTACGTTGCTGATGTAAATTATTTTATAGTTGCCTAACATCCGGAATTGTTATAGCGTATATCAAACCCAAGTTCCCTGCATGTTTTGGACATTGTCCAGTGTTGATATTCCCTCACACACAGTTTGAAACAGTGGCTATATTCTAAAGCGGTGCTTGTGAATAAACATTGTCCTAAACTGTTGCATCACTTTGGTGAATACGTGTCAAATGATAGCCAGGTGAGATGCACTCGTTCACCTGTTCTAGAAAAAAACAAAAAAAAAAAAAAAACAAAACACAAAAGTGAACGTCCACTTTAATTGTTGAAAACAAGATACGTCAGGGGAATACTGTGTTAGCTAGGCCCGCACGATCCCTCACGATCATATACTAGTCTTAAATAGTTCTAATTTTAGTCTTATGATCATTAATAATTATAATGATAACATTCATGTTGTTGATAATAAACCTGATTGTATTCATCATCCCTAAAAACCGCCATATAAGTACTTGAAATGAAGAATTGAAAAAAAAAAAAAATCGACGTGCTCAACTACTTCGTTGTGTTCAAATTGTTAAACGAAAACGCCCTTTGCAATACCAACATGAACTTCCCTTATTGAATAGCATGATGACTCAAAAATTGGAAAGCTCCAATCATTATTCGTAATAAGATCAGCCAACAGAATGTACCTTGTGTGAGGTGTCTTAGAGGCAGTATCGGTCCCACAACTGCTAAAAGCGACAGCGACGTTTGCATGACGTCACTAAGTAAAAAACAAATCGTTCCAGTTTCATTTAAATCACGGTATATCGTCACGATACATTATTATCGATAGTCCGATAGTATCGGATGTCCGGAGCTACGAGACAATAATATCTCTAACACTCGATTCCTTGATTCTGATCGACAATTACGAACTTCGTATTTGGAAATAAAAATCCCCTAGACCAGCCTTTCCCTATAAACTTCAATGAAATGTATACTTGAACCCGTTATTCGAACTAGAAAAACACTACAAGATACGTACGAATGATGCGGCGGTATGAATCTTATCTTTCCACCTAGAAGCCGGCGAACTCGAATTGTATGTCGTATTTATCAATGCGAACTTGATAACGACTGTGATCGTTTTTTCGGTCATTAATCGAAATCGGAGACCATCTGACCATGTGTTGTTCATTCGTGACTTCGTCCTGGTTTCAGGATGGAGTGTAGGTCAATTAAAATAAATCTTGTAAACAATATTCTGCACCCAGCAATTGAGATAAATTGAAACCAAATGGTACATTTCACGCATTTGTTCGTCAAAATAAATTGATATAATATAAGGTGGAAAGTATCGCTTCAAATTTACATATAGGCCATTACGATAATTTTGTCGTGTACGTCCTGCCAAATTAGCCGTCGCTTGTTCGCTGGACGCAGCGCGACAATCCCACTTTACAAAAAAATTGACATTTACTTCTAACCCATACCCATCCAACGAACGTGGTAACATTTCTATACCGGTAGACCTACTTTATTTTATTCCTAACTTGCGAATTTGTCACATATATGGAGTAATGTTATGGTGATGGGGCGAATGTAACCGGACTCGCCTTTATATAAATCAAATTACTCTCTGTTATTCGGTGTATATCTTCCGAACTTATTCGTGGCGTAAGCGGTGTATTTATTTTCTGCACCAAGACAGGGGAATCATGCATCGATGCGCGGAGAATGCCAAAGAGATATACGTAGTATCGGGGCCCAATCCTGGCACGTAGACATAGCAAAGTTACAAGAACATCACATCGAAAATCGAAATATCTCAACAAAGCACATGCTAGAACCTCCGAAATTAGGATGTGGGGTTTTGATGTTCCCTCTTTTCAACTGTGCTATAGTTTAAAGCAGATACGTTACATGACATTTGGCCTTTACGTAACTCAACATTTGCATGAGCTCTACTGATTTCGTCTTACAGATGTATCTGTAATACAATCCCTACCACCCACTACAGCAAGCCCGCTCTCAGTCATTTTTCAAAGTTAAATTACCATATGAATTTTAATATTTGCATGGTTGAGCCAATATGACATAACGGTGATCTATCATTGCGCGATGGGATGACTCTCGATTTTGCGCAATGCAATGTATAAACTCCAAAGAGCTCTAACTCCGTAACGGAAATTCATACGAACGTCGGTTTCGGAGATTCCTTATTTTTTTTTTCACCTAGCTATTATATTAGCAGCTTAAGAACTGATCCTGCAGGTGTCTTTCAAACTGAGCAATAGAATTATTTTTTTTCTCGTTTCAAACAACACACGGACTGACTGGAATCAGGCTGAAGGTCGAATTTCCTACTTAAAGCGGCATCGTTTTCTCTCAACATCTGACGAGAATGATGGTGCCATTCGTATATATGACGTCATGACGAAAAACTGTCCCACGGTGTATCGAAATTATTCATTGCATTGCCTTATCCATAGTGACGATATACCGCCATGTATTCAGACGGTTCTCGCTGTCGCTTTCACTTATTGCGACACGATATTGCCCATTCAAGGACTTTATATCGGAATAGGTAAAGTCAGTTTTAAATGTCCATTGTTCTTCAATCGGAAACCTGCATTTATTTTTCAGTTGAATTTCCTCTCTATAATTCCTATTTTCGTCTACTCTGCTGTGTCGCTGTTCATACTATGGTTGTGTGATATCACATTGTCCACGTTCACGTTCATCAGGATAGCTCAAACGTCACGGCTCTATTTGATTTGTTTCTGGAAATCTTTCAGATCGGGGGCCCGGCTACCTCTTTATGCAAATTCCACCCTGCTACTGTTCGTATTTGGCCTGCAGAATATCAAGCAGGAACGTTTTTTTTGCCATGCAATGTTGCATGACAGTTATATTCGATATGATCGAACTCCTGTACCCAAAACTGGCCCCATCATAACCAATATCAAGATATACCTCACCATGAAACTACTTTGACTGATGTACATTTTTTATAGTTGCCTAACATCCGGAATTGTTATAGCGTATATTCAAGCCCAGAGTTCCCTGCATGTTTTGAACATTGTCCAGTGTTGATATTCCCTCGCACACAGTTTGAAACAGTGGCTATCACTCTAAAGCGGTGCTTAGGAATTGACACATTGTCTGAACACTGCAGGTTGCAATCACTTTGTAATACGTTCAAATGATGAGCCAGGTGATGACATGCACTCGCACTTTCAATGTTCTGCAACAAAAGTGAACTTCACTTAAAGTTGTTGAAAAACAATAGAATAAGTCAGGGAAATAAGTAGTGTATAGCTAGGCCCGCAAGATCCCCTACGGATCATATACTAATAATAGTTCTAATTTTAGTCTTATGATCTTAAGAATTAAAGGAAACATTCATGTTATTGATAATAAACAGGATTGTATTCATCATCCCTAAAAACAGCAAATAAATACTTGAAATGGAGAATTAGAAAAAATATATCGACGTGCTCAACTTACCTTAGTTGTGTTCAAATTGTTAAATGAAAACGCCCTTTGCAATACCAACATGACTCCAGTATTGAATATCAATGCAATGAATCTCAAAAAAATTGTAAAGAATCCCATCTATTGTATTCGATTAAAAGCAGCCAACAGATGTACCTGGTGAAGGTGGTCTTAAAGAGCAGCAAATCGGAACGTTACCTTGTTGAAGGTGGTCTTAAAGAGCAGCCAATCAGAATGTACCTTGTTGAAGGTGTGGTCTTAAAAAGCAGCAAATCAGAATGTACCTTGTTGAAGGTGGTCTTAAAGAGCAGCAAACAGATGTACCTTGTTGAAGGTGGTCGTGAAGAGCAGCAAATTAGAACTTAACTGTTGAAGGTGTCTTCAACGAGCAGCAAATCAGAATTACCTTGTTGAAGGTGTCTGAAAGAGCAGCAAATCAGCATGTACCTTGTGAAGGTGAGTTTGAAGAGCACGCAAATCAGAATGTTACCTTGTGAAGGTGTCTTAAAGAGCAGCCAAAATCAGGAATGTACCTTGTGAAGGTGGTCCTTGAAGAGCAGCAACTCAGAAGTACCTTGTTGAAGGTGGTCTTCCAGAGCAGCAAATCAGAAGAATGTACCTTGTTGAGGTGGTATTGAAGGAGCCGACAAATCAGGAATGTACCTGTTTGAAGTTGGTCTTAAAAAGCAGCAAATCAGAATGTACCTTGTTGAAGGTGGTCTTAAAAAGCAGCAAATCAGAATGTACCTTGTTGAAGGTGGTATAAAGAGAGCAGCAAATCAGAATGATACCTTGTTGAAGGTGGTCTTAAAGAGCAGAAAATCAGAATGTACCTTGTTGAAGGTGGTCTAAAGAGCAGCCAATCAGAATGTACCTTGTTGAAGGTGGTCTTAAAGAGCAGCAATCCGAATGACCTTGGTGAAGGTGGTCTTAAAAAGCAGCAACTTCAGAATGTACCTGTTGAAGCTGGTGGTTTAAAGAGGCAGTATCGTCCACCAGCAACTGGCGAAAAGCGAAAGCGACCGTTTGCTGACGTCAACTAAGTAAAAAACCAATCGTTCCAGTTTCATATAAATCAAGGTATATGTCACTATACCTTATTATCGATAAGTCCGATAGGATCGATGTCCGGAGCCTATGAGACAATAATATCTCTAACACTCGATTCCTTGTTATGATCGACAATCCGAAACTTTTTGTTTTTTTCGTTTTATTTGCGAAAAAAAAAAAGCCCCCTAGCCTTTCCCTATAAACTTCAATGAAAGTATACTTGAACCCGTCATTCGAACTAGAAAAAAAACACTACAAGGATACGTACGAATGATGCGGCGGTAGTGATCTCGATCTTTCCACCTAGGAAAGCGCGAACTCGAATTGTAGTCGTATTATCAATGCGGAACTTAATGACGAACAGGTGATCGTTTTCGGTCATTAATCTCGAAAATCGGAGACCATCTGACAGGTGTGTTAATCGTGGACTATCGTCCTGGGTTTAACAAAAAAATTGCCATGTACTTATAAACAAATACCCATACCAAAGAAAGTGGTAAATTTCTATTCGGTAGACCTACTTTATTATTCCTAATTTGCGAATTTGTCACATATGGAGTATTGTTATGGTGATGGGGCGAATGTAACCGACTCGCCTTTATATCAAATTACTCTCTGTTATTCGGTATATATCTTCTGAACTCATTCGTGACGTGAGCGGATGTATTTATTTTCTGCGCCAAGACAGGGGAATCATGCATCGATGAGCGGAGAATGCCAAAGAGATATACGTAGTATCGCGTTGTATCGTTTTCAGGACTAGAGCCTGTTTTTTTTTTAATTGGTCGCTCGAACAATGTTCATAGGCTTACATACTCACCTCGCGGGACGGGCCCCTACCCAGGGTCAGCTCTATATAATATAATACCTTTTATCACTTGTGCTTCTCCACCCCGTGTTCACAATTCAACAGCAGCGTATTTGTGTCACGAATAAAAAAAGTTTGGACAGTTCATCGTCCTAAAAAGAAGTGACCTCATATAGTCGCGGCGAGGAGAATCAATAAAAAGCCAATATTGTTACTTGTCGGCTGAAAAATCAAAGCGGGAGACAGACATAGCAACTGAAAAAATATTTTACGATTTCCCAACAATCTTGCTGTCTATTGAATTCCAAGTTCGTTAGCAGGGGTGGTTATGCCGTGCGCTGAGCAGCCCCCTTTTTTATGGAGGCCTTAAACACACTTTTATTACTTTTAGCGAACCCGCTTTTATCCGTTCCATAACGTAATTTATAAGGGAAACGAAAAGGGGCAGTCGTATAGTGGACACTGTCACATGTTCATCGCCGCGTCCGGACAAACGATGGGGATATTCTCCATTGTTATACTCCATCTGAATTAGCATTGACCGAGTCGAGTTAGAGTTTTAAATGGACCTTACCTTGCTAAATGATTGCGTTGAACGGTAACGGGAAGCGACTTGAACCCCAGGTGAGGAAATTACCAGTTAAATCAACGTCGGAAATGTAATTATGAATAAGTAGATGGCAGTTCATGTCGATCGTCAACGTTGCGCCACACGCAAGGAACACAAGGTAATTAAACGAACCCACATGATTAATCAAGATGCGAGATCAAAGCGGCCCTTACAGTGTGTTAGTATGAGTTATAAAATAAATAAATAAATAAATAAATAAATAAATAAATAAATAACATAAATAATGACTTGTGGACAGTCGTAGCACGAGAGATTACAAGGTCTACGAATGAATTAGGGCAGGACTCTTAGAAAACACGCTTTCGTTTTTCAATGCTCAAAACGAATGTTTGGGGGAAATTACCTGTATGATCTGATTTCATTTGGACAAGTCTTCGTGTTCTAGTTCCGTTTCCGATTTCTCATGGACAAATAATTATGTCTGATGTTTTAGCTGCGGGAGAGACAGCTCTACAAGTCATCGTGTCTCTACGTCCGTTCGTCCGTTCGTTCGTGCGTACGTAGTTCGTCCCTCCTTCTGTCGTACGTCATTCATAAACTTCTAAACCATACATGCGATCAGGTTGAAACTTGGTGGGTGATGAAGATTGCTACTGGCTAGAGTAGATACATTTAGGTTCGCATAGTGTTATTAGATTTTAATTGAATCTAATTAAAATCCCAATTTCCAACTTATTTTGAGCTCTCATGCTGGCCAGACAATTTTGTTTACATTACTCCATCCTTGCTGAGCAGGTTTACCTACTATCAGAAGGTCCAGTCTGCAGAATAGTTGACAATCAAAACCTATGTCCAGGGGGTGTGATTTGATTTCATCGCATCTCGCCCTAGTTTTACATTAGACCCGCCTCCCACAGGATTGTTTACATAACATCTCGGTCCATTCCTGATGGTGACCTGTAAAGAAATGGGGCTTGCACCTTCCCCCCCCCCCCCCCCACCTAAATTGCTGTTTGTGGTAACTTGTGGAGTGTTCAACTATAACTATGAGTGTCAACAATGTTAGATATTCATTTCTTGGGAGTGTGTTTCCACTGTTCACTGCCACAGGTTAGAATGGGCACTGATAGGAAATATTAGGCTAATGGTAGACCTTGGTTCCAGTCATTCATGGTTAGAAAGATGTCAAGTAGAGCTCAGGTGAATTTGAACAAACGATAAATGTGAAATGGCGAAAAAAATGCCAGTGTATTTGCCACGAGAGTTTGCTGTCCGCAGCTACCAAGACGTCCGACTTGCACTTGTTGACTGTGACTCCACCTAATGCGTTACAAGCACTCCACGCAAGAAAAACAATAAATCGTTCGCATGATAGCTCGTGATTCAAATGAAACAGGCATATATTGCAACACTATGAGCATATTTAATTCACTTAAAGTAAGTCGAAAAGGGGGGGGGGCCCATTAATGACGAGATGGCTCTTCATCGCACACTTAAAAACCCTCGTGAAATATGTCTCCCCACTGCGTCTTTTGGGGGTGTGAAATTTTAATGCCACCCACGGGAGCCTCTTTCATCAACTGACGCTTCGATTCGGGATACGCCAAAATTAATATACTCGCGTTTAACTGATGCTCCTTCGGAATACAGCCTTGGCTTAGCGAAGTAAGATCGATTCTAAAGTGAGTAGGAAGGTCCATGTCACAGGAAGATCATTTGAAAACTGAAACTACGCCCATTTCCCCCCCTCCCCAGCGATTGGGATTTGAGGAAGAGGGTTTAAGTTCCGCCGGCCAGGCAATTAAAACAATCCCGCTTAATTAATAAATCACACTTGGATAATCGTTAATCTTAATAGTTCTTTTCAGTAGGAATAATATTTGAAGTTCTAAATATATTTGAATTGCGATTGGAATGGAATGAAGGGCCCCAGAAATGACGGCACCCATACGACAGTAAAGCGTCGAGGAAGAGGTTCGAGAAGGTCGAGACTCGGATATAGGATTGTGAATTGTCCACCCATCTAATCTTGTTAATAACTACGAATTCGGGTTACCTGCGGGTAAATTCTCTCATAGAAGACCTAGTCTTTTGACGGTTCAACCATAGAGTCAACCCCGATTCGTCCGGAGTGAGTACCCCCCCCCCCCCCCCCCCCCTCCCTCAGTTAGGCAATTTTCGATTCTGGGAGTGTAGGTTTAAAAATCTGGTTATTGTGAGTTGGTATAGGCTAAAGAGGTTGAGAACACCTCTAATAGCGCCCGCCTGAAATGTGTACCCCAATACAACTGAACTGTGTCATTTAATTGCCAAATATCATCAATTAATTTCATGTCCATCGATTGGAAAGTTTATCACTCCTATAAGGCTAATCAGGAGTGTGAATAAAATAATTCGTGATGTCATTCGGGGTTTGTATCACGTTATAATATGCTATAGGCAACTCGCCACCGTCCAATCGCAAACAGATCAAATTTAGCTTTCAAGGGCGAAGACGTCAAATCAGGAAATAAGGACTCTCCCCATTCAGAACAAACTATAGCTCTGAGGCTCAACGACTCCGTTTCAATCTATTTTATAGGAATATTTTGGATCGTTTCATTAGTGCGAATATGAATTTTGTGATAGTAGTTCTGACGTATTTAGCAATTATATTTTGTATGTGCTCTTCTGATAATGTTTCTCCAAATGGAGGTGAACAGACCAGTTGCATCAGGGAAAGGTATATCGCAGAAAAAAAAAAAATAGTTGGAAGATTCTTTCAAAATACCTTGGACAAAAGTACACATACAGACGTCATAATACCCAATTTTTCAAAGGCATTTGACACCGTCCTGCATAGAAAACTGTTACATAAATGGAAGACTATGCTATTGGTGGTGATAATTTGCAGGGATAAGCTCCCTCTTGGCTCAACAAATAATGCGCCTGTTTGTTGATGATGAGTCCTAGCGTATGCCCTAGTTCTCTTTGGTGTCCCACAGGGAACGTTCTCATCCCTTATAGTTTTTGCGTTGTGTAAACGTCCTCTCTGGTTGTGTCACTTCCAAAATTCTTGGTCTCTTGGGCTGAAACTTGGGGAATGAGATTCAACCCAGAATTCAACCCCTAATGAGTAGTAGGAATAAATCTCCCGCTTTTTGTAGTATGGATATGGAAATATTCTTAGGCAGTAGAAAGTGGGTCTTTATCTTATCAACTGTTCTTGTATGGAATAGGTTGACTGATGCGCAGGTCAGCGCACAGAGTGTAGATTATTTTAAGCGATGCTTGGACTGTTGCATTTCGCCTCTCTTTCACTGTCGTCTTTATGCCCCATCATTGGTTTCCGGCAACGTCCCAACCGCCCAACGTTCAGGGGAGACAAAAATGTCGACTCCAATTCGGTTTCCGAACGTTTACAGATTGTAGTAACGTTTTTTAACCGTTCGTGTTCATCGTTACTGTCACCTGGAGAACGTTTTCTGCACGTTTCTAGGACATTTAACGTTATAAGGGAATTAACAGTATTACGCGTGCCTTTGGAAAGTTACATGGAAAGAACGTCTGCAGCGATCTTCTCCCTGGACTGGTCCCTACTTGCAGCAATCAATCATCCCTGTCGAATACAATAAGTGTGTCATTCCTCTGACCTATTATTCAGCGCCCCCGAGGAGGATCTAAACGGCCTTTCGGCCAATGGCCTGCGCGGGTTCACCACTAAGTGCAGGAGATAATTGCTATACTGGACTTCAGCTGAATAAAAGCAAAGATTTCGGTCGAAGGTCTCGGCCCATATTGCTTTTTGCCCTCTTTAAGGTTTTGCGCCCGCTCCGGCTAAAGCACCGGACGAGAATCACGCATACACAAAGCCTGTGCGCGAGGAAGACCGCCCTTAAAGGACAACTGCAGGAGGATTTCTAAAGAGGCTGATATAATAGCTTGATAAAACACTAATGCGTCAATTTCAACCGGAAGTTCATAAGACTTTCCGTTAGACGGAGTTTGTCCTTGAAATTTATGTATTGTGAAGCATTGTATTGCGCAGATCGAAAGGGCATCCCATCAACTAATAAATGATTCTTACCTGCACAACCCTCAACATTCTTTTTTCCTATTGAAATTCACACAATTCACTTCGAAAAGCATTTAGTCATGGGAGAGGATTGCTTTAGTGGGTTGGTAGGTGCTGATGGTAACTTCGGTGAGAGAAAGACAACGGAACTTCTTCTGCCAAATGTTGACTTTTTAACAAATGAAACAATGAAACAAATAAGTAGATAAGTTTCCATGTGTGACGTCATGCGTTATTGCTCAATTGGATTCTCCCCAATTTCTCTGCTTAATGGAACTTTGAAGGCCAATATTAAATCAACATGGGAACATGTATTGAAATGGATCTTTGGACCTATGTAAATGGTTCTATCTCCACGATCAAATATAACTCGGTTGTATCCGAGCCTGCAGGTGTCCTAAGTGAGGAGTATTTCGGATCTCCCAGTCAAGTAATTATGACATGAAAAAAGTTGATTGGATTAATATGCCATTCCCTGGATTTATGCTAGTGTATGCGCGATGCTTCGTGAGGCCCACTTTGATGTCTCCGACAATTATTCTCCTAATTGTTTCCTGTCTCTTCAGTGATCATTGGGCGCCCTGTTTAAGTAGGATATACCAGTAAATAAGACATTTCCTCCATTTTGTTTGTAAACTTTTGACGCGGTAATCTCCGCTGTCCTGACACAGGTTGACCCCGGGAAACCATGGAAGTCATAGTTCATCATGTTGAGCGGGTTTTCGAATTAGTGTAAGCGCGCGCACGTCTCGCCTGGCCCTCCCATGCATCAATATGGTGATAGATTCACCTCTTTGAGCCAGTTCGTAGTTCTAAATGCGCATGTTCACCACCGAACAGTTTCCGGAAATTACGAGAGTCGGTCAGATTCCCCCCATAGCAATATCGTTAACAAGCTTATTTTTTAGACTGTCACCCTATTCGAAAAACGCAACCAATTCATCCCCATTTTTTCAGATGTTAGGCGTTGATACTATGGGGGAAATCTGGTGAGTTTTGTGCTGGCAGGAATTCTTTATTTTTGGCATGGGAGTTTCGAAAAGATCCGTTCTGCACACTGTACGTCACCTTCGAACTGTGGTCCTTCCCCTATGACCTTTGAGGCTTGACACAATCTCATTATCAGCTCATTAACTGTAACTCCGACTTGCTATTGCTCTCGAAAGAACTCGATTCAGACTGAGAGTCTGATTTTGACCCAATAAATTTTGTCGTCAATGTTATCTGGATGTGACCGTTCTGTATTTTCTAGTACCCATCAGGAAATTGGGGAGTGGTCACTAATAGTTCGTAAGTAGATACTCTGCCTGACTAAGCAAAACTAGTGACGTTGGACAAGATTAAAACTGACCCTGATGTGCGACCTCTATTTAAGAGTTATGGCGCTAATCAACAAAGTGGTACCTACCTTGAAATATACAAATTGGTTTGCACAATTCGGACGATCCGGGTCGAGCGAAAACGAAGGCCTCAATCCAGTATGGGACGTTGTGCAACGTGCTCCAGATAGGCAATAGAGTATATCGGGGCCAACAAACATCGGACTGTCAGGGGTTCTCCAAGCTTGAGGCCCAATCCTTATCGACTCAACACCAACAACGAATATGTTTCGTTGCCAAGTTCGCTGTCAGGTCACTCTCTCTTTTCTGGGTTCGTTCGTCATGTGAATACTGTGCCATAGGGTCATGACCTAGAACATTCCGAATCACTAATCGACCCAGATACTTCATTTAGAGGCGAAAAAAAATTTCTTTCGGAGAGATACTCTTTATTCCTTCCCGCTTCATCATTTCCTCCGGTCGTCCTTACTAATCATCGAGTAGAGGAGGGGTAATAGAGACAAACCCTCACTGCAGGGCTCATACAATGAAAAAATAGGCCTTCAATCTCGTAAAATTTGTTATTTCCGTTCCCGTACGTCCACGCCATTCCTTCTATCCTTTATACTACATGCCACTGCAGTCATCGCAGTGTATATAATAATAGCTCATATACCGCGCCCTGCTCGTGGCTGGCTGATCCTGCACTTATTTCCTCATAAGCTACGAGGTAAACAAGACTTGGGATCGTTTTTTTGTGTGCGTGAGTGAAACGCGGAGTTGAAAAAAATTTTTTAGTGCGGCGTAAATATCTAGTACCGTCATTGGTTCAGCGGTCGCCGGGAATAACCACAATAATGGCTGCTCCCTAATTCATAACTCTTGTGCAACAATCCACTGTTATCTGTTTTTTTTTTCCCCTGAACAATTAAAGTCAAACCTGGACCTATATGTCGACGGGAACATGGGACTTTTTTGTTTTGAGGTCTCCATATGTGTTGTACGATATTATAAACTTGTGAAAATACAATAAAAATGCAATGTGCCAAAGACGGATCGAAATCCCCATCGAACACGGCTGAAGGAACGTTGAGCAGTGTCAAGGACTGTGTAGGGAATGGGAAAGTTTAAGCATAAAAACTTCCCACAGATTTAGCAAACGGGACATACTGACCGATAGACGATCTCTCCTGATGGGTCTATGGCGTTCACCGGCCGAGATTGTGTCGAAGATTATCCACTGCGGGGCTCTAAACGGGCAGCGTGAAGTTTTCATGGCCAGTGCATATTCACAGTAGGCCTCCCTTGTTGTGCGCCCTCAAGGACACTACAGGATAAATCATAAAGAGGTTTGTTATTAGCTGCTGGAGAACAACGAATGCGTCAGTCCAAAAAAAAACCCGAAGTTTCATACGACTAATCCTTACGAGTTTACAGGGGTCCTTTGAAGTTTTGTGCATGTTTATTGCGCAAGATCGTAAAGCATCCTCCCATGCCTGAATAACTGATGTCATACTTGCAACACCCGCGAACATTGTTTATTTTTGTTTTTCTATTGAAATTCACACATCCATTTCACCTTGAAAAACATTCAGTCTACGGGAAAGGATTGCTTAGTGGTTGTAGGAGTTTGATAGTTACTTTGGTGAGAGAAGACACCAGAACTCCTCTAATGTTGAACCATTCACCAAATGAAACAATAAATGCATAACCAACTTTCCCGTGTTGTCCCCTGTGTGACGTCATGCGTTATTGTGCAATGGATTCTCCCCGATTTCTCTGCATAATGGACCAAACTGTGAAGGTCCTAACTCCACATAGGCACTCGTCCACTAGGACATCGTATTGAATGGGGGTTGGACCTATATATACAGTTTTCGCATTGTTGTATCAAAGCCTGCAAGTTGTCCTTTAAACCTAGGTGGTAAGGTTTTAGTCCGTTTCATGTATTTTGTCTCTTCAAGATGCAGAGAAAGACGTTTGTACAACGACAAACGTTATACGCATAATACGAAGTGTTGACATCTCAACCATCTATATAGGAACAGTCTCTCTTGCGATTTAGAAGTTCATTTCAGTCTTCTTTTAAATAGCATATTTTCCCTTCTTCCCAACCGTAGTACCCACATGCACCTGGATGGATGTTCACACTAGCGTCGTTTCCGCGTCGTACTAAGTCGGCGACCGTATTCCAACTCCAAATATTCGAACTCGAAAAGGAGTTCAAGGCTCAGCAGTACTTGACCAGGGACCGTCGGGCGCGGCTCTCACAGTCGCTCAGCCTATCCGAGAGACAGGTCAAAATCTGGTTTCAGACCGGAGAATGATGCCAAAAACTCGACGAGCGGGAACGCCAGAAGGCGAACAGTGGCAGCAAAAAAGGCCCGGCCTCTTCGTCATCGGGGGACGACCACGAGATAAAGGAACGCGAAGAAACGATACGGTGAAGGAAGGCCCCACACCTGTAGAATAATGGACGCGACCGTCGTGTGAGTTTTCTGTCCAATGGAGTGTATGGCTCGTGTGGGCGGAAACGCGTATTGTCGAGCTAGGCCCGGGCCAATCGGAGCGAGAGATGTCATTAGCTGACGGAGCGAGGAAACTACTCTTCGACAGAGGGGTGACACTTCTGACCACTTGGTCATCACTTCTCTAGTTGAGTCTGATTAACTAATGCTGGGTCCTATCCGTCGATTACCAGAATCGTGAATGAGACCAGTTAGACCATTTTTATATTGTACAAATGACAATATGGTTTGGGTTTAATGTTGACCATTGTATTGAGAACAGAGAATTTGAAACAGTTTATTCTATCAAAATTTATATTCTATACAAATACCTGCTTACTATTTTGGGCCCCTGGGATACACTGTTTGCCCGCGAAGAAAAAAAATGCCGATTTTGAGTTTTCCTCTTTTTTGCTGAGACAAAATAAATATTCACCTTGTACCTTCATAACCTATACCGCTGTCGCTCTTAACAAGATTCCTCATTCGTGTCAGGTATTTGGATGAATTAATAGTACTAATATCGGACACCGAAAATTTTGCAGACAATATTCTTGCTCGCGGAGAAGCTGATCACAGAAATTCAATATAAAAAAATCAATGTAATCAGATTCATGCCAACTAACTAAGCAGACTAGAATTTCAACATATAAGTCTTGAAATGGATAAGAATTGGGTTTGCCGTTGGCGTACTTTTAATTACTGGTATTTAAAAGTTACACAGTAGTTTTTAATGGAATGCTCCGAGAATCAAACATTTGTTTCACCACTCAGATCCTAAATTGACGAAAAGTTCACCATCACGGTCTTTCTCCTCTCTCGGTGTTAACTGGTTAACGGCAACACAGCGAATGCTCCGTTGATTATAGTTTGTCGATATAGCACACTACATTTTATTAGCACGGAGCAAAAAAAAAAAAGCATGTTCAGATATCCCACCGATGCGAAATAATGTCATCACGAGAAGCGTACTTATACGAAATTAGGCCTTACCAGAACTTGAAAAAAGGTTGCCCATGTAAAGGAGAATATTTCCCTCTGATCTCTGGGAAACGGGGGTGGGGATGAGGTGGGGGGGGGGGGGGGTGGTACGCTTGTTCAAATATACTGCATTTATCGGTATAAAATGAACAAAATGAGTATTACATTATATTGCTTCAAACATCATCAGCTGATTAGCTTTTCATTAGGTACCGTTGTGAGACGGGCGTCTGGTTGTGAATTGTTATCCAAGTGTGAACAGTTCGATTATTGGCAGCGATTCGAAATTAAAATACAAGGGTATTGTATTAGCAAAACAAATGAGAACTGTTCAAACTGCATTTTGATTTATTCTCTCGCAATACACATCACGAGACCATCACAGATTGTTGCGTGGTCATATCGACGTGACAATATGCCGTTAAAACAATTACATGATGTCAACAATCGGAAGTAGAGATAAATCTCAAACTCTCTCTTCCCGTAAGTCCACGTGCGAGAGCGTAATAGATCCGGAGACATGAACCCGCCAAAAGAAAGAAAAAAAGTTATGCGCTCATTCATAAGTTTAAAAGTTTGGAATGTAACCCTTTTATTTGAAGAATAGGAACATTTTAGAATGGAGAGAAGGTGACGCCCCCCTCCCCAGTGCCCCCGCTATGGTCTGATGGTAAGTCTTGACTATGCCGCTGTGTGGTAGGCAATGTGAAGTCGGCAATACCATGTCGTAATAATTAACAGTACGGAGTTTGAGTGATAGTAATATATTAGGAATACAACGAAATGAATATACACACACTGACATGAAATCGATAGAAAGTGATCACCTGTTTGTCGAATCTGGCCATTAAGGTTTTTATATCAGGAGAATACCCAGTGGGGGCTTGGTTGAATAAAGTGATTTTGATGGTGTTTTAACATTAATAGACTTTGCACTCTGAGATTTTCCGACGCTCACTCAAACAGAATTATTCATCTTTCTATCACGAACTCTCGATGGCTGAGCCTACGTACCTACATGAGCGCAACAGAGAACGGAGCGTATCACCTGAAATTCAACAGTTAAAAAAGGAAGAACTTCCAAATTAGAGGTGAAATTGGGGGCGTATCCAACTTCAAAATTTAACCACCCCTTTCTCACGAGAGGCCACATTACTTAGAGGTGGAATTTCCCTTATCGTGCGTACTTGTGTCAGGGTTACTTGTACGTCAGTGAAGTTGGGTGTAGTTATTTCGTGGAGAAAAATACAATATATTACTGGTAGTCTGGTAAGTGATATATCATATGAATATATCGTTTCAAATATTGTTTTAACAAGAAGTTCAGGGTTTTTACTAATGACGACACTGGTTATTTCATATATGTTAAATGTGAATATTATTTAGTCGATAAAGAATTAAACGACGCTCTTTCTCATGTCGGGTGGTTATGCCCTAATTGGATATTTTAGGGAAGGAAAATTTGAACTACTGATAACAAGTCTCCAACAATTTGGGGAAGAACTAATTTTCAATAAATTGGAATGAATAATTAATTACGTATTTGCCGTAATTGTGGATAGTGGATTTGTGCCAATAATTATTCGCATTGTCAGATTTTAGTGGCCCAGGTAAACTGTTTATTTCTTTCGCTTCAACAATAGGAATCAGCAATCGGCATAGAGCTCGTTTTGTCAAAATAAAAATGCTGAACTGAACTTTCGAATGGAGGCAAATCAGGACTTGGCACACTGCATTTTTTTCTTCAGAATACAAGGAATAAGCTCCTGTTATGCTTTCAATTAGTTTTGACCTTTTTGAGATTTCATGCAAAGTAATGGATATTTATAAAGGTTTAATATCGTGCCAATATATGCATTGAACGAAAAGACGAATCAATAATCTGCATTTACTACCCAAAGTCATTCTGTGAATACACGACATTTCTTGTAGATCGATAGACGATATTCATTGGGCGCGTGTCTTGCAAAAATTGTTGTTTCGATATTTTTCATTACGAGGGTTTAATTTTTTTATCTCAAAAATTCTTTGGATGTTGAACAGTTCGATGACTGCATGACCCGAGAGATGCTTTTCCGACAGAAATGTTGGCAGAGTAGCATTTCCCTGGACTGACATTAACGCTGCGTCACGTCCTGTGAGATACATTCAGTCAACTTTTATTCAGAGCATTGGTATCATCTGCCTTGACCTGACTGGGAACAAATCAACAGTAAGACAATGTGGAAATATGAATTGTTATCGGGAAAGGCGGCGCTTGTCATTTATTAATTATTGTTTTATAATTTTTACATGCCACATGCATGATTTCGAGCAACTGCAATACAATCAATGATACTGTCAAAAATGTCAAGTTATTACTTTCGTCCAAAGTTATCGTTTGACTGCAGTAACGGAAATATGGAATACGGGTATTTCTGTATACCGGTGTAACAATAAAACGTTTGTGATGTAGGTTGGCCGGATGTTTTTTTTATAATAATCCCCAAAACATCGATTGTAGAATAAAACAACTTCACAAAGGACAATAGCAATTTACCTGATTGTACTCATTCGGATCAAAATATGCCCTAGGAGGTGTATGAATGAACGGGTAATCCCCGGAGAACTTGGTGCATGCACTCGAAGAGCAATGTTCAAATTGAACAAGTTTCTAAACAGTATTTTGTCATCACAAACAATTTTTCATTTTTTTTCAAAATTTTGTCATCATCTGAAACACATTCCTACGCTAAACATGTGTGACGGTTACACACCAATTGATTACGATACGTTCAGCAAACATAACATCGGGGATGCGGGCCATTGTTGGCCTTCAATACGTTTCGGAAGTGATGGCAAAATGATGTGTAGAAAAGTGTACAATTCCTAAACATTGCTTCTAGAACGTGGTCTCTACTATAAGGATGACGCTCCTTTTCCCCTAAAGCGTATAACAAGGAAACACATGAAAAACGCCCCCCCCCCCCCCCTCCCCGTTTTCTTTTATAGAGCCTATAACACATATTTCATATGGGCCTACCTGTGTGATGAATAAATTGTTCGTGAGGTATTCCTGGTTTACAACGATTTGTGATGTGTACCGGCAGACCTGCATGTGGAGTTCGATATGTTGTCATTCATATTGCACCATTATGTTGTCATATGTGTTGATAAAATGTTCTAAAATCATTGTTTGTTTATAGTGTTCAAATAAAATAAGACGGAGTTGTAAATTTACCACGAAATGATCTGCTATATTCATGTTTTCCATTCCTTTGTATCATCGTCATATCGCGACCAAACTGTGCATAGATTGCTAACTATGGTGGGGAAGTCACCGTCAGCAGTGACGCGGGGACGAAGTGAGACCGGTTTACTAAGCTAATGGGACTACCTATACCAGACAGATTCAAAATTACGGCTCCCATTCTCCAGTATCGCGTGTCACGTGAGTTGGTGATTTCACTTGTAGACTGCAGGGACAACGACAAGATTTTTCTGACGGGGAGGGGGACACTCACTGCCGATATGCACTTCGGTCCCCCTCCCCCCACAATATTGCGTTTTTATTCCACCATTACCTCGATATGTAATATGTTGCCGGCAAATTGTGTTCAGCGGTTCTCTCGACTTTGCGTTCAGTGCAAGGTGGGAGGGAAGAGGTATGGATATCCGTTTAGCTGTTTCTGCGCGTTGCTCAGTTGGCGCCCGACGAAGTGGACGTGGTTCCCCGACGGTAGGACCCTTCACTTCATTTACCTACTAATATCTCTACCGAGGGTCTCCGGTGGGTCACCACGTGGTTTCCGACAGCCACTGTCTCGGAGGATTTGAGTTATAGTGTTTATCTTCTGATCCAGGGCCCTAATCCGCAAACTTAACAGAGCATACAATTGCTACAATACAACGCGTTCTAGGCCAATAGAAAAAACACCTTCCGAAGCAGCGTGCATCAGCTGGAATTGAAAATACTACTACTGCTTGCCCACAATAGCAACAGCCTTCTAAACATTAAACTATAGCGTGGATAGTATGTAAATATAGACATTTGCGGGCCTAATGAACAACATAGCCGGCTTAAAGAACAAATGTGTGCGATCAAATTGAATAGCTCACCAAAAAAAAAAAAACAAAAAAACCTTGAGGCCTGTAGAACACAAAAAGTGGGAAACAAATTCTGAACCATGAAACCCCATCCCGAGGGCAGCGTGGGAAGAGATTAAAAAAAATCGTCGTTGGTACGGTTATCATACTCATCTCTTAATATTTAAAACAGGACGATATTTGGACTGGCTCAATTTAATGCGTAATGACGAGATAACCGACTGTAACCATTCAAAAAATCTTACCGGTATAACATGCACTGCCCACAGATAAACCATGCGGGTACCTGCATGAAGGGCGCAACTTAGGTTCAACCTGACCTACTGAACTGTCTGAAGTAATCCAATCAGTTCAACACCCCTCAGACCATTGCACTTATTATATGGTTGCAGCCAAACATTAAACCATGCATATCGGCATGGTTCCGGAAACCGGAATGTCCGTACTAAACAAATGAGTATTCGAGTAGACCAAAACGAGGGTCTCTTTTGACCATATACAAAGCGTGAAAAAACATACGATAACCCCGTAGGTAGAAAACAGTGTGCCATCGAAGAACGATCTAGGCAAGACGCTTCTGACAAAAGAGATGGCTCTGACGTACCCTGCATATGCCGCCAAAAACATACAACTCCTCAGACAGCCCTCGGGTAAGAGGAAATAGCGAGCTGGAAATAGAAACTCGCGATCTTGTAATCCGGCGGTCGGGGGTAACTCTACACGAGAATCGTATTATCTGAATGGGATGAGTGTACCGGTATTCCTCGTGACCGGGTGATAATCAGCCGCGGGTTATTAGGAGTTTCACAAGGTCATAATTTCGAAGAAAATTGGTCGTAATGTAGTGATATCCACTTCAGTTGTTATCTAAAGGGGTCTAAAGGAGGCTTTCTTGTTCGGAATCCAACATACATAAAATCATTAACAAGGGGTATTGGCTTTGGGTACCAGGGTCTATGGCGTTGAGTTTTATTACCCGGGGGAAAAGGTGACGTGGTCGACGAACTGGCGGTTTCCGGTTGGGTGGAATCTGATTCACACTCACGCCCCCACTTCGCAGTTCGTTGATCATCTTATTCAGGAGGAAGATGGATATGGCCAAATAGTTAGGGCGTCCGATTGGCAACCAGGTGGCGTGTTCAATTTCTGATCGGTCCATACCAAAAATGTTCAAATTAGGCATATCGAGTTAGGCATACTGGTTGAAAACATAAACAAGGAAAAACGCCTTTTTGCGACCAGTACAGAGAGTCATTCCAGATATGTATATAGGTTCAGATATCAAGAGGATTGAGCCTCAATAATTTGGAGAGTGTTAGCTAAATGGCAAGGGCGTCCGATTTTTTCTGACAATTTCCGGTTGGTTCATATTGAAAGGTTGAAAATTGAACAGGGAACAAACACACCTTGGTTATTATTATTTATATGAGACAAAACTTATTAGACTCCCTATCCAAAATGAATGCCCTAAGGTGCTGTAAAATATAAAAATTGAAATATTCAGTAAAAGACAAAAAAAATACAATAAACAAACGCTTCTTGTAACAGTGCGGACCTGAAAAATATAGCTCTGACCATTCCTCTGACCATTCTGGTTTGGGGGCCATTTCGAGGTCAGGCAAGAACGCATTTCAGGAAAGCTTGTATGACATCTGAGGAAGGCCAAAATTTACCGAGGTTGAATTGGGCAGGCCCGGCAGGTTGCATATAGGAGAGAGAGAGAGAGTCAGCTGAATGGTCAGGGCGGTTCCATTTGCAACCTGTGGTTGGATCCAATTTTCTCGTCGTTTCATACCAAAGGTTCAAAATATCATATAGTTTATAAATATGAATAGGCGAAAACACACTGTTTTGTACTTTGGAAAAATGTGGTGTCGATTTATACAACATTATTTAACGGCACACCTATCCCGGTGTTTCATGTGAGAAATTACACAACATTATGTGAAGGTTGTGTGAAACATTACGCGAATAGGGCAATTGATACACACTGATGGGGTGATTTCTTACACAACACTGGGTAGGTGTGCTAGTTTTCACAACATTTTAAGACGTGTTCATTTGAGCCATTTAAAGGTCATTGATTCGACGAACTAACAATTTGATTTCCACCGGTTCAGGGAGCCAGGTAGGACTGACCTAGGAACCCTAGCCGTATTGGTAATGGATGAGCACCGGCGATAACTCGCCTTCTCTACTCGACCAGTGCGGTGAATTGAAGCGAGGGAAAAAAATCCAGAAGAGCTTGTTTTTATGATGCTGAAAGATGAAATTTTTTACCAAGTTTAAAAATTTGCAGACGGTTGCAAATACTGTGGATAAGGACCATGGAGAGAATTTCAAGTTTAGGAAAATCTGGCCTCAACACATTATCTGGAGAATGTGAACAGTAATCAATTCCTAATTAGATGCATGTGCTCGTTAAAAATGGAGACAAGAGCCCTGTCATAATTTTCCAAGTAAATTATTTTTTTACAGTTTGGTGTTGTTCCCAATATGACAATGAATCGCTACTCTGCTCTTGTTTGAAGTGCAATTACATTGTAGTAAACATCCGAACCCTAATCTGTCACATATACATGTATTTAGTTGGGTCGTAAATTTGAATCCTACATATATCACCAAATTTCATTGTCCCAAAATATAATTTGCCCCGCATTGCAATCAATAAAATACACATCCTCCTCGTTTTCTCTCTCACTCTAAGCTGAACAACCATCAACGTCAAAACAAACAAAGCCCGGAAACATTTACTTGCCTCATATACAGCTCTCTAGAGTGAGTGAATCAGTGGAAGGGGGGAGGGGTATTACCTCTTTTGTCTGTTTGTACGAACATTACGGTGGTAAAGATGAGTTGATGTTGTGAATTACACATGCTGTATATTGACGGAATGTATGTCCTATTATATGATGCAGTGGGGAACCGCTTCCTTAGTTTAGGCTGAAAGGGTCAGGAAAGAAAATATCCTCATATCACGATCCTATTTCCATATCAATAAAAATGGAATATTTCAGAACGCCTAACCACCTAAATAGCAACGCTTGCCGCGAAACCGCAAGTCAACTGGCCCTTATTAGCAATGATAAAGGAAAAACTCGAAGAAGTGATTGGAAGAATGACCAACTGATCCACGACTGTTTTGGAAACCTGAATCGAATCACCTCGTCCCACCTCCATCGAGATCAGACCAAGTCCCATTCTTCCTCCATAGGTTAATCCTTTAGACAGCTAATCGATCTATAGTAGTTGCCTTCATTTGGACGTTTTTGATGAATTGCTTATCTTCGAGAATAAGGATTCCCACCTCTGATGGAAATTCGAGTGAGGTCTCACTAGATGCTTGAAAAGCCCCGATACGATATTTTTTACCAAGGGAACAGAAATGACGCTAAATTGAGCTGAGGATCCAAATACTTTTTTTTACAGCTCCTGCACACTGATTAGGTGTTTCCGAGAACGAATTAGAGTTCACTCCGAGATCTTTTTCAAAATTTCACCTGATGATTATGACCGAACAGATTGAAGGAAGCCTGTCGAACATGAAGCCGACATGGCCTTACTTTGCACTTGTCGTGTTGAAGAATATTTTTCCAGTCTGAAGACCATTCGGAGATCATATCTATAAGTCCTTTGGACAGTAGCATCATCCTCATTTGAATCGAATTCCAGGAATAACTGGTGTCGTCCGCATTGTGCATTCTGAATTGTCCCGCCTCATCATGACCTTATATATGTCGGAAAAAGGCAGGGCCCCCAAAACCGATCATTGAGGAACGCCACTAGTGGCCTTCTGCCAAGCAGAAGTATGCCCATTGATGACAACCGGCTGCTCCCTGATGTAAGCCACCCCTGAATCCACTTAAAGACATTGCCGACGATACCGAAACTCTCTCTCCAACTTGAGCAAGAGACGGAATATGAGGCACCTTATGCTTTCTGGAAGCCCAGGAGAAGACTATCAGCGGCATTACCATCGTCTATAGCCCATGTACATTTTCCTATGATTCCAATAGATTAGTGAAGCAAGAACAGGTTTTTTGAAAACATGCTAAGATTCCGAAAAACATATTCGTTCACCCTATTCATGATCTCGGATAATTGATTCCGTCACCTTGCAGACAACACTGGTAAGGCTCCGAGCCTGTGATTGCAAGAAAGAAACCGACTGTCCTCCTCGAGAATAGAAGACACATTCGCTATACTCCAATCGTCAGAAACATCACCTTCATTCAGAGAATTATTAGAAATGAATTTAATGAGACGACAGAGATGAGCAAACGACCTCAGGAAGAAAGGGTACCCGTCCGGTTACCCGTCCGGTTACGGAGTTTCACTGTTTTCGAGTTTAACAGTTTCAAACAGTGCAAACGAAAACAGCAATACCACTCGGAGAAACAGAGACTAGTTTAAGTTTGGCAGAAAAGGGTCAGTGAGGAACTGATTCCTCATGAACTATCCTGAAACCACAAAAACCAAGAAGAAGAACAGCAGAACTCAAAAATTCTCCCACAGTACCTGAAAAAACAAGTCAAGCCTGTTACTCTTCTCAAGCAACCACCTTAGACTGCAGGGATGCCTATTTTACACATGACTCGCTCTTGCGAAAGTATACTGCGAATATGCTCCAAATTCGGTGACTAATTGATGTGACTAAACTAAACAGCACGAAAGTATACTTTCATACGACCCCCCCCCCCCCCCCCAAGTGAGACTTCATTAGTAAAAAGAAAATGGTTTCTACTCCGGAAGTGAACCATTTGCAAATGACGACCCTAGGTAGCCTGCAAGTGAATGTGTGATTGCTCCATCTCAGCATAGGAGGTTTGTGATAGAAAGGTGTTTTTTCTTCTGTATGTGGTAAGGACTGTAGGGGGATTTACTGTCGCCAATATAGTTTGCCGCCCTCATTAATTTCATTACAGGAGTTTGCTATCAGCTAATATGGCGGGGAATCACATACATTCGCTCAGAAGGTCGCGCAGGGCCGAACCAATCATCATGATATCAGAAGGGTAACTTTTGAATCCAAACATAGGCTACAAAAACTCGAACCAGCACAAAAACTGGAAAAGCCATTTTTTGGTTAAATTGTGGTCAAAAGTCAAACAGATACGGGTGGACTAGAGGACTAACCTTTTTAGTACCTTTTGGATCGCCATCAACTTATTTTCGGAAAGATCACTCCCGTGAAACAAATTGGCTATAAATATCCACGATTTGGCAAGAACTGAAGAAGCTTGGATCGTCAGGCTCGAACCGATGGAAATTGAACAACTATTTCAGCAACGCTTTTGACAGAGTACGGTACCACATAAGCGTCTGGCCGTACAAACCTCAACTACGTAGATTAGGCATAGCTCTCTACTGGATTTTTTTTGTAATCATAATACTCAGCGCGTTGTCACTGATCTGACAAATCGTCACTTGGGTAACGTCTCGTCAGGAGCACGTCATGGTCAGATGATACAGGTCTCAGTCCATTACTGTTTCTCTCTATATATCAATGGTCTGCTAGCACGTATAAACTCAACAACCATTCGAATGTTTGCTGGGGACTGCATTCTGTACAGAACTATCAGGTTGATTTTTTCTAAGGCGTAGTGGTAATCATTGTAATTCGTCTAAGTGCCAGGGGAGACGCCAGCGGGGTGGGGGGGGGGGGCGGACCCCCGTATCTGGCCCCCTCGCGGAAAATCATGGCGCCCGCTCCCTGCAGTAAGTGCAAGTTATGGAGAGTTCAACATTCTCAGTATGTCATGATACACCTCTCGAACTGGTGAAAGCACATTCAATGTTTTGGCGTGAAGCTGCTCGTATTGTTGATGTAATAAAACAGTTCTAGGTAATATCGATCAATAGTTTTATGGTAGACATGAGCATTTGCCGTAATTTTGGAAAAAACAAACAAATGTGATTGCGTAATCAATTACGTTCAAATTTGGCATAGAATCATACCCTTTTGTGGTTTAAAAGTAAACTAAGGTGGTGGCTGATGTATCCCTATAGGCGATAAGTATAAGGAGCCTCGCCCTAGGAGCGACCCAAGATCACATTATCGGTAATTGCTTCACTTTATAAATTGATCCATGCGTCCCCAGGTGATAACTGCTTAGAAACCATAGGAAATGTGTGACTTTCCAGTCCCATCGTCATACTCTTAACTTATGGGTACAATCACATGACCAGCATGTCAGAGAGTTGTCGACACACACGTCCTACCTCTTTCACGCAGCGCTCGTCACTGTGTAAAATGTGATGACTTTTCACATGGTGCGCAATTTATTGTGTTTCAAACAAACAACTCGAAGAGTCACAAAACTTAGCAAGCTTAGCGAACCAGCAAAACGGGAGCATCGCTGCAAGGGGACATTAGCATTTAGGTTGTAAAATTCAGAGAGGAAACATGACTATAGCGATAACTCTGAGACAGTTGGAATAAAAAAGAAGCTAGTCATATAATGTTCCCATATCAGCTACATACACGACGCTCCAACGTGAACACACTACACTTCCTTTCCTTTGAACTTGACTGTCAAATTTTAGAAGAAAAAAAAACCGAATGCAGTGGAGCCGGATGAGTCCAATGACCGCCAGTGAGTTCACCCCTTTGGCTTTGAAGCACTGACCCACGAAAATAAAATATCTTCACCGAGGAATCGGACTCGAACGGACAGCCAAAAATAGTAACGTATATAGTCCCACGAGTTTAAATGGCTCGGCGCCGTATTTACGGTGGACCATAAAAGTGAAAGTCTCGCTAAAATCGTGTCATTATTTACGAAATCACATCGGCTGCACCTAAAATCGCCCCCATAAAATCACCACAGGCCTGGAGCTGCTGGTGACAAGAAGAGGGAGCGTGATTTGATTATGAAACTCGTGCGAAGTTGTTTAATGGTCTTGAAGCTATGGAGTTGCTTCTTGATATGGAACCAATCAAGCTGAGAAGCATTTTCCATAATATGCAAATTTGGCAAATCTCTGAGAACTATGTACTCCGGCCTGTAATACTCGTTATAGTATTCACATTCCTGAAGGTGAATTATCGTTTTAATTGGTAGCAGGAATACAGGTAAGTCTTAATCCAATGTCCGTTTCTTCTTGATGATGTATACTGAACCACCTGAAGTGCTATAGGTTTCTCACTCCATAGCCTGGCTAGAGTCAGTAGGAATATACAGCCAGGGTACCCTCTACTAATTTCGGACTTCTATCACCGATTCAGAACTCGAAAGACACTACATAACACGTATACGTCGATGTGTCATTTAACGTCTATTACCTGCAGTGTATCCCGTCTCTCAGAAAATGGCGAATCAATGAAACCAGCAGACTTTTTAGTGCAACGGAAATGGCAAAAAATTTGATCACTTCATTTGAGAGAAAAAACAGTGGATGTCAGAACTCAATCATTAATGAATGTAACAATGCCACATTTTGGAATGAATGCAATTTCAACTACTGGACTGGTTGCCTTTCTGGCATGGTTACCGAGTATCTCCCCGTACGTAACCTCAGATCTGCCAGCACATTTAAGCTCAATGGTAAGATATTCCGGCCTGCGTGTTGAGTGGGTTCTTGTGTTGTAGCTAGGAATTCTCTAGATAATAATAAAGGAAGATAATTAATATCTCCTTCTTATATCGAGCTTTTCCAAGCGAGACATGCTCAAAGCGTTTTACAGATATACCCCTGATCATTTAGTGACTTCTCATACCCGTACTATCTGACTATATAGCACGCACCTCTCGCTTGTTTCTCTCCCAACGCACCATTTCAGTACGCGCGTCATCGTGTCCCCCTGGAGACTTCCCAATACGGCTGATACATACGGCGCTCGCTACTCTTCAAGGTACTTCTCAAGGTACCCACTTTAACACGTGGGTGGCGTGGAAAACATTTCAGGGCCATGCGTTGTGCAACAGCACTGCGGAAAAGTCCTCGGGCTTCCCTGCTCCGAATTCTCGCAATCCAAATGGTTTGCATTCTGGAGCTCTACCGACTGAGCTAATCCGCCTCCCGACACTCCCGTACTCTTACACAGTACACCCTCACCTCTAGCAGCATATACGATTTGGCCCATCAATGTTTGTTCTGGTTTCTGCCGTCTGTGAAGCGCCTTAAAGCAGTCTTGAATAATAAGACGCTTATAAACTTGGTGGTGTATTATCTTTCCTGACCCTTTATCCCTTTCTGACCCTTTCCTACCAAACTAAACTAAACTAAACTAAAGTAGACTAACTGAAAATGAACTAAACTAATTGAACTAAACTAAACATTATTATATAGCGGGGAGGCTGCTCGCAAACCGGAAGTTATAAGCTTCATGATTGAGTACAGGTATGAGGGGGTATTTGTGATTCCAGGAGTTTTAACCAACGACCAAACGTAGAACGGTTACATAATTTAATTGATACGTTGATTTTCTGTTGGGTTTCACGTATTCATGACGGCCAAGGTTAGGAACATCATCTGCTTAATCGCCGAGCTATATTCATTCACAGGAAAACTCCAAATGTACACGCGAAACATGAACGGAAAACTACATTTTGCGTTTTCGGGCGTTCGTGTGCAGCAAAAAAGAAAACACTTTCCAGAAATAGTTTCGCGAAACCGACGCGAAAGTCTTTCGGACTACTGTGTGCGTTGATTGTTTCGTGTTTCGCGGAACAATATTTATTTATAAGCTTCCGCCATGGATGTTGTTGTCATAACAGTATGACGACAAAATGGCGGAGTCTACCCACAAAAACACAAACTGGTCCGCCATACAGTTGCCCGTTTGACAAGTGTATACTAGTCATTTTAAGATGACCTAGTTTTTAATTAGACGTCGTCTGCTGTCTGTACCAGTTTTAACTCATCCAGCTTAACTTGTTCAACCTCCGCTGAGATTGATAAGGTACTTCGTGACCAGTTATAAACTCCTCCTAACTGTGCCCAGTTTGACTAGTTCCTGACATTTTACTTTACTAGTTTATCCTCGTCAAGCTGACGATTTGATCTTAGTCATGCGGAGCATACTATTAGTTTTGCTGGGACACTAACATCACGTACTGGAGTGTAGCCAGTGGTAGCAGACAACAACTTGCATTGCGTCAGCCTTTATCCTGCATTAACATCACTAAAGTCTGTGTGAATTAACACTGCATTAAACATAACCTATAAGCAGTTGTGTGGAATGCAGATGGCCAAGAAGGCAGATTCATTATGGTATCCCAATGAAGTAGAGATGAAATGCAGTAATGACAATTATGCTGCCCTTATTTTGACGTGGTCAAGTGCTCAGATGAGCAGAGTTCTTGGAATAACTAAATACACAATTAGGCTACAGTGGTCTGGAAAAATTTGAACAAATTTGAATAAAAATGTGTAATAATAATGATGGGCCTAAGACATTTATATGATAAGCCTGATATCACATTCATGCAATTAGATCCTTACCTATGGCCAAAATGGTCAACATGGCCGGGTTCCTGGATAAATGTACCTTAGTGGGATCTTCAATGAACCCTAACTCCCTAAGTATTTAAAATTCAAATAACAAACAGTACGGCTCTTGGTTACTGTAATTTGAGTGACTCTACTAGCTCATGCCTACTTTATTCTATCACATAGCCAAAGATAAGGCATTTGGCTCCACAATTAACTCACCTGATGTGTACTCACCATCCTGCACCCTCGGTCCCGACAGGGTAGTCAGCAACTGTATGCAGCTTTAGCATTGCTCGGAGTAGTCATTCGCATACAACTGCATACAGCAACATACCCCGCCCCAGGGCTTGTACTCAAATATGGCGCCCAGGCCAACCATACCGTTAGATTTTATTTGCATATTGTTTGTGTAGCTGGACGAATTAGCTGGAGGAGTTAGCTAGAGGAGTTTAGCACCGGTCGGCTAACTCGTCAAGATTCACTGGTGTCCCGGCAAACTGTCCAGCAACCAAGTGTAAACTGGTCTGCACTATAACTAGTCATGACGCCTGATGATCTAGGAGTGAATGACCAGTTTTACGTGACTATCTTGCTCAGACAACTTTTTCGCTGACATTTTTTCCCGACAGAGTTGGGGCCCTGACAGTTACAACTTGTCCAGCACATATATGACGAGGATTGTTTTGAGTGTGTGGAACCGGCCTTGGGTTGCTGAAGCAACAATTGCAGTATATTTTTGCGGGCTGCTTCTTGTTTTTGTGCTTTGTCGTGGTGCGGCTGATTGAGTGGAAACGAGAAAACAGAGTGCGGAACAAATCTGTTCTGTGTTGTGCGTTTTCTTCTGTCATTGAATTCACGAGGCGTTAGCATAGTTTCGCGTCAGCTCACCACGCCGGAACGCTCAGCTTCAGATATGGTAACGAGGAAACGAGATGCATGCACTTCATTTGCCGTCTGCGTATGAATCACCACACCCCACCCTCCATATTGAGGTCACAACCAAAAATTAAGGCATAATCTTATTCTGTGTACCCGGTGAAGGATGCGTAGTTAAAAAGTACCAATACCGGTATTGGGTACCACAAATCTATAACAGTTCGATTTCGGTTCGATTTTATTTCTAAACGGGTCCAGGAGCCAATTGAGGCTCCCTCAAGGGACCCTGGCCGGGTGAGGTCGAATTCGGAATATCTTCTCGCTTGCAAAGCGTCACTGAAACCATCACACAATTCAAGGTGAATACGTTGTTAGTCATAGACGCAAACTGTCAAATTGATTCGTTTAAAAAAAAATAACAAAAACAAAACGAACAAACAGCGTAAACATTATTCATTCTGCCAGAGGCACTATCGTGCGCGTCTACTCTGTCTAGTATCCCGGTTTTCATGTTAGTTTTGTGGGCTTTCGGTTCATTTGTGTGATATAGGACCTTCACTCTAAAAAATGTTGTTTTAACTATCAGACCTATTCCGGTGTTGTGTAAGAACCTCCACAATCATTGTGTCTAATATCACAATTTGTGCATTTTTAACGCCCTTCACGAAATTTGTGTAATCTCTTACACAAAACGCGGAATAGGTGTGCTAGTTGGTATGTTTGTGTTATTCTAACACACACTTTTAGGAGTGCTCTGAATACGGCGCGACACCTACTGTTTGGAACCCAAAATTAAATGAAAGGAATTATGCCGTTTAGGCATTAATGTCATGAACTATCCGCAATTCAAAATTATGACAACAGATTCAGGTCCAGGTTCAGATTCGGATCGTCTTCATTGCATCCCAGATTGGGCAAACTACTGCTCACAATATAAACCATAAATACACGACATACATACCAGCACTAATAATATCATTGGTAAAATAATTGTTTGGTAGGCGAAAATTATTGTTTCGTTTGCTGTAATTTACAGAAGAGGAGAAGTTAGTTGCGCAAGGAACGTATTCGAACTCTTGTATTCGGCAGAGAAATCATCACCTTCTTGGTGGTCAAATGAATAAAAAGCCATTAGCTGGTGCAGTGCAGCTGGTATAGGGAAGTGCTTCTAACGGGATTTATCTAAGGTTCACGTTATCGGGATATAAGATACTTTATGTGCCAGTTTTTCTTGCTATAGTATCCATGTGTCCGAAGCATCAGTCAGACTGTAACGAGAACTATAACCAGAACATAACGATAATTATTAAATTTGGAGATGTCAAACCGCGTTTAAAACAAGAACGCACTCGCGGAGTGATTCCTTGCCTTTTTTCCTGGCATCATGTTCCCCTTACTCAGCTATATCAAACCCTGCCAGATGTGTGTTGCCAACTCAAACACAACTTGACACAAAACTATCACCTGCAATATTTTACTCAGCGCATGGAATTAGATCCTTGTTGCTTTTGAACCAGGTCAAAAATCATCTGAGGGCGTTGGAAATTGAAATACTGCAAAATAACCTGGTAAGTAAGTATCTCTTGAAGAGTGAGGGAAAGTCACGAGTCATAACCAGCGCGGTCCAATGTTTTCCATTCGTGGGGAAGTCCCCAGCGACCGTAACACTAATTCAGCAGCTGCAGGCAAGGCTAAATGATGAGGAGCAACTTTAGCAACATTCATTACTCATAAGTGACTGTGTGGTCCAGCAGATAGATTGAATGAAGTGGAGTTCTTTGAATCGGACGACCACATCAATTAACAAATTGAAAAAATATCTTTTTAGGGGTATATGTGTGGGGAAAGCGAAGTGCTACAGGCCTATATATTATCAATTGCATCCCCTCCACTACCCTGGACAAGGCAGGTCCTTGCGGTACAGTCAGTGTCCCATAGCATTGTGTCTCACATTTTTGGTCATGTAGCCATATTCGTTTAATCATCATGTGACTGAGGGTAAGTCATTGCCAGTCAAATCGTTTCAATTTGTACAGGCATAGTAGTCTGTGGTCTTTCAAAGGGAATGTGGGTGTATCAATTTTTCATTTTTTTCCGGCACACGTGACTGAGGGGTGCATCATTTTGTTGAAGTGCAATGACTCACCTTGTCTGGGGTAGCAAGGGGTGGGTCATGCAATTGATCAAGTGCATAACTGTTCACATACTTGTATCAATAAGCCATTTTTACTCAGTCATCCAATGTCCTTATTGCTATTTTAGGTCAAACTTTTCACAAGGCTTTTAAATCATAATCACATTTTCTCTCCTACATTGGTGGGTTTAGGAATGTCTCTCTATATGACCCCCCCATGCAGCCCTCCCATACAAATATCTCTGGCTGCACGATTATAAAACAAATAATAATAGAACCAACAGATCTTTGTAATTTTCTCGTATATATCGGGCGCCGTCTACTTGTCTAGTATCCAGGGTTTATGTGTTGTCTTTCTGTTCATTGTTGTGATACTGACCTTCACTCTAAAAAAGGTTGTGTAACTAGCAGACTTCGGTGTTTGGTGTAAGAAAACTACACAATCATGTGTAAAATATGAACAAATTTGTGCCTTTTACACGCCCTTCACGAAATGTTGTGTAAATCTCTTACACAAAACACGGAATAGTGTTGCTAGTTAGTAGGTGTTGTGTTAATTTACAACCTTTTGGGTGCTCTGAATACGGCGCGACACATACTGTATTGAAACCCAAAATTAAATGAAAGGAATTATGGCCGTTATAGGCTTATTGATATGAATATCCGCCATCAAAATTATGACAACAGATTCAGGTCCAGGTTCAGATTCGGATCGTCAGCATGCATCACAGAGTGGGCAAACTACTGCTCACAATATAAACCATTAATACACGACAATACATCAACAGCATAGATAATATCATGGTAAAAACCATTGTTTGGTAGGCGAAAATTATTGTTTCGTTTTTGCGGTAATTAAAGAATGAGGAAGAAGTTAGTTGCGCAAGTAAGTTGCGACTTGTATTCGGAGAGAATCATCACTTCGTGGTGGTAAATGAACAAAATCTATTAGCGTGGTGCAGTGCAGCAGATAGGAGTGATTCTACAGGATTTATCTAGGTGCACGTCTCGGTTATGATATCGTGCCAGTTTTGTCTTGCGATTAGTATCCATGTGTCCGAAGCATCAGTCAAACTGTAACGAGAACTATAACCATAACTATAACGTAAGATGAAAATTGGGAGGGCAACATCGATGTAAACAAGAACGCAACTCTGCGTAGGATTCCGTGACGTTTTTCCTGACATGTTCCCTGACGCAGCTATATCAAACCTGCAAGATGTGTGTTTGCCAACTCAAACCCCACAAATTGACACAAAACGACCCACTCACCTGCAATATTTACTCAGCGCATGAGTGAGATACTTGTTGCTTTTGACAAGGTCAAAAAGTCATCTGGGGCAATTGAATGAAAAATTACTGAAAAATAAACCTGGTTAAGTAAGTAATCGGAAAGGAGTGAAGGTAAAAGCACGAGTCAAACCAGCGGGTCCAATGTTTCCATCAGTGTGGGAAGTCCCACCGACCGTAACACTAAGTCAGCAGGACTGCAGGCAAGGCTAAATGAGGAGGATCACTTTAGCAACATTCAGTACGCTAAGTGACTGGTGTGGTCAAAGCCGATAGATTGAATGAAGTGGCAGCATCTGGAATCGAAAAACGACCAAAATCATTAACATGTGAAAAAAATACGTTTTTTTAGGGGGTATACTGGGTGGGGAAAAGAGAAGTGCATACAGGGCCTATATATTATCACCTGCATCCCTCCACTACCTGGAACAAGGCGGTCATTGTAGGTACAGTCAGTGTCCAATAGCCTGGTGCCACATGTTGGTCATTGTACCAGAGGTCTAATCAATAAGTGACTGAGGGGTAAGTCATTTGCCAGTCAATCGTTTCAATGGTACAGCTGAAGTAGTCTGGGGTCTTTCAAAGTGACTTGGGTGTATCATTTTCATTATTTGTCAGGCACAAGTGAATGAGGGGTGCATCATTTGTTGAAGTGCAATGACTCACCTTGTCTGGGGTTACAAGGGGTGGGTCATGCAATTGACAAGTGCATAAACTGTCAGAAACTTGTATCAATAGCATTTTACGAGTCCATCAAATGTATTATTGCTATTTTTAGGGTAACTTTGCACAAGGCTTTCAAATCACATATTCTCTCCTACATGGTGGGGTGGAGGAAGGTCTTCTATATTGACCCACCCCCATGCAGCACCCTCCATAACAAATATATCTGGCTGCACGTAATAATACAACTAGATAATGAACAAACAGATCTTTGACTTCTCTAGTAGCTCTAGCCCGGTTGAGACATTTCTCTGATTATGTGGGCTCAGTTAATGTTGGGTCCAGTATGACTTATGGCCAATTGTTTAACATGTTATTATCCTGGCAATCCTTTTTCCCAAATAGTCACATCATGGGACAGTCAACACGATAGAGAGGCACTGGCGAAGAAGGAGAGAGATACTTTCTAGACTTAAACCCTGCCCATTTCTGCCTGGGGGTACAGGGTGGTAATGCCCTCACTTTTTGCTCATGGGTAACAGGGTAATGCCCTCACTTTTTGCTCAATAGCAAAAAATGCCACAACTGTTGTTCACTTCCTTACTTTCAGAAGTTTCCTTGACCTTTGCCTTCTCTCCTCCAACTCACTGATTGCACACACCACAGTTAATGCCCTCATTAGGGCTTGTCTTTGAATTACAGGTAATAATATCCAATTGTCAGTCCTGCCTGTCAAGTATTCACAACATGACGTGTGCTTTAGCATCCCGTAGGAAGTGTAAACAATCAGATAATCCAGTAGACTGAGTGAAACAGAGAAAATATGGTTTACCCCCTCTCGATCCTCTGAGCATTGCCAGTGCAGGTACCATTTCCACACTGAATGTCTGACAGGAAGTCTAAAAGTTTATTATGTGTTTGCTGTATTATCACTCTTTGCAGTCTCACACCACAGCTTGAGAGATTCAAATTCCTTTGAGGATTGGGGAATGTTGACCGTCAAAAAACTGCACGGTATTATAGGTATACAAAACATGGCAGGACAATGGTTGAAAGTAGGATAAGGGCTGGGGCTAATAGGTGTGCTAAATGATTCAGCAGGACATTTCATGGTGTGCATTTTGCTGTAATAAAACTAGTAAATGGGAAATTTGAAGATAATATCCCGTTTTAATTAATGTAAAGCAACAAACTGGCATTCTCCCCTCGCGGTAAATATAATATAAGCCTTATGGAAGAAATTGCCACGTTTGTCTGTACCCATCCCAGCGATATCCATTTATTGGATTTATAGAAGTATTACGCAAGAAGAAACGTATTGCCTTGCAATGGGGAAGTGTTCAATGAATGCAGTGATGCAGGCTTTCAAATAGGGCTAATATTTCAATTGTGCTAGGCTGCTATGAAACCTGGGGGATGGGGGGGGGGGGGGGGTGGTGCATTAAGAAAGAGGCGTTTCTGCATTGCAATATTCCACGCCCCATAGGCAACACTTGCACTATTGTCAGAGGGACATACATAAATACATGGTGGTCACTGGGCTATCCATATGCGACATATCGGAATAAAATAAAATGACAATGAAGAATTTGTACTGTCTTCAACTGGGGAATACTGTATTGGGGAAGGGAGAGAGGGGAAGGAAGCAAACCCAGATTTTATGAAGAGGCACACAAACACTTGGTGGTCGAAAAAGGGTAAGCACTAAATGAGAGGAGTATAGCAAGAAGAGGCGGTTTCTGTGCAATTAGGGAATTTGTCAATAATGCAGTGATGCAGGCTGCAAACAGGGCTACATTTTAAGTTTCATAAGCTGCCTAGAAAACCTGGGGGGGGGGAGTGCCTGCAAGACCAAAATTGCCACCCCCTACCCGTAGCAACACCACTATGGTCAGGGGGACATATAGGTGGTCACTGGGGATCTAATAAATTGACAAGTCAAGAATTTGTACTGTCTTGTCTGGGGAAATAATTTGGTGTGCTAGTCCAATACTTCAAACATATAAGGATAAACAATAAAATGACAATAAAGAATGTACTGTCTGCACGGGGGAAATATTTGTTTGGGTGGCTAATATGCTTGTTGTCACTCTGTCCAAATGAAGCGTGCAGAGGATATAAGGATTGTCCTATGGTGACCTGGACATGATCTTGAATGTACCAAAACCAAAGGTTATTATTCATATGTGTACAATCCAACACTTAAATTGGAACGGATAGATACTGACTTCATTAGATTATCATGTGAGTAGAGATGCAAATGCCAAATTTATCCACATTCCAGTGTTTTAGCTGGCTTGACCTTCCACATTCATTACGATAGCTTGTGATAGAGTAGCGTAGTATGGTAGTGTCATGACTTTTTCGTTTGTTACAAGACGCTTCCGGCAAACACATGAAAAGCATGCAAAATCACAAGGTCAAAAGTTCAAATGAGGCCAAAAGGGTCAATAGGTCAAATGAGGCAAAAGGTGGTCACCAGATGTATTTAACCCAGACGAACGAAACTTTCAATTATGGACAGCCCAAAATGTTTCGTTGCCGAGTATATGACGATTTTAGCTTTGTCTGGACCCTTCCAATTCATTGAGAAGATGCTGCTGATAGTAATAAGAGTAGCGTAGTATGGTAGTGTTCATTGAACTTTTTTGTTTGTTCTTAACAAGACGCTTCCCGCCTAACAAACAAAGAAGGCAAAATCACTAGGTCAGGGTCAAGTGAGGTCAGAAGGTCAAAAGGTCAACATGAGGTCAAAGTCGGTCACAGATGTATTTCAACCAGACGAACCAAAACGTTCCATTTTTTTTTTGTACGAAGCACTCAAAAGGTTTCGTGCCAAATATATAGATGCCATATGCTGACCCTAAATGACCTTGATCTCACACCAAAAACAATAGGGGCATCCTCCGCCATGGGGTACACTTACCTACCAAAATATGATATTTTCATACAGCGTGAGATCATTGATATCGTGCGGGAACACTTTTCAAAGTTTGATCTCTCATGACTTGAACGACCCAGCGATTGGTACCAAAAACACCAATAGGGGTAATCCATTCCATGGGGTGACACGTACCTACTGAGATGAACATAATACATGCTTGCGGTTTGGTAGATATGCGTGGAACGAAGTTCCACACACTCACACATACATACCCACACACATACAACACGCACACCATCACACACAACATACACACACACGCACACGCGTGACTGCATGGATTCCTTTGGGCTTCGCACGGAATCAAAAGGAAAAAAGCGATAAAAGCCTATGATAACGGATGCTCGGAGGCTGGGAGCTGAATAGGTGGTGACGTCACCGTTGTAAACATTCTCCCGATTGGTTAAAAATGCCATCGTCAAGTTATCCAGGGAAAATGTTAGAGTAACATTTCTCTCGGGTTTATCGGATAGTGTATTACTCTCGGACGGTCGCATTTATCGTCATCGAATAGTTCGTGTTACTGCATAGCACTATTGGTTTGTGTGTGTGTGTGTGTGTGTGGGTGTGAGAGAACGATCATTTATCTCGTTATCGCTACAGTTTATATGAACGAGCGTAACACCTCCGATTGTAAAAAAGTGATAAATTGTTTGAGAAAAAAAAACATGATTGACCTAATTCCGGATTTTTTGAAGAGAAGTGTTTAATTAAATTTCAACTTTAGTAACCTATTTATCATACCTCTATCGTTATTTTTTTTCATAAGACACTGAACTTCCGCTAAGGTAATATCAGGCAAAAATTGTTTAAATGATTCATCCTATTGTTAGACATTATCGGGTTATATCAAATTAGTTCTCCATCGAAGCAGACAGAAATATTAGTTTGCCATGAAGGCATTTGTCTGAGAAACAATCAATATAGCATTCGAGGAAATTACTTACTTAATAGCCTTGGCCAAGGTTGCGAAAAACTACTTCTATTCGCATTTGTAGACCAAACAATTGGAATTTTCCTAGATTTTCAAAAAAACCCGAGACGTTTGACATTGTTGATCATGACTGTATGATCCAACATTTTGCATTCAGGATTTTAGGGGTTATAAAGTACCTTTTAGTTTTCAAAATACTTTGTACATCGCTCCCAAATTACAGGATATATTTTAATCGTGTTATTTCAAGTGTTCCGATTTATATAGTTGTGCGATGGTCCATCGCGTGCGGCTAATTTTGATCAGTTAAGATATTTGTTATAATGGCTGTTAATGTATAATGTGTGAATAATAACGGTAATAGTACATCCTCAAAATTAGTCGAATATTTTTTAAAAGTTTGCAGATTACATCTGCAATATGCTAGATCGTTTCTTGAAGGAGCAGAAGATGTAAACAGTAACTATCCAGTATAATGAATTCGTTACGCAGTGAATGCGAATTATCGCGAAATACAAGGAAAAAACGGCATTAAATATTCCTTACTACAAAAGTAAAGATGTGTATGGGAATGGAAAATTAGAAACTATTAGAGTGGTGGAAGGAACAAACCATTTTCTTTATTATTAATGAATATCGCAATGAATTTTTTGGAACCACCTAAATGTTACAGTATGGGGTACGATGTCTATTAGTGGTTAATTTTAGCAATGATATATTACGTAATATTGTAGGCCGTCTCCGTTCAATATTCGCGATTACAAGTATTCATATAATGATTATTTCAAGAGCGGGTCGGTTTTCGTAAGTATGGATATCGCACACCCTATTATTTTACAAGCTCGTTATAATGTGACAGTTTAATGTTCACAATAGCAGTAGTCAGAATCATGTAACCGTATCTTAAATACGTTTCCCCCCGAGGGGAGGTGTCAGGAATAACCACGTTCAGTTACTGTCTATAGTTACCGCACGCGGCGTGAGATTTTCTTCGTGATTAGAGAATCGAGAACAGCGATGGAGACTCTGCCTCCAGTCTAGAGGTTATATTTACACGTTAGGTAACTTCCTGCATAGATGTTAAAAAGAACCAAAATATGAGTAAATCCAAGGCTAGATTTCGCAAATAAAAAAGAGTGGAAGGCTGTCTATCATCTCTTCATTTGATTTGAACCATCTTCCTCTTTAATCCACTATAGTAGTACACGGATGCGGTTCATTTCCATATATGATTTGGTTGGAAGAATGTGTGAGTACATGGAACTTTTTTCTACCTTTCCGACCTTTTCGTTTCGGTGAAAGTATCGATTGTCAAAAAGTTCCGTTCGAGCTGCCATGTATTTGTCTGAGTATATGCTGATATGGGCCTATTCATATTTTGTAAATTTGGTATTTTACTTCCATACGTTATTTATTACTGTTATACCATATTTCCAATTCCTCTCATGATGGTTCAATGTATGAAAACATGACTGAATTTAACAAGAGCACAAATCTTCCGGTTTCCAAATATATTAGTGGCAATAACATTAAAGGTCCCAAGATACCGGAATGCGGAAATTGCGAGCACTGATATGAAATAGCTAACTATAGTGAGGAGAAACAAGCGATCATGAGAATATCGAGTGCCGAATTCAGTGCGGCAATTGACATGGTTTGGACTCCATAACTGTGAACTTACCACTGCAATAGACTATTCGTAACCCTTGAAGATTACGGAGTGGTATGAACGAATTTTCTCGTGAAGTCTATATGGAGCAATCAAACCATGCGCGAATACCCGATTTGTAATACCGTATAACCATTTCTACCAACTATACAGCATCCCTTATGCTGATATTATCTGTCGTAAACATGTATATTCAGTCGTCATAACTATATCAGGAGGTTGCATAATAATTACCTAGAAAACGGTTTGCAATTAAGCTGGCACATGGCGCAGTCCGTCACAACATGAAATAAATAAATTCAATGGAATCGTCTCTTCTCTGCGAGAGAGCGCTCTTATTACTATAACAGATCTCTTATGAGGCACGCCTCTGACTGATTTAGCTTACGACCATTCTCCTCCTTTTACCATCCAGCCAGACTATTTATGAAATTCAATTTTGAACGTTGTCACGTGACACAGCCGTACTACCAAGGTTAGGTGCTGTTATTCCATAACTCACCTAGAGTGTTTTTTTTCTAACTAACGTTAGGAGAAATAACGCTAGGCCAGGCACGGAAAGTATCCCGAACCTGTATTCATCATACCGCGCGCATCGTAAATGTCGCCTACTAACAATCACAAGAAAACTTCGGGATCTCGCTCGTAACTTTAACACTTTCGACGGGGCTGCGTGTTTAATTTATCTACGGCGGCAACATGAGAGGGTTGCCTCGTGCTGGCTTTTGATTTAATGTCTCCAAGCAAGCCTGCCGAGAACGATAGAGGGGGTGCTTCTAAGTTGGCGACTCAGAGGCAGACATCAGGCTCTGAAGGATGATGAATATATAACGACGCATCGTTTAAAAAGTCCACCACTGCCTACCTGGCATAATGCCCTGAGATAGCGCGATGGTTAAAAATGACGCTAACAGCGCTGTTTATCGCATCTCAAAATGTAACGCATGATAACTTTAGGAAATATCTAAGCAGACTAAGTTTACGAAGCCGTTAAGTGGGCTAATCAGATGAAGCACACATTCATTACACGCATTGGCCACATTTACCTGTAGAGTGTATTTCGACTTCTAGCATGAATGTGCTCTACAACGTGAGATGGTTTGCTGCGAAGCGCAAAGGACGAAAGTGCGGGAAGTGAAGTCCGACAAGTTGAATATTACGTGACACTATATATCTTCGCAAGGGCTGTTTATCGCATCCAAAGATGGAAGGAATGCACGTTAAATTCAGGAAACACTCTCTAAGACGACAAAGTTAACGTGCAATCGAAGTGGTGGTATAGATGCAAGTCATGTAATGCTAGATTCTTCAAATTGAGTTTAAGAGATACGTGATAATAAAAAAAAATTGTCGCAAACAAGGCCGTTGAGCAAAAATTCCCAATTGTAACAACTTTTACATATACATGAATATTGCACATGCCTAAATTTACACACAAAGGTGGACCACATTCTAGAAGGGGAATGTAATTACTTTTAGCTCTGGCTTCCATTGAACAGGGTGAATGAGTGGAATCCACAATGACGGTCCATCTAAATTGACTCTCAGACAGGGATGGGACTCGGATCAAAGGGATAACCTAAAATGTTGTAACAGTGAGAAAATGGTATTTATTGTTAACCATACAATTTTATGTTACTGTATTTAATAACAAATATCGATACATAGTGAATGCAGAGGCGTTCTGAACATTAAATTTGTTCCATCTCAATAGTCGTAGCTCAACACGATTTTTCATGGAATTTGTGACTTTCTAAATCTTGTGGAATACAAATTTGTTGCATGTCCGCCCGCCTTGAAGCATTAGAAGGGTCTACGACTGCATCTAAGCTACACAAATTACTGCCACTCGCTGGTTGATCACAACATAAATGTTCTCATTTGACTCATTACACTTGTTAGGATTTTCTAATTTCCACTCATCAATAAATAAACCAGCCCCTTTATCAAAACAGTCGCTGTCATTTTCACAAAAGCAACCTTTTCAGTCTTCGTGGAGATCGGTGACTTTCGGGGGGTATTCACCACTGATCTCTCATTACTGGATTTTTTGCAGTTTTTATATAGACAGTACGCTCTCAACGAGAGATCCATCGAGGTCACCTCGAAGACTATAAGGCTGGGATTCCATAGATGCGTATGCGTATCCGGGCTGCATGTGAAAATCACATATTTACGAAACGAACGTTTGTTTCAGAAGAGAAAACCTGCAAGTTTATGCGAAAAGATCATAAAAATGCAGCAGTCCATGCATATTCACGTTAATTGGCTTTTTGAGGAAGATCTTCCATAAAATTCATTCGCAGTGTTACTCATCCGTACACGCATTGGTACAATTTTTTTCGGCTATTCGGTGTTCGTTTGTCCCCATTTCTAATTTTTATTCCATTGTAGAACGATATCTATCTTTGCAAATTAAATAGGACATATTCAGACACTGGCCCAGCTCAGTTCACGTAAATTGGCGATTTTTCACATGCGTAGCGGACCCGCATACTCATATATGGAATCCCAGCCTTATGCGAAAATATTGTATTCGCTAATCACATATTAAGTGTAGATTGGAATAATGTTGTTAGGGAAGCCCAAACTAAAATTCACTATAGTATTCTCATCACCACATTTGATTTTTTCTACAGTCGTTGTGCTTCATTGGCAATTCGTCCAGTGAAGGGATAATCCGCGAAAGAGAAGCAAACCGAATGTCCTACGCAAACCTGAACGAAAATTCAATTATGAAAAATTGGTGGTGATACAAATTATGAAAGGTAGTTGGAAAGTCATCAAAAAAATTCCCCCCCAAATGACATTCTAGAAACGGAAAAAACAATTATCATCCACAGAAATGAAAATGGAACAATTATATAGTGGGTATTTGGCAGATCTTGGACCATCCCTGCTCGAGAATATATAGGCCCTAACAATCTAGTTTCACCATATATACGATCCCTACCCTGGAGGACGAAATAACAAATCTCATCTCTCAAACGCTAAATCCCCAAATTGCATCTGGTGGGTGCAGAATGATGCCAAGATCCCAGTTTAACATTGCAGATTATGCCATTGATCTTGGAACCTCTCACCCAGTATCTCTTTAACGGTCGGAGTATATACAGATTAATTGAAAATCGCTAAGAGTGATACCAATGTGAAGAATGGAATCGTATACGCAATACGTAGCTTGCTTCTCTCCGCCCATATCAAAATTATCAGGTATATACTCAAGTTCAACGGTTTTCGTCCCGAACACTCGAAGGATACAGTGTTCTACAGTGTTCTAACTCGTCTGCAGTGTTTCAGTCACAAGAGATCAATTTTATAATGCCATTGATATCGGCCAGACTCCACAGGAGAGTTTATTTATCTTCTAAAACTCTTGATACTTTTCACCATAATTCATTACTCGGTGAACTCCACATAGTATCCGTGGATTCGCACTGACCTGTCAATAGTATGAGTTCCCGATGAACTCACTATCAAACGTAACACGGCGTATCCTATAGTTCAATAGTACACAGCCTTCTTATATTCATTATTCACATTAATGACATTTCAAGAGTCTTGAAAAACCGGTCTGTTCACTCGTGCTTTTCGCTGAGGACACTAATATGTTTTTAACTGCAAAAAGTGCAGAGGGCTTGAAAATCTGGAAAACCTACCTCAAAACAAACGATATGGTTCTCATGAACTGTTTATGAATATTACAGTTAAATGAACGGGGGTCAATTAACATGATTCATAACTTTGATACAATCGAATGTTCAGCTTATATCGATTCGTGTCTTTTCTGGGCGAACAGTTCCATTATAATTGTATCATGTCTGAACTTTTTTTCTACACATATCTCCACCGCATTGAGAGAATTGTTAATATGAGTATTTCCTCATCTTATCTGTTCCACTATAATCGGTCTTAGGCGAAAATTAACTTTTAGAAACTACACCGGTTGACCTGCCGGTACTCGTGCAATTCGTACATTTTACGACGGTACTGCTGTCCCGACCAGGGAAATGCTACTAGAGTAGCATTTCCCTGGTCAGACATCAGGAACAGTACTTTGCTTATATTGCCAATACTAGTGGGAGGTTGAGCAAATATTGAAAGGTTGGACAATCATTCATCAACCTCAAAATTTGGGTAAAACCAAATTGACAATCAATAGACTGCCTCTGTTAATCTTATATGGCTCATCATTGGAATGCATTATCAATATTTGGTCAAATTTTGCCCAACTTTTTAGGTTGTTGAATACTTGCCCAACGTTTCAATAGTGCCCCCATTTATTAGGTATATTTACCATCGGACTGTATTCGTTATCCTATACATCGGCGTTAATTCGAAAGATGCCGTCGCTCGGTCGCCAGATGCAAGTCAAAACTTTGTCGGGCGAGTTAAGATGCTCCTTAATTATTCCGATGGGCGAGTGGGAAATTGATAGATCACCACAAAATATTACCAGATTTACACAGGCATTACAGGCTTGGTGCTTACAGCATGTGGCTGGGTGGTAGATCGTGGGTTACGGAAAATATACAAAAATAATCGCGAGATGGTTGTCTGTCTTTTGTATTTTCTAAAAAACGAAACAAAATATACAGCTAACAAAGATAAGAAAAACGCATAAAAGACAGAAAGTGTTACTCTTCTCGAGAAAGGGTAGTGAAGTCGGAGACTTGTTTTCAGTGTGCATATGGTCCTCGAGGTAGAAAAAAAGACTGAACAACTTACTGTTCAAACATGGTTCATGTAATCACCATGCACACACACATGTATCAACGTTCAATAGGTGTTATGTGGGTGACGTATGGTGAGATGAACAATGTTTTAGCTGCGGGAGAGCAGCTCTACAAGTCATCATGTTCTCCGTTCGTTCGTTCGTTCGTTCGTTCGTTCGTTCGTTCGTTCGTCCGTTCGTTCGTCCCTTCTGTTCGTCACGTTCATTCATAACTTAAACCATACATGCGATCAGTTGAAACTTGGTGGGGGATGAAACTTGCTACTCGCTAGCCTCAGCTAAGTTATGTTCGCATAGTGTGTATTAGTTGTAATTAAATCCAATTAATTACCCCAATTTCCAACTTTATTTGGAGCCTCCTACTGCCAGAAAAGTGTGGTTTCATACTCCATCCTCGGCTGAGCAGGGTTACCTTATCTGTCAGAATGTCCTGTTCTTCAAAATAGTTGACAATAAAACCTATTGTCCAAGGGGAGAGGATTTGTCTTTCATCACATCTTGCCCTAGTTTACATTAGCCCTGCCTCCACAGGATTTGTTTACATTACATCTCGGTCCAAGTTCTAAGTGATGACCTAGAAATGGGGGCTTGCGCCCTCCCCCCCTCCTAAAATGCTGTTTAATGGTAACTTGTGTCGTGGTTCAACTATAACTATGAGTGTCAAACAATGTAAGATCTTCATTCGTGGGAAGTGGGTTCCACTGTTCACTGACACAGGCTTAGGAATGGGCACTGATAGCAAATATTAGGCCAATGTGGTAGACAGGTTCCAAAGTAATTCCATGGTTATGACATATGTCAGTACAGGTCAATTAAATGTGAACAAACAATGAAATGAAATGGCGAACAACATGCAGTGGATTCGCCACAGAATTTTGCTGTCGCAGCTACCAAGACGTTCCGACTTGCACTGTTGTGTGTTATGGTCAAGGTCAGTGAAGTCCCATAGGAAATCTTATATATCTTGGTAACGAAACATTTTAGAGCGATGTCGTTATGGAAGCTTTTGTTCGTCTGGGCGACTACATCTGGTGACTCAACTTGACCTCATTTGACCTTTCGACCTCATTTGACCTTTTGACCCTATGACATTGAGTGCTAGTTTTCACGTGCTGACCATTTTGTCTTGTTGAGACAACCATAAGTGAATTATATAATGTAATACAACCACTCCTATCACGAGCTATCCCACGGAACGCACATGTGTGAAAGGTCAAGACCGCCTAAAACATGGATGTTGTTTACTTTTGACGTTTGACATTGACATCTTCACAGCAAAACGTTAGAGGGATGTTGTATTAGAAAGTTTGTTCGTCTAGGCGGATTGCATGTAGTTTCGCTATGCATGGGAGCCAACATGTTGTTTGAACTTATGAATTTTTCGGGTAGCCCCTGCCACTCAGCAAAGTTAAGATGCTTGTGCAGGATGAAAAAATATTTGACATAATTGTGCCCAGTGTTCCGAAATATATCCCTCAAGCAGGGGATGTGATACCCAATTCGAGAAAACCTGCACCTTAGATGCTCCTAAGTAAAAGTGTGTAGATATTACTGTAAATACACCTGTATGACTCACGATTGTCCACCTTTTCATTTAACCACTCATTCTCCCTGGACAGACTGCATGATATTGTCTGTGGCAACTTGCCGTTATAGCATCATATCCTTCCACCCATGCTGTCCTATGTCAACAATGGTGTTGTGTTACCACTGGTCCTGTCTCAATGACACACCTATAAACTTGAAAGGTTTACTTGTGTATTAAGGCTCTCAGTGTAGCCATGCATAACCTAACTCCCTTGCCTATGACAAACTTTGAAGCTTTATTTATGGGCATTCTCAACAAAGTAGACAAATCTAAGTGATTTAAAAGTGTACCAACCATATGATATGGCAGGGGATGGGAGTGGAGTTCCCCCCTGACAGGTTCACTGGAAGAGAAGCTTGGAAAACCATGGGTAAGGTACGGCAAACATCCTGTCAATAGCGGCACATGTAAGACCCTCTCACCGCGGGTGACCCAGAACACAAAACGAACCCACCAACCGGGAACAGTACACCTACCACCCCCCCCCCCCCCCCTCCATCATGACAGGTACCCGCACACAATTGCAAACAATTGAGTTTGAGCTGAGTTGGGCTTACAACAGTAGATGAAAATCTTCCTGGAGGCCTCAGTGAAATTTAGCATTTGGAATGTGCTCCAAAAACTGTTTGTTTTATATATATATATATATATATTATATATATATATATATATAATATATATATATATATTATATATATATATATTATATATATTATATATATATATATTATATATATATATATAATATATATATATTCAACGTGAATTAGACAAGAGAACAAATATCTTTCAACATCTGGTTGTGTTTTCAACTTGTCAGAATTGAATAATACTTCAGTGGGTGAATGTGGAGGTCATTTGTTTCTCTCTCCACTAAAGTAGTAGAAGGAGGGGAAGGGAAGGGCAGTGAAGGGGAAGGATAATATTGAAATTCCATTGTGCTGCGACATGTATAAGTCAAGTAACCGACAATATCTAATAGGGGGTAATACAAGTTTTCTGGTTTGGCCTTAGTAGCCATAGCCTGTCAGTTATGGCAAAGAATCACGACACAGTTTTGTGTCTAGTTTTTTGGCATGTTCAAAAAGGTACAGCTATCAGATAGCTAGAACTGTGTCGGTAGATGGTTCCATGGATTGCATTTCTATGGAATGTTTTGGCAGCTTCAGCACCTTTTACTTACCATTCGAGGCTGTCGAGCCGAACTGCCTAGATCATCATACACAATACCGCATGTCTTATCGCCGTAGATGTAAAGTTTTGTTGGACTAGTCACGCTAGTCCTATCACACAGAACCATGTGCACAAGTGTTAATATGTTTTCAATGGAATTTAATGTCGAGGTTTTCTCTATTCATTTCATTTGTTAGGCTCAACTGCTCCTAATGTGAAGATTCCTTCACAATCAGCATTCACTAACGTTATGTTTAAATTAAAAAAATACACAGTATAGGCTAAAACTAGGACATAACAGGACATGCGATAACTTTAGGACCACTTATCCACTACTTGCCCTGGTGGCGAGTAGGAAAACTACCGTAACGGATTACGGTAATCCCCTGGAATACATAATTCACACTCAAATCCACATGTGATTGATCTACTCAGAAGGGCCCACAAGCATGACAAGGGTTTCTAGGTTGCTTTATTCTCTCCCTGAATATTTTTTTAAGTTCGATTTTTTCTCATGGTGGTTTCATTTTGCTGAAATGGAATTGCTGTCGGAGAATTAGACCTATTTATACAAGAGAACGTCACCAGCAAAGAGACCGACTTGAACCGTTTGCGGGGAACAGCGGAAAGGTAATTTATATGGAGGGAAGTAGGCGGGTCCACAACTGGGGTATGCTATGAGAAACTTCAGAGCGAACTTCATTCTGGGCAGAAGATTTGATTGTTTTTTTGATTTTACTGGTTCAGGAATCCAATTAAGGCTGATCTAGGAACCCAGGCGTATTGATCGCGATAGCATTGGCGATAATTCGCTTCCTTTTCTCCATTTTAACGTCCTCAATCCGAAAGGACAATCAGTGAACTCCACGACCCGACCACTTTCCCGGAACCTGGAGGAGCGGAAGTTCAAGTTCAACGTGACTTGCTCACATTCCGAGACGAGAATTAATGTTTTTTGCAAATTCCACGCTTACCGCGGAAAATGAGTGAGGACCACACCTCAACCATCGCGCGTACAGCACTCATTCAGCGGACAGGTCCGGTGACTACTGGAGTTCGGAACGGGGAGACGAATACCACAACATCAAGTTTGTATATGTGATATCTACAACGCTTGCTTCGACGGTGGTTGAAGGGACGTCGAAAGAAGGTTTCGAACGAATCATCAACACTTACGTTCAGTACGCAGTATACAAGTATACTTCGATCGATATATAACATATAATAAACGAAGCATTTGCATAGCGCTACGACAGCTCGCAATGAAGGAGCAATTAACGAACTACAGGTCCTCAGGAAGAGCCCTAGAAAAGGGATGGGACTTGAGCTTTGATTGAAGCTAGAGATAGATCGGCGGGAATATGAGATGTTTATGAAATGCCTTGAAAAAAAAAAAAAACGTATGTGAAGTGATAGTAGTATATTATCCGTGGCTTATTTTTTGTTGAATTTGCAGAGTTCATTAGAAGTATGAGCAAGTGATCGGACAGCCGTCCTATGTTTACGGAAGCTAAGCTGTAATGGAATATATTATATATATTAGCAAGGTTCCAAAAGTTCTTGTGCAGATTACTCTAGTGAGAGTGTAGTGTAATTCATTATATCATTGTACGGTAGAATAAAACTTGTCAAACCTGCAATGAGATGGTTGCGTGTATACCAAAATGAGGAAGATCTTCAGACGAAGTTTTGTCACTATAGGCCGAATATATAAAAAATGTGAAACGATAGGCCTTTTGCTATACTCAGCTGTAAATGTGAGAGTAGCCTACGCATGTCGTCGCGTGAGCCCAACATAAAAAAGATGCACGATGCTAACCAGCTATCGTCAGCCATACTCAGTACACGGAGCTTAATAACACACTAAAAGGATTATTCAGATACGTCCATGACCATTACACTCTGTTAACGCGCATAACGGCTCCATTAAAAAAATTGCTGACACGTAAATTAGCAGAATATGTCCGCTGGCGTATATATCTATATATATATATATATATATCTATATATATATATATCTATATATATATATATATATATATAGATATATATATATATATAATATATATATATATAGATATATATATATATATATATATATATATATAATATATATATATATATATATATATATATATATTATATATATTATATATATATATATTATATATATATATATAATATATATATATATAGATATATATATATATAATATATATATATATATATATTAATTGTTACTTCTATAACATCCTAAAAATATTTTAAAGATGCAGTAAGCTTTGGCAACTAATTGTCCTAGTGCATTTCCGCTCAACCATTATTTGGGTCAATTTCAACAACCTACGTACTTCTTACACGGAGGACAATAAAAGTGCAACCGATCCCGCGATTCTTTCCACTGACAGATTTACAACCCTAGAAATTGGCATTACGATTTGTACGGTTCACCAAAAATAAACATTTGTTCAAGTAACGCGTGAACTTAGCGGAAAGGAATTTCTCGCGGAACTGGTCCTATCCCGTGTTATGGTGTCGGAAGGACGTTGGGCAATTTTGGACGCAAGCGGATGGCGGGGTTACCTCCAAGCGAGGTTTACGGTTCCGCGGGGCATTACTCGTCACCATCCAGCGGCTGTAACTCCGCCATTGTCGGGTCGTGAGCTCTTTGATCCTCTAGCGAACCAGGAACATTAAGTGGTCATTCCGCAACTTTTACGTGTCGAAAAAATCGCAAATAACCCGATAAAATCCAGGCCGTTAACTCGGTGAGTAAAGAGTGCAGACGGTCTCGGTGAACTTGGAGTTGAACCTCGCACAGGGCAAGCCAATCACGGACGATCATTGGCTCTAGTTCAACCGAGAAATTTACGTCAGATATAGGTGCATAGTGAGGGGAAAAGGGGTTGGATTGGGGGCGATATGCGTATTACTTGGTTCAGTCACATTGGCAGAATACGACTCAATGGAACGGGAGACTACACTGTTAAAATTAAAAACGTTGGGCAAGTATTCAACAACCTCAAAAGTTGTGCCAGAAATGACCAACTATAATTGATAATCCATTCCGATGATGAGTCATTGGCTTAACGTGAGATTTGTATACTGCTTGGTCAATTTTGCTTTACCCAACTTTTGGGGTTGTTGAATACTTGCACAAACCTTTCAATATTTGCCCAACCTTTCTTAACAGTGTATGGAGTGTTTACAGTACAGCAAAATAGTTCATTATGTAAGCCAAATTCATGACGATACGGAACATGAAGAAAATGAAAGGAGTGTATTTGCGGAAAATCCGAGGATTCATTCAAATTCAGGTACTGAACATCCTTTCATACAGTCATAATTATGTTGACCTTCCTTAGTGTTACAATTCCGTACTCCCCATTTTGTTATTCGAGACAAAACCATGAGCTATCTCGAGGTGTTACGCTTAAGTACCGAACGTGGTTATAATCGTATCAAGAAGAAGAAAAAAAAAGAAACAAGACTGAAAACAAGTTGATAGGGGAGGATAACAGTGTGGAAGAAGTCTCATTGTTGGAATAGGCCGGCCTAATGCTCTGAGTGGGTTGGACCGTGGTTTTTTTTTTTTTGTGGTCCTTAGTGGTATACGAGTATTAGATGTGAGTTTCTAAATCCTGCCTCAATCACCTTACCTTTCATGTCACAAATCATTCTCTCTCGGTCACTGCGAGCAAATATCTGGATTTAAACCCACACTATCGGAAACATCTGGTCCATTTTTCCCCAAAGTTGGGTCAGGAGGGAAAACGCGGCATTGTCTTGGTGGACATTTGACCCACGCCTAATTTGGGTCAAATTTTGACCAAAAAATTGGTTTGGTTCTCTGGACCCTAGTTTGCGTCAAATGGACTAAAAGTTTTTTAGAGTGTATGCCTGGCGAAAAATGGACACTTCCGTTATAAAAGGTTCGACGAAAATCCGTCCCACTGTATATCGTAATTGCACTTATATACTGGTATACTTTATGATCGCTTTCAGGTTAATCATAAGTATCATATTAACTTGTGTTACATTATTCAGTTGCGTGGGAATAGTCACCATTTAGCAGAAGATCTGTTTGACATTCTTCACTAAAGTCACCATCAACACCTATATCACCCCCTGCATGCATCCCTATCCCATAAACTAATTGCATTCGAAGTGAAATTAAAGGGTGAATTTCAGTAGGAAACGAAGAATGTTTTGTAGGGTTGTGCAAGCATGACATAATATAATATCGCATGATGAGATGCCTTTTCGATCTGCGCAATACACATGCACAAGCTTCAAAGGACCATAACTCCATAACGGTAAGTCCTATGAACTCCCGTTTTGGACTAACGCATTCAGTGTTTCGTCGTCAACTCTCAGCCTCGCCATAATTTATCCTGCAGTTCTCTTCTAAGGGAGATATTCCAAAGAATTCATTCGCGGTGATACGCATTCGTATACGCATTGGTACATGTGCTTTTTCGCCTACTCAGTGTTGGTTTGCCCTCATTTATTATTTTTTTTTGGCCTCTGTGGAACCAATATTTCATCTTGCAACTCATATTAATATGACATATTCAAACACTGGCCCCGGCTCAGTTCACGTCAATTGGCGATTTTTATACAATGCGTACCGGACCCGGATAAGCCATCCATGAAGTACAAGCCTCATGTGAGCTTCCATAATTGCGGATACGGAGTGCGGCATATTTTTATAAATGCCAATTCACGTGAACATGGACGGCGAAAGTGCTCTTATATAAACGGTTTCGAGTGTGCGGAGATGGAGATGAGTCCCATTGGGGCATATTTTATCCCAATAGAATGGAACGGGACTGCGTAAGCAATATTACCACTTGTGCCAACGCGGCGTTGATGCCGCATAGCGCAAAGGAATTCTAGGAAATATCTTACTCCTGGAAATTAATCAACGTCCGTATGCATGAGTTGCTGCATTTCTATGTTTTTTTCGGCACCATTATACATGTGACTGCCCACTACATACATACATACATACATACCTACATACATACATACATACATACATACATACATACATACATACATACATACATACATACATACGTTTGCACGAAAGTGGCATTCAGTTGTCCGCTGCATTTATGATCCTTCATGGATGGTTGCCGAGTTCCCATCAGGGACGATCATATCAGACAAACAAACAAACAAACAAACAAACAAATAGAAGGTGATCAAATTTCAGGCTACGAATTTAGTGTTGCTGTACTGAATATTAACCAGGGTTGCGGCAGTTAAACTTTGGGAAAGTAACGAGAAGGATCTTGATTATTTAAAGTATTGCCTCGACGTCATCTTCAAAAACCCACACATGTCAGTCAGTTTTTGTAACTGAATGGACGGCGAACATCATACACCGAGGTGACATTAACCCCATAGGGCTACTCTCTGATTCAGTATCTACCACGCCACTATGTGGATAACGTTGCTACTATAATTTGAATTTGACTACATAAAATGCACAGAAGAAAAAAACGTTTTTTTTCATCAGAGTCCAAAATAAAAATCAAACCAATCCTAGTGTTCTATGCCTGCGCTTAAAAAAAAAAACGTCCAAAATAGAATAGGTCTGATCATGTATCACTGTTAGACGGTTTGCAATTGTGGCATCTGAGATTGGCACGCTCAAAATCATGTCTACAAGTTCATTTAAATGTTCTGTCGACTAGTGTGGGTCTCATTATGCATGTATGCATTTTCAAAGATATACAGCTGAACTAGCGAATATAGAGATTGTGAGAGAGTATTTATAATACCACATTGATATTGAAATTACTGGTGAATTGGCAAAACGCATCTTTTGAGTATAGGTGAGACAGTGAGATGCACCGTCTGCTTATTTGTTTAGCCATAAACATGCCCGCGAAAGTGGCAACCGTGAATGGCCTGGCATCGTAAACCCCCAAAATTGTGAGTGTGTGAGCTCCGCATGAAGGTGTTACGCTAACCTCGACTAAACTGGACAGCTATGGCGTATTCGTGATCACCACCACACTTGACCTGCCTAACACACCGTCATAAATAACGTCGGAATACGAAATTAATAATAATAATAATAAAATAATAATAATAATATAATAATAATATAATAATAATAATAATATAATAATAATAATAATATAATAATAATAATATATGATAAAATATTAATAAAAATAAAAAATATGATAAATTATAATAGTAATAATAAGGACAGCATGATGCTCTTAGTGATTCGGGGTGATAGAACCAGCCATCGTCAGGAGATGGCAAAATGGTTGGTGTGCCTCGTAATACTATTGGGTACATAGTATGTTCGCCAGATGTGATAGAGCAGAAACTGCAGAAACTCAAAAGTGGTAAAGCTCATGGTCAGGATGGAGTTTACCCCTTCCTATTGAAATATTTTGCCGACTATTGTTTGTTCATTAGCTAATTGTTTTCATAAACCTTGCAAGGAGGTGTTGTTCCAGAAGACTGGAGGAGAATAAATGTTTCTCCTATTTTCAAGGAGGGCAATCGGTCCTTTCCTTGTATTACAGGCCAGTGAGTCTTACTGGTGTTTTCTGCGAGGGGTCTCAGCATGGTTTTAGGGGAAAATCGTTCGTGTTTGACTAATTTCTAGAATTTATGGAAGATGTTACTAATGCAGTTATACTTGAGAGCCTAACATGAATACGGTTTATTATCAGCATATTTTCACGCCTCATGGTGAGTTTTTCCATTGCTTCTCAATTTTCAAATGGTCAATTTTTCCGGTTTTCATTACAGTTGTCCTATTTCTACATTTGTGGTCTTTTCTGTTTCTTATTTGGCTGAAATTTTACTACAGCGCTTTCGATTTGTTTTCAATGTGAAGCGCATTAGAGAGTCGATCCCCGAGTCGTGTCACAACTGCTGCACGGCTTTCAGACATTAATTGGCTCTATAGATGGAGCAAATTCATATCAATAAATTGGTGTTTCCAGTCACGAATGAAAACAACTTATAAATGTCGAACTTTGCATCATGTGGCATAATACTCTCTAACTATAAAAAATGCAATTTCTTGACACAAGCTTCAAAGCCTCGACATGCCGAAACCACCCAGAATTTCATGGGAAACTTCAGGAAGCGGCCTTCTGGCAAATACCGCCCTAAAATAACAGAAAGACATAAAACAAACGATAACCAAAGGGGGGGAAGGTATCATGATCTCCCCAAATTGAATTGTTTGGCGTAAAATATCGAATTACACTCTTTGTTGTTTGCATATGTTTTCCAATATCCGCCTTTTGTGACATGTAGTGAAGGAATAACTATCAAGGCGATATGTCAATAGTGTCGTATTCTTTGCATTCGATCAAAGGAGCCTGACGGTTAATCGTATATACCACTCTAGAAATACGAGTCCATGCAAGTTTTGGGAATATGGCCAAGAAGGTAAGCTTTTTTTTTTTCATACAGCCGACCCTTTTTGCTATAAGAATTTCAATTTCATTTCTAAAAATCGTTTAATGGCCTTGTTTCTATATGAATCGTGTTTTGGCGCTAAACTTCACCCCCGAAACTGTCTAAACTAATATCGCTTGCTGGAATGGCCTGGATTACGTGTGTTCGCCGACCAACTCACTTGGTCAGAGCTAGCGTATTTTGCTAAATTCGCGGAACAGCACCTGCGCATAGATGGCGAACACGGTACGGCAACGATACTCGTTGATTCTGCATTTGTTTCATTTCCGTCCCCCGTACAGCCGCCAAACTACGCAACCATATACTGCTGTGCATATACTGCTAAGTGAATCAGTTAATATATTGGGGGATGTCAGGTCTATTTTGGATTGAAGGGTCCAACTTCATATTAACTGGTAGACTAAGGTCAGTGTGAGAATAAATAAAGTTGTAACGTTCCATCGAATAAGAGGACGAAACGTTGAATTTTGAGAATGAAAAGATACCTGCCATCCAGTTACGAAGAACCTCCTGCATCGAGTACCATGGAGGAGGGCTATGACTAAACTGGTTTTTGTTTTTTTGGGAAAGTATCTGTTTTCGAAAGCCTCTTATCCAATTTTCTAATGTATTTTTGCTCTAATTTTATATTTCGATTCTGTTCAATAGAAGCATACACAATACGCGAAAATCTTATATCCTAGTACTAAGCAGTCGTTGCGTTTAAAATTTGCATGCACGATACGCCATATATCTTATTATAAATTCACAGAGGTGCACCTTCATGTATCCTAACTTCTTTCCATTTGAAAAAAAAAAACAGGGGTTATTGTCTAATTGGTTTTCTTAGACCTTACAGGGTTTCTATTGCAACAAACCGTTTTTGTAGGTTCTGAGGTATCTGAGATGTATGTGAGTTGGCTCAAGCTAGTCAAATTCACGTGCAGACGTCACCAGCGCACACGGGGGCGGAGAAATGTGTGGACTGTCGGATACGCTTTATCTGGTCTGCGGAGATAGAGGTTGGTCCCATAGAGGCGGAAATAAATTGAAACAAAAAAGAAATCAATATTTAATAGGCAAATTAACAATGTATACCCATTCGGCATTAACGCTTGCCTAGTCACCGCAAATGTGGAATATTCTTCTCCCAAAGACGATCAACGGCCACACGCTGCTGCATTTTTGTGGCCGTTGCATGCGCTAGCTCCCAATACAATTTCTTACTTTCTGAAAACATTTTTTTTTATTCGTATAGCGCATCCCGTATTCTGCACCAGTATTGAATCCTAGCCTCCGGTCCACATCGATTAGTGGTTTGTTTGTATTGTGGCAATTTGTCATCCGCATGGGATCACGATGCAATTAAAACGGTTGATAGTTGGCTATGTTTCCATTATCCTGAGAATGACAATCATTTATTCAGTTTCAACTGGAAATACTTTTTGTCTGTTCGTATCTGTGAACTTCTGCGAAGAAATGATGGGAATATCTATTCGTTTACGACTAAAACCTCGCAAGACATGTCAGTTATATCGTCTGTAACCTTCCAAAAGGTGTAACCATCCCATCATCCAACGTACTTACCTCACGACTACTGTAGAATATAAATGCATAATTATAGATTGTTGATATGGAGGTAATTCGGAAAATCAAAACCTAAATATATTAGCAAACGTTATTTGTTGTTCTGACTGATGGCGATTGTTTTTGTCTTCAATAGAATGTGATAATTTTGAATGGAGAGTGACCTCATAAGTTATACAGTTATAACACACTGACAATGCCTGTTGTATTATATGTTCTTTGGTACGGTTTATACAGTGATAAGTGCTATACATTTCTTTCTGTTTTTTTCTGTTCTTATTTTTCTTATACTTCCTTTCTGGCCGTTTTACCCACATGTAATGCGTATTAAAATATGGGTTACACACATTAAGCGCTTCAAAACTCATTTCAACCTTATTCCGTACAATACACTGACTTTGTATTGCTGATGGTTGACATGAGATCAAGGGTCTTCGCCAAAAGACAGCAATCGATTCTTACGGTTTCCAACTTTCAAGTTCGAAGGTCATTCGCTACTTTCCTTCCTCGTAATACGTCTATTGAGAGAAACAAATACATATTCGGAACAAACATCATTTAACATACAAATCTTGAAAAATCAAATAGAGGCAATTGCGACCAGAAATGAGTAAATACTCTTCTAGGCTGGTGCCTTCATTCATACATATATGAATGCATAAACCTATAGATATACATACATATAGACATACACCATACTCAAGTATACGCAGATATATGCTCATACACACGGGTAACTCAAACACACACACACATACACGATTCATATCCAATTGAGGAACACCAACAGAGGACCTCAAAACAATGTTTGTGTTTTTTGGTCCTCGCAAGGATAGGAATGTTGTATTTTTTGTACAGGAGGGCCTCGGACAGATAGGAGTTTCGTTACTAAACACAGACTGCAGAATTGTTTTCTCAAGTTCAGTTTACCACCTCTTCCGAGGACCTATCCCTAACCCCCCCTAAGGGTGCAGGGCGCCCTCTACATGCATTTCCATGCATTTCCATGCATTTCCTACTGAGGACCTGGATTTCGGGTCTCGGTTGGAAAAAGGTCCTCGGCTGGACGGTGTGTTTTCATATGTCGGGTCCTCGACAGATAAGAATACATGTGCACCACAAACATACACACCTGCACGCCATAAACAACGCGACAGCATAGCCATTTTGTACATGGGAAGCACTGGTTTTATGAGGTTGAAGCTAATTTTATGATGTTTATGTGATTCTCCATGCGGCGTTGTTGGCGGGTCAAGCCAATACTCACTTTTAGTCCTTCCAAGACAGGTTCCACTATTTTCTCATATTCACTATGGGTAGGCTCGCTGGCTTCTCAAAGTGAACCTTCCAAAACGTTCTAGGCTATTCGGGGTGATTTGATCCAGGTTTCAAAATTGTCCATGGACTCGTTGGCCTGTCCCCTCCCACTACTTCTTTGAATTTTTCCCACTGTTACTGCAATGAGAGGCCACTGTCCTCAACTTCGTGGAAGCGCTGCAATTTGGCATTTCGTAAATTTTCGTCCTCCACAGAAGAGTGATAATGAGTGGAATGGCCTTCCTGAAATGGTTGTTCTCTCTAAGAGTGTGAATGCGTTCAAGAACAGTCTTGATTTATTTTCAGGAATCACGGGCTAATTCGTTAGTGGCTTGGGCCTTTTTTCTTTCCTGGGATGTTGTGGCTCCGGTCGTTTATGAGATTTGGTCCGTCTGACCCTCTATCACTAAACTAAACTAAACATGTGCCTTTTCATTACCTCATAATTGACTTAATGCGGATTAACTGGTTTTATGACGTTGTTTACAATATCATGCTTTAAGATTAGAACTCGTCTTACACTTCTTACGTATCGTTGGCTCTGCCCAATTAATATCACATTTTTTCGAATGACCTGGTCTTCCTCATTAGTTTCCAGACCTGATCACTTCTGATCTTAACGACCTTTTGAAAACTGAATGAAATATACCCACGTCCGTACCAAGGGAAGCGATATGCTGGTATCAAGTATAATAATCCTTAAGGGTATGCGAGGCCAAATATATATGCTCATTTTTCATAGTCGGGTCTGTTTCTACACTACAACCGAACAAGTTTCTTTTAACTGCGCATAATAGGGAAGCACACCAAATTTAAATTTGAATGAGCAAGCATTCCGACTATCGTGTTTACAAGTGTTTCAACTATTGGGAAGACACGAACCAGGTGAAGGCTCCAGCCATCCAGTCTTAACCAGATCTAAACTTTTTCCAATGGTTTTTGTATCCCGTGACAAAAAAGGCCTATAGAACACTGAATTCCAGCTTGATCGGGTCAATTATTCGCATTCTGAATTTATCGTGGTTACAAGGATTTTAGACATTGAACCTCAGATTCTCTTGGACTCGAGCGAAAGAAATAGCGGTCATGCTCTCTTATGGGAAACACACCTACCAGGCAGGAGCTTCGTTCATTCAAGCCGCCCACTCCTTAACTGCGTAAAATTGCTCGACTGGAATTACGATTCCCTTCTAAATATAAAAAAAAATCAGCAATAGCTCTATGAAGCCATGGAATCGTAGTTGTACCGCGTGGAATTACACAGCTGATTTTGAGATATTCTTTCTTCCGCTGAAAATTTTTTTAGGTTCATATTTCTCAGGGATTCATCTACAGGCAAAAATAGTTCATTTTGTTCATCTTCGGGCCTATTCTTGTACACCCTAGCCCCATGTCTGTTGACCGTGAGGCTGCCTTTTCTCCTCACTCGGAGTGACCGGGGTGATTTTACTTTTTAAGCGCGGTACCGTTTCCATTCTTTCAACCCCTTTCTACTTTGCTTTCGCGATCAGTAGAGTAAGGTAAATGGTTGAAATGTGATTCAGAATGGGGCCAGGGGACGGGGGAATGCCTCTATGATATATACTCATAGATCACTAGCGGATAACGATTTTACCATATCATTCCCTCAGTGGGGTACCCTCTAAACCTCCGTGGCCCACCAAATCGTGGGGTTTATTATTCAAATTGTTCAGCCCAGCCGTGTAAGTCAGAAAGAGGTTTATTCGGCTCTGTCGGTATCCCTTCGTAACCTAGCCCGACGAGTGTTTAAATCTGTGTTATCGCCGACCACACTCCTATTAATCACGGAATATCCCATGCCCATCGGTGCAGAATCATATATTCATCAATAATGGCATTGATCGGCGATCCGAAGCGGCCGTAAACCCTGATAGGATTCCATTTTTCTCAACAAAATCATTTGTCCGTCAAGAAAACTATTAACTATGATTATGCTAATATAAATGCGTGTTTAAAATACATAGGTTCTTGAGATTCAAGCAGCTCACTAACCGTTAATATGGATACCCCCAACGCCCAGAAAGTTATCAGCCGAGAGTGTGCAATTATAACCACCATACATGCTGAAGTTTTAAAAAGAAACTTTGCTCTTGAATTCAATCATGCATTTAGTGCGTTTAATTACTACCCATATATGAAGCATGTTCAGGATGGCACGAGACCCTGTGCGGGTGGGATGAAAGGACACGAGAGATGGTAGTCTGTCTCTCTATGAACCTTGACGAAAAGGCAACTAGACGGAGAGTCTTAGAGTTTGTATAAAATAAGTACATAGGTACCCTTCCGCTAGTTCAATTAAACGTCCGCGATATGAATCGCAGATGCATTAATCACGCATCATACAATCGCGCTAATTACAGGCTGTGCGGAGGAGTTGATGGAATCAAACCAGTGTGATGCATGCTATATCTTAGTCTATTTACCTCACTGGGGAGTCTATCCTGCTGATCGAAAGTTTCCGGGTCAGAATCCGGCAAAAAAAAACAGAACAAAAAAAACGACCAGCTGTGATACCAACGTGATTTCAAAAGGGTTCTGAAACCTAACCCCTCGACCGAGGATGACCTCTCTTCCTTTCCTCGTTAACTCTCGGTTCGAAACTACCTGCCAGTGTGAGTAGCGACATTTTTTAAGTCGGTATCTGTGCGTGCCTTAAGCGCATGACGCTAACGCGTACTCCAGATAATGGCGATGCCGGCAGGGGCATGCGCGCGATAGCTGATCGTGGCATCCAACTCTTTCATTCGTTCCCGAATTAGTATCACCATGCATGGATGTAAAATAAATCTATTCTACTTCCATGGCATCACTCTACAGCAGATTCTATTCGCATTTGTTGTTATTCGACAGAAAATCATCACGAACAACAAATACATACTCGCTGCATGATTGACTTGAAACCGACGGTTCAGAAGCCACTATGGCGATTCCATAGATGCGTATGCGTAGTGAAAAACCCAATTTAGGTGACCCTGAGCGGGGGATGGTTGAATATGTTCTATTTAGTTTCAAGATATGTGTCGGTCCACAGAGGACAAAAATTGTTCATTGAAAAAAAAAAAATGAAGGTTAAACTAACGTGAACAGGCGAATAGTAAATGTACCCAAGCGTATGCGGATGCGTATACCGCGAATGATTCTATGGAATATCTTCCTCAAAAAGCCAAGCAACGACAAGGTACATGGGCTGCTGCCCTTTTTCTGGTCTTCGCGATACAGTATACGTATTTTCTTTCGAAAAAACGTTGTTTGGTAAATTGTGATTTTCACATCCCATTTAGCCCGATACGCATACGCATCTATGGAATCCGGCCCAAGGCGGGATCAATAGCTGCGTATCGGTCGCATGTGAAAAACGCGAATTCCTGAACTGGGATGGGGCCTGTTCGCACCAGATGATGTTAATAGTGGGAAAAATGGGACATGCGTCGGGGGATGCTGCGCAACTAATGACGTTCTACGCCAAAAACAAAAACATGGTAATGTATTTCGAGTGTCCTATCTGACAGCGCAAAAAAGGAAATTGTCAGCCCGTTCTCTGGGAGCTATTCAGGCTGAAAGTTCCCCCTGGAGGGTAGGGGTTCATCAATTCCGTTAAAAAAATAAACAATATATAACAATTGCACGACAGACTAGTTAAAACTGAATATGAACTCTTGGCTGTAATCGGCAATTGGACCCAATTTTAGGGGCGCACATAGTGCAACGCCTATATGGGTAATAGAGTACGCCTAGCGCCATTGCAGTAGAACTAGGCACGTCATCTTTTTTAAAGTACCACCACTGAAATCCAACGCACTCAAAACAAAAGACCCCGATGGATGTTTGCGAATGATGGATCAAGGGCTACTTATGCGCCCACACGACCCCCTAATAGACGCCTAGCTCATAACTCAGGAACGCAAACATGTATGAGTTCGGGTTCGCAAATACTCGGCAGAACGTTAGAGTGGACGATGTCATTTTTGAGAGGGCGCCAAATGTCCCCACCCCCGGATTGCGCCATTTCGTCAGCATGCGCCTTTGCGTCCGAGATGCGTAGAAGGGTTAGCTCCGCTCGAGTAGCATCCCACCAATTGCCCTCACATTCCGACGCCCCAGCCTCCTTAGGGCGAATGGCGTAAGCCCCCATACCCGGTGGTTTGAAAACATTCCTCAGATGGTTATATTTTTGGTCAAAAGGTTGTTACCTTTGGGACACAACTTTGAGGAGTTGTTACATTTTGGGCCAGAATTGTTACATTTGGGACCCACCTTCCAAAATGTTACAATTTTGGACCCACCTTCCAAATTGTTTAATTTGGTCAAAAAATGTTGTTACATTTTGGACCATGTTGTTACTTTTAATCCAAGTTTTTCATAATGGGTGTACAAGGGCCGGTCATGAATATGGTCAATTTGGTTAATAGTATTTGTTTCCACAGAGGCAGAAATACTTCAAATGAAAGCAAACATACACCTGGGAAGGCCGATCTGAAAGCACATCTACCCATGCGGTAAACCGTAAAACGCCAATGGATACTATAAATATCATCCTTTTCACATCCATTCCGGATACGCATACGCATTCTATGGAATCCAGCCTAAAGGCTGGAATTCTAGATTGGTATATGGTGTTGTGGTTTGTTTATTTATAATTTTTTCGCCTCTGTAGAAACCCACAAATACTATCTTTGCAAACTAAATAGGACATATTCCAGACTCACTTTCATATTATGCTCCACTTCCGTAAATTGACGTTTGCCACGTACGCATAAGCATCTATGGAGTCCTAGGCTAAGCCAACGAGGCAACCCTGTCGTATGTTTGTAGAGAGCATCGCCGATAACCCCTTCCATTCTCAACTATTAGGGCTCAGAGATTCCCCCTGCGCTGGGGTCGCCATTGGAAGTTCCATTATCGGTGGACTCGAGATTCTCTCACTTCTCGGAACCCAGAGAACGCGGGGCATTCATGTCAAGATTGATTGCTGCACACCGCCGACCGACGAAACCTATCCAAATATCTCGAAACAGGCCCCAGGAACAACAAGTCCACCGCGCGGGACCACGAAGGGGACCAAGACCTCGCCCACGGCAACTGCAAGTACAACCACCCAGGAAAAAACGGCTGGTGAATTATGGAACTCGAACTCGTATGTTTGCTTGCGAAGCGTCAGTGATACCTCCTCCGCCATTCCCAACTGGAATCACAATTCTCATCGAAACGGGCTGCGTCTTGGTCGGTTTGACTAAAATAAAAATATTCGACTTGGCGCCAATCGTGTGAACTGCATCGGGTGAGGTGGTGGTGGGGGGAAAGGGGTGGGTAGGTATGAGGGTGAAACGACGTGCGTAAGTAATCGAATATCGTATTCATTAGTGCTTTTATCAGTTCCTGCAATCTGATTGACGAAGAGTTCAATCAGTCCTCATCGACTCGAAATCGAAAGAGACGTGATTCCTCATGGGAAACTGGTGTTCCGTCTGAGCATGGGATGTGAGTTGCTGGTGAGTCATAGTAGAACCGAATATCGTCTCACTAGTCGCGACACCTGGCAAAAGAAGTACAGTCTGTGTGACGTCTTGACGGAAGACCGTCTATCGGTATAATCGAAACTTCCCACGGCATGACACATATACCGTGACGGTATACCGTTATCTATAGAGAGATGCATTGAGACTTTCATATTCTCAATCGCATAAATGCGTCAAGTCATGACTGCAGGGCAACAACTTGCCAGCCTCCTTGATATATGTACGTATTACGAAATCATCAATCCAACTACTCACACTACCTCGATCCCAAGCATTTTTCACGTATTTCGGTGTGCTACCACCCACCTGCTGCCTTCTCTAACAGATATAGGGTGTATATAAACAAACCTCTCCTCGCGGAAGCGCAATGGGAAGGCTTGGCATGGTGAAACTATTTTGGGTATATAATTGGAATTTTATTATTTATTTGAAATCTATCACAACTACTCAACGAAACGCAACGCGCCTGGCCTCAACCGATCACAAGTTGCCAACCTGAAGCGTGTACGTTTTTAGAGTTAATGAACGTCTGTTTCAGAACGGACGAACAGATGAACGGACGAACGGACGGGCGGCCGGTGAGACTGATACTTATAGACCTGCTAGCCAGCAGCTTAAGAATAGGTCTGACGTTGCTGATTGTTTAGGGACTGAGAATTTCGAATTTTAAAATTATGAATTTGAAGAAAATTGTCGATCGATTTTTGTTCATTGACGAAGGCAAAAATGAATCTATGCCGTCATGCACTGTGCATATGTGCATGTTATGTGTGTGTGGTGTGTGCGCGTCTCCCCCCCACACCCCCCGCCCCTCTCTCTTCGTGACAACCCCTTTGTTAGCACGAATATTTACAGAACGAACATGTCTCACAAGTTCAAATTGCTAATGTGGAGAGGATGAACCCTCTTGTTTTCAGTGCAGTTCGAAGTCATTCAAGGTAACTACATGCCATCTGATAAATTTCATATCGACATTGACTTCTGACACTGAAAACTTTTTGGAGGAATAGCGTAAAGGAAGTTCCCTGTTCGGTTCGTCGGTGTGGCTACCACTAGACCCAACTCTTCATGTACACACAATTGTCCAGATATCAGCAGTGGACAATGCAGTAATTCCAGTCTATTAAACCAGTTTCACATAAATCCTTCCCTGCGTTCCCTAAAGTGCCCGTAGCCATCTACTGGTTGGTTTTTTTTATTTTTTTTATCACATGTCCAGTTAAGGACACAAAATTATACTGAACTGCTCATCTTTCCATGCAAAGACTTGTGAAGAACAAAACTGTACCTTGTGCCCCAGCAACCTTCGGTACCACTTCCTGTTGCACTGGAGAGGTGGCCTGAGCCTAGAGGAGGGGGAAGCATCAAGGACTCACCCCCCACTCAACAAATCCCCGTCCCCCACCAACCGACAATTCATTTGGCTGATTTTGTTTGATGATCTCGATCGAGTATGCTTACATTTAACTATTCAAGGAATTTCTCAATAGATCTTGGAAAGAGTATGAGAACGGGGGAGGTCGCGTGTCGGGCATCTTGCACACTCTCCCCCTCAGCGAATCCGGTGCCCCCCCCCCATGTTAGGTGTGTGATCCTCTCTCTTCAGTATAATTGTTTTTGTGCCGGTTGCAAAATGTGCCACATTACGCAGATTAGGTTTGGACTGTGGTTTCCCTCACTTAGTTTTTAATTCCTTGCAGAAAAAAAACTTAATGTATCAGTCTGTGCGTATGCGTGGCGTGTGTGTGGGGGGGGGGGGGCGTGTGTGCGCGTGGTGTCTCTCTGTATGTTATGTGTGTGTGACACGCCCTTGTCAGTACGATATCTAACGGAACCACCAGTTAACCGTAGACAATATTCAAATTAGGCACGTTGATTGCTCATATGGAGTGGATGAACCGTATTGTTATCAGTGCCGTTAAAGTTCATTCAAGTTCACGACGGGGCAAAGTTATAAAGTCTTGTCAGAACGATATCTAACGAATGCAAGTACTCTATCAAGTATCTAATTGGTATGAGGTTGCACATGGTGAGGATGAACCTATGTTTTGGTGTCAGGTCAAAGTTATCGAAGGTCACCATAGGGCCCACCTTCTATATCTGGCAACGAAATATTTCCGAGCAATTTTTGTATGAATTTTGGGGGGTTCGTCCTAGGTGAACTATTTCGGTGACCTAATATGCTTTCTTTGACCTTTTGCCTCATTTGACCTGATGTTCTCTGAACTTCCCGAATCGTCGTAATGCACAATATCGTTTGGCAAAGGGTAGTGCGAGGTTGCGCGTCTATCGGGGCTGAAGAAGAAGAAGGAAAAAAGTAGAAAAAGAAAAAAAGAAACAGAAGAAGAATAATAAAAAAAGGAAAGAAAGAAAGAAAAAGAGAAAAGAGGAAATGAAAGAAGAAAGAAAAAAGAGAAAGAGGAAGAAAGAAAAATAAGGAAAAAGAATACGAAGAAAAAATAGAAAGAAGAAGACAAAAAGAAAAAAGGAAGAGAAAGAAGAAGAAAAGAAATACCAGAAGAGAAGAGAGAAAAGAGAAGAAAGAGAAAATAGAAACGAACGAAGAAAGGGAAAGTAAAAAGAGAAAGGGAAAGAGAAGAAAAAAAGAACAAGAAAGAAAGGAGATAGAGAGAAGAAAGAGAAAATAGAAAAGATACAAGATCGGAAAAGAAAAGACAAGAAAAAAAGAAAAAAGACCAGAAAGATAAGAAAAATGAAGAAAAGAAAAGAAAGAAGAAGATAAAGAAGAAAAGAAGAAAAGAAAAAGGAGAAAGAAAGAAGAGAAAGAGGAAGAATAGAAGAAAGAAAGAAAAGAAGATCACAAAAATAAAGAAGAGAAGAAAAAGAAACAAAAAGAGATAGAAAAAAAGCAAAAAAAAGATAAGAGGAGAAAAGAAAGAGAGAAAGAAAAGAAAAGGGAGAGAAGAGAAGAATAAAGAAGAAACGAGCGAAGCAGAAGAGAGAAAAAGGAAAATAGACTCCCTCCTCCCCAGAAAAATAAAACACTAACACCACCCTAGTCCCCAATCTGTTGGCCCGGACTTTCTCGTTTTGTGTCAAGACATGGGTATTTTTCCCATTCCCTGCTACTAATTTCCCCTGGTCGCTCCATTCAAATTTTTCCACAGTGCTCAGCTAGTGGTCCTGTATCACACAATTGTGTAATCTTTTAGGCATAATTCCTAGCCAGATTGCAAAGTGAACTGCTATGACGACAATCATCGCCGTTGCTTGTTGTAACACAATGTTACGGGCTAACGGCTTCTCGCCATTCCTGACAAACTATAATTGTTCGAACCTGTTGGGTTTTCTATCAGTGATGCATTATCAGCATTCTATTTGGAAAAGAATTAGTTTGAACAAGACGTTTATACTTTATATAGTTGCCAGAATGGTCAGAATATACCCAAACGAACCCTACCCCAGGAATGGCCGGCCTAGGTCACATGACTCTCCTTATTACCCCCTCAGACACGTTGGGTTAGCCTACACATGCAACCCATCCTCCCTTCCCACCCATACCACCCCTCTCCTCCCCCTCACTCCACCTATCTCTCCTATCTACCATGGCCCACATGAACACGCCACACAACCTCAAGTTTCAATGTCCTGTTTTTACAGACCTGATGTATGGCTATTCCGACAGTACCGTACAGAGTTTAACAACAACACAGCTGACAGAGTCACAATACACACATAAAGTCCATATTCATTTCAACTCGTTGTACGCACTATACATGTATCAACAATCAGTTCAGTGTCCTTCAGATTATCACTCTCTACAAGTGTGGTCTTTAGCACCAGATTAGTTCACTTAGACGAACATAACTTTTCTATTACAACATGCCTAATGTGAACCTTCAATGACCTTCGAACTGACACCAAAAAAACGATTCATCCCATCCCCAAATGTACAACTCACATACCTAATATTAACATGATAGTATTGCCATCAAGTAGAAGTATCGTGCTGACAGGTTTTTTTTTTCAACTTTGCCTTGGTTGATGACCTTGCAACAGGCACTAAAGACGCGGGTTGCATCCCCCACCATATGAGCAAATACTGCGTAATTGTAACTTGATACCTGTTTGCGTTCGTTAGATATCGTGCTGACAAGGCGTGTCACACACTCACATACACACACGGACACACACACACACACATACGCACGGACATGACTGCATAGATTATTTTTGCCTCGCCAAGGAATAAAAAAGGTCTGGTCTCATCGAGTCGGGGTCGGGTCGGTCCGGTATGCGGTAGTCTTTAGGCTACATGTAATGTTATTATATTATTATTATTATTATTATTATTATTATTATTATATTATTATTATTATTATTATTATTATTATTAGTATTATTGTATACCGGCACGTTCAAACCAAACTTTAGATAGAATATACCACACGCAAACACACTCTAACCAGAATATAAAACGATAAGTTAAGATAACTTCCCATTTGCGTCCGAATGCAGTTATTTCGCCAGAGTAAGAATTTGACCTTCGTCTGTTAAACTGCTATGAAAACGGTTGTATTCCCCGCCGGATAAATTTGATCAGAAGTTATATCTTCAAGATTAAAATGACCATGAAATTTCTGAGAAAGCTGATCGGAGTCAAATCGGGTCGAAGGTCACCATAGTTGCGGGTCAACCAGAGGATCACGATGGCGTACCTCCATTTAATGTTCAACATTCCGTTCCCGCCAAGTCATTGCTAAAATTCTAATTTCATACTCGGTGACATGGGATCCCATTATCGTTATGTGCCGAAATAAACGCAAACCCAACTCCCGCCTAGTCCCGAAGGATCAAAGATGCATGTGTGACTCTCGTTCGGAATTATTCCTATTTCTATTTTCAAGTTTTTGGCTCCAATTGACCTTTGACAGGCCAAAAAAAAAGGTTTCATCGACACCACATGATCGAACTAAGGCCAGATATGACTTTGGTGACGTTCACAGTAGTTTGCCTGATCACGAGCCAACAGGTGAACACATACACATGCAAGCACACACGAATACAGAATCGAATCATAGATTCCTTTCGCAAAGAACGAAAACCGAGGATGCTGAGGTTCCTCATCGCATCATCCGTCATCGTAGACTGAGAAAAAAACCACAGCCAGGGGCTTCATCGGGCGACCTAAATACATTGAATGATGAAATATCTCGAGTAATGAAGTGAGCTATGAAAGTGAGTAAAGCGGGGACGTGGCGTCGTAAAATTTGGTGGGTGCGTGGGGAAGACAATGTTTGTATTTGTGAGTGTAAGCGAGGGCGGGGGACGTGCGGGAGCAAACATGGAAGATAGATAGATAGTAGATAGATAGATAGCTAGATAGATAGATAGTAGATAGATAGATAGATAGATAGATAGATAGATAGATAGCTAGATAGATAGATAGCTAGATAGATAGATAGAATAGATAGGAGTTAGCGACCATGAACTGCTTGAAAGGATTACACTTTTTAAGAAATTCAAAAACAAGAGAAGGAGTAATGTCCTCAAACAGGGCTTCAAATGTCGGGAACGTTGTAGTATTGAATATATTAGAGTAACAATCTACCAGAACACGACAGACGGTAATGTCGCAATGACATGGAATACAACGTGCATGCCTTCGCCACGGAGTAAATAACGGTAAGGTAGGTGTGGCTATTGTGAGCCCTCGTCAGGACTAAATTCGTCCCGCCGTTTACTGAGAAAGGCACCGCTCTCAGTCCCAGCTTTCGGTTTCATTCAATTGGCAAAAACTGTGGACTCCTTTCCTAAAAAACTGCATAGAGCGAACATGGTCAGATGGTAGAGAATGTGTTCGTGGCGAACTGCAGTGAATAGTTGAACGAGTTAATAGCGACACGGCGCTGTAGTGATATACATTCTCTTAAGGACTAAATTATGATAATTGCTCGAACTGTATTCGCTGCCACACACGAGCAACATGTTGAGAAAGAGGGGTAGTTCCGTGAGTCGAATTCTTCCAGGTTTAAATTTAAAGATAGAGAATTGGGCACGGATACAGCGAGCTAAATGGTTTCCAACCGTTTGGGCCTAAACATGTTTTTGTTAGCGTCAATAGTAATGTGAATATGACTTGACTTTTGCTACTTTCCAATCACTACCGAACAGTACAAAATGGAAGCCAACGCCATAACCGAACTCATGCCGATCCGAGTGGAATATTAAGACACAATCGGCAATTGAGTAACCTCTTGATCATATACCAACATTATTGATATACGTATATAACGATAAACTCGAGAAAAGAAGCGATCCAGATCCAGATCCTTTACGAAAAAGAAAAAAGAAAGTAAGAAAGGGTTAAAAAAAAAAAAAAGGATGAAAGAGATATCTCTTCAGTCGCGACTCACAGAATTTCGCAGAATTTCTGATAGATAGGGGATCATTCCAATATTGTGAAGCAACTTTACCAAACGACCAGTCTCCATATACGGGTGGTTGGGACAACGGGTAGAGGACGCTCTATCTTCGTGATGTTCCTACGCGGAGAAATTCGCTGACCCCCAAAAAGTGGCCTAATCTTGGTGAAACCCATTTTTCTGTTACCTGTCAATATCTGATGGGTTTATCTTTGCCTGCAAGTACAAAAAGTGTGAGTTTAGTGGGAATCCAGGCGGATTTTCACTATTTGACATTGTTACAGGAGACTTTTAACAGAAAAGTACTTTGGACGTGACTTTCTGCTCAACAGGCAGCCCAATGCATGTCCTTCCAGCTGCAAGCCGCTTATGGAGAACCTACGCTATCTCTTGTGACGTCACGGGGGTCCCATGAGATACAAAGTCAATGTAAATATGTGTTACTTTGAATGAAATGTGGATGGAATGTTCACGGTCGGGCCGGGGTAAATGAAGGTTGTGATCCCAGACATTCACGAGGTCTCCGTACATAACCTATTTTACCACGCCACAGGAAGCGTTGCTCTCCGATGCTTTGAACCTACCCACCCCCCATTTTGCTTTGGATTGACTTTGAACAAGTGGTGGCACCCTAAGAAACTGATGAAGGTGCTCAATCTCAATTGTCCATTTACCTATAGATGACGATTAGGGATCTGTGAGGAACTAATTGTTCGTTTCTTGGAACATCAGTTGCTGTTTGGTAAAGTTATCGATAGAAAACTTACACACACAATATAAAAATTATTTCCAATGTATGAATATATTTCGATATATAAATATATTCCAATATAGAGGGTCGCAGGAACAGCAACGTCGAAAGCGCGTTGGCGGTGTCCTGATGTTCGGTTTCCGCGTTTCTTGTCTCCTCGTGAGGCGGAGAGATTGTTAACCGTCCACTTTACTCAAATTTACTGTTACACGTTTTAACGTTATTCTTCTGTTTGCCACAAAAAATGTCACAGAGAGTTCTTCCAATGTAGGAACTAAATCGTGACATTTCCTCCTATGACACTTCATTGTAAACATTACCCTTAAATGTGATCAAGTGAGCTGATGTCGCAGTCCCGAAATATCCACTGTTTAAACTGTGGTCATAGGATGACAGCAATTAATGGTCTATAAGAAAGCCTGAATATCTTAAGAGGCGATAACTTCACAGCAAGTACCTTATAGATACCTTCTAAAAGTTTAACAGGTTTTAAGGTCGTTACCCACCCCTGTTATACTGCGGGCATGGGTTTTGAAGACCTCTCGCTTATAATCCCCCAACTATGACGTCATCTGCCGTGTTCTGTGGGCACTGGCACGAGAGGAACAGCCAGAATCTGCAAAATACCAACAACGTATCAATTCTGATGGAAGCCGACTGCACGAAGGAAAACACTTGCGCATGCGCGATCATCGGAACATTGGTTCGCGGAACTAGTACATGTATAAATGATAATCATATGTTTCAGGGGTGCATTATACTAGCCAACAACTGGATTGGAGCAGATATCCATCAGCAACGAGGCACCCCAATTGACTAGGAATTGACTAGGGTTGCAGATATTAGGGGTGAACAGGTGGATAACAACTATGAACACGAAGTTGATCGATAGATTTGAATGAGTAGGTTGACTTCTACTTGATTTCTTCCCAAAGCAATAGTGTTCATATATTCATCATGAGGTGAATCCATATAAGCACAATCCATCCAGGCATACATGGGTATTTTGTAAAACTATCATCTTTTGAAAAGATCTTCCATGGAGAAATAATCCCCGATTCTTACTAGAAATCATAGTTCTTCTACGTCCCATAGCCAAGTTTCCAATAGGGCCGTCAAAGCCATTTGATGGATTGTGATGATCGTATCCGCTTGAAGCATGTCAATCTTTCAACACATCTCTATACCAAACATTTTTTTTTACTACACACCCAGAATTTCATTTATTCATCTGACATTGTGTAACAAGGTTTTCAAGTTCGACACTAGATTGGCTCAGGTGAACCTTGGCCTGAATAGCAAACAAGGGGGTTTGATCCACTCACTTTGAGAACCATCGATATACCGAGTATATGCTTCTGCCCAACTGATCTAGATCAAGCCATCCATCGTGTTGACAAACCAATTTAGCAGCGTTTTAGTAAGTTTATTTTCTCCTTTGCAAATGCTTTCTTTTGAAACAGTTATGACCCCTGGATCCTCCCCCAAGAAGGGTTTTCTACTCCCTAAGACGGGACTACACGTCAAAATAACTAACTACCGGTAACTAACTAACCGATTAACGACTACACCACTCATCACAGACACAAACCCGCAACCCCCCTATTCAGAACTGTTCCGGTACTACTCATATAGAAGTACTGCATGCAGTTCACCTTTGAAAATCGCAAGATGAAGAACTTAAGAACACTCCTTTTTGTACCTCTTTAAAAGAATATATATAGAGCCCCTTTTGAATAAATATTCAACTAACTATATAAATTTGATGGAGACAATGTGATCGCTCCCTCCATTCTCCTGTTACTTTTGTCACTCTCTAGAAAAGTATTATCTTACTTCTGTCCCTAACGAAATATATGAACAAAGAACTTACTGTATGCAAATACATATATATCATATATAAAATCATATTTATCTCATTGAGAGAGTGGAAATGAAGTTGAAACTTGAAACTTGAACTAACTAACTAACTAACTAACTAACTAACTAACTACTAACTAACTAACTACTAACTAACTAACTAACTAACTAACTAACTCCCACTTCATTGAAATTTACTGAGAATGATTCGGGCATCTCAGGCTGATTGCTCAAGAGTACAGGAGGCCTCTACAGCTGAAGTACCCATTTGCAAAAAATCACATTTGTTTTTTAAGAACCGCCATTATGGACCACTGATCAAAGGACGGCGATAGCCATTCTGACATAAATTGGTCGTAAAAATAAATTTGACTGTGGCCGGTAAACCTCTCCTTGCGCCGTCCGAACACAAAGGTTTTTCAGATTCGTTCTTTCTATTTTCTTTTTCTGCATGTGTAGTCTGTTCACCTGGAGGTGCTTTAATTCGTGCGCCTTCGCCGATTGATAAAAGATGATTTAAAGCGGCGAAAACCGTATTAGCTGATTAGACTACCGAGAAACTGTGAGGTCAAAGACTTCAGTTTGACGACACATGCGATACGGTACCCGATCTGCCTAGGGTCAAGGAGTGAATTGCGACAGCATGTCAGTACAAGGCAAATGACAAAAATGGCAGAAATGAAAATATCAGAAATGAAAAAATGAGGTGTTTTCAATTTATGGAGAAATATCATGTCATCAACCACGGTATGTCAAATGTTTTAGCATAATGGAGTCGAACGTGTTGGCGAAAGTTTGTTGGAACAGTATAGACATTAACGGTTTCAACGATACAACGATCAAGATTGTCAATGAAATTGACAAATACTTTAAACGTTAGTTACTTATTTGTCACCAGTGTGTGTTACAATACAGCCATGAAATCGCTCTAAATAATCTTTAGTAACTACATTGTTCTTGATTTATTATGCTTTGAAAAAATATTGCAAAAATCAGATCAGGCTATAGCCTCTTCCAAAAGATTTTTTCGTTGAAGCCCTCTGAGTCGGCGGGCCTATTCAAAACTGATCCACGATCTTTAAATGTGGTGATTTCTACTAGTCTGGGGGTATAATTCTAAATATAAAAGAGGCAAATAAAATATGATTCTTTAAGCTGCTTGTAGGAGGTAATTGTCCATAGTAACACAAGGGTATATTGCTGAAACGTTCGAAACCTTGAGATCCTTTTCATTATTAATTCAGTTATCTTGGATTATTTTACAATTTCAAAACCAACTAGATTTGAAGCGTAACAATAAGATGAGATTGAGCAAAAATATAGACAAATCTATCAGTCCAGACCTGTCTTCCGTGTGGAATCATGTCTTGCTGAACTTGTGAGATTTATGTGCGTGTGTTTGTATTGCTATTGCACAATATTGGAAAAAAACAATCAGTATATGTTAATGACCGAATACAAAAAAAAAACCTAATATTTTTAGACCATTTTTTTTCACGGCTCAGTTATTCCAATTATGAATGAAGATTATTCAATAAAAAGGATCAACGACATAATTATAAGGCAAGTATTTACTAACTGAACTTGGGAACCGAGGGTTTCCACAATATAATAATTCCTTGTTTTTTTCGAACACTTGTAAAATTATTATTATCATTATCAAGTGAAGTTTTCTAAATATTATTGAAATATAAAAGTCTCCGAGTATCTTATTAATATTATAATGCGCAACCGACATCATACATGTTAAATTATAAAAATATATATTAACTGTAAACATTAAAAGATGTTAACGCTTATACTTCCAAATATGCCTGGAACGGAAATTTGGCAGAAAACGGTTTTGAACTGCTCTCAAACAGGGCGGTTAATAAACGATGGCGCTATACTGTTATTGAACTGAAATTGCAGCCGTGAGTTCTCTTCCACGATTAATTAGACTGAACTTGCTGTAAGAATTACCTTCTTGAAAGAGTAGTTTAATTTTAAGTCTCCGGGCGCAGTTACAGCTTCTCACCGGGATTCTGTGAAGCACTGCCTGTCTCCCACTCATATCCTCAACATAGTCTCGTTAGTAAGTTATAAAGATGGCTTCAAATTCCCGAAACATTTTTTGCACGTATAATGGTCCAACTTCACTGCGAATAATTGAGCCGGTGAAGTACTAGGTGATGACGGTCGGCGAGTATCATATTTAGGCTAATTATTAGAGGCTTCGAGCCTGTTCCGGAATCCAAACCGTGCTATTACTTAGTAGTACGGTATCGGTATATAAAATTGAATATATAATGTGACAATCTATCAACGACGGCAGGTATTGTGATGATCAATATATTATTGTCAAGCCTTAGTTCAGAATATAAAACATGTGCATTATATGTATAGGTTCACCAACCGAATCACTTGGGTTCCATGATGCGAGTGGAGTTGTAAGTGTGAGTGAGCCTAAACCTATAGGCCTATTTCCATATGTAATATACTCATATAGGCATAAGTTCGTTCCGATGGGTTTACACATTTAATGAATTATTTTGGTTCGCCTAAAAGTCAAAATATTTAATGTGTTCCTTAGAATTAATACGATCTCTTAATGTCTCATTTTTAGGTCGGAGAGAGGTTGAATGGAATTATTTCCAGACAATCAGCATGAATATCTGTAACATCAAACATATTTTCGATTGCGACTGTTTTAATTTTACAGTAGAATATATCTTATAATTGCCCTTATAAAAACAAAAATATGCGAATACATCTTTTTAGGCCTGTTCTTCTGTGGGTTAGGGCCAGAGTTAATTATGACTAGTCACCATGCCTTAATCGGTAGTTAGTAAAATATTGTCACTTCTACATTTGCCGACACCACACTCTACTAATCGTATTTAGAAATTTAACACTTTCCTAGAGAAAGAGAATTTTCACTGTATAGACAATCGAATTGTATAACGACACATTCAGAAACGAACGTACTCATGGTACTATACAAGACTGAGTACAAATGTCACTCAAATGAATAATCTTTCATTATGGCACTATGGATAAACGAGACATAAATAATATTCATTCTTATTCAGAATAGAGTATTCAACATCTATAACTCTAAATGAAAATTATAATTAAAAGCTTCCGCATCTGAAATATCGGCGTTCAATTTGTAATGGAAAAAAAGAATGACTTAGCATGGAAAAAGGGGAATTAATTTAATGAATATTATCATTGTAACACTCGGAACAAGTATATATGAAAAAGAATAAAGATTTCTTATACAAAAGACAAACATAAATCCAGAAACAAACCTTACATGGGGTCACTTCGCCATCACTGAAAACGGGGGTCGTCTACGAGTTCCATACCAGTCCATAACACTATTCGGCCACTTTCCACGTTGGAGTTCTATTATTATTATTTTTTTTGTTCTTTTTTTTTTGACGTTTTAAAAGGGTTAAAAAACTCGGTTAGCCAGAACGCTAATCTTACCCGAGGCCCTTAATATAACAACAAAAACGGTATGAAACAAAATGCATTTAGAGAATGAAATCACTTAAAAAGTTAAACAGTATGGAAAGTCTACGAGACATGAAGGAAGAATAGTAAATATAAATATAATAATAATATAATATGATAACAAGGCTGGAAATATGTACATCCATTTAAAAGTTGATGAGAATATATAAATCATATCTAAAATGCATTTATAAAATAAGAAGTATTCATTCATACCATACTTCAAATAATAGGAAAAATGTACTCGTTATACAACATGTTTATACCCATTTTAATCGTTGAGAAGAATATATAAATCATATCTAAAATGCATTTATAAAATAAGAAGTATCCTTTCATTACCATACATCAAATCAATTAGTAAAATTCACTCGTCATTCAGCAGTTATTAAGAGTTTTAAACGATTTTAAGGAAGTAAAGGTTGATATAGGAAATTATTATTGACAGTGCACACTCGCTTAACCGACTATGTAATTATGTCGTTCATGCATGGCGATACCAACCTCCGGCCAGGCTGCCCGACTGCTGTGGCGAGAGAGCATATAAATATACCGGTTAGTACTTGCCTACTTTGTTGTTTGATTGGATAACATTTAACAAAACACATCGACAAATATGTTGTAGGCGACAGGGGGAGGCTAGGCAGGGGCCGTCACATCAAGAGGCTGCTGTCTAAAACTGTTTGAGTGACAATTTTTTTCGGGCTGAGAACGACAGATTTAAAAGTAGAAATGATTGAAATTGAGATGAAAAAATCAATGATAAGAAAAGAGAAGTGGATTCAAACACATGAGCTTCTGATGAGGAGTGCAAATTCCTTAGGACTGAATGGCATGAATGCCAAAGTGAAAACTAATTATTTTATATTAAATATTAATGACAACGCAGACACTACAAGGGGTCCGTTTACAAATATGAAAAATGTTTGTGTGGATTTGACCAAAACACTGTTGTAACTAGCACACCTAACCTTGAATTGTGACTTAGGAATTATAAGGAATTACACATCATTGTGTAAAGGTTGTGAAAAAGATTACATAGATGTGTGTAGATTATATATACACACTGATTGTGTAATTGGGTACACAGCACCATACTGGTGGGACTATGGTTAAACACATTTTAGGTGTGTAGCTCAGTGTGATCTATTTTCAAGGGTGGGGTATTTTTGCCATTCTGTTCGCAGTTGTTGTCTATCGATATATGTCATTTAGTAAATATTAGGTGAAGGGTTATTTTCCAGGGAAATAATAGTATTCAGTTTATTGTAGTTCTCGTCATTCGAAATATGTGATTTTGTACTGCTAGAGTACACATTTGCGAGTCATGCAAGTTGGGGGTTCGAACCAATCTCTTCGTGTTACTCCCCTGAATAATCTGTCGAGACACCACCCTGGAACACCACTATGAATGCTGGAACTGCAATGACCTAAATAATAAAGGAGATATGCTTACAGGTCATTCAATGTATCAATATGAATGGCGAGGCGATGCTGGAGAGAGAGCGGGCAGTTTGGGGAGATCTTCCAGCATTCTGGGGCCGCAATATTGTATGCGAATAATCTATCCGCTGCTGCTGAGTTCGGCAGTAGTTGTTAGGATTCTGTGCCAAAATTGAAAGGGTTCCGTAAGCCACTTGCTGCATGGGTCATTACTGTATATTGAATGATTCAGTCTTTAGATTTGAACAACCAAGTGTCGCCTTTTAAAGGTCATAGTCATTCGTAACAGGCTCACTCTGAACCGCATGTGAAAAGATGACGTATCAAACCACACACACCAAATATGAGGTTCATGTTGATTGTTGAGATATCTCCATTTACTTTGAGAAATTACGAGGAGGAAGTTATATATCCACACGGGAGGAACGATGCAAAGGCTTCTACTAGACCATATAGTAAAATGCTGCATTTCTGCCCCCCATATAACAGACGACAGAAAGAGGTTTTCAATTAGAACTGAATTAGATTTATTCGTTAATATTTTTGAGAGCGTTTTGTAGGTTTTTTTCGAATCCCATAGATTGCAATTGCTTCGGTTACAAGATTTTCAGAGTACATGTTGACATTAAACTTCAACACTCGAATCGGCTGAAATTTTGGGGTGTGGAATCTCGCTGTCATAATGTAACGGATTATAGCAAGTGACCCAAAGTACAGTCATTTACATGCCATTGGGGCTTTAAGTAATCAGACTTAGACGACATGTGGGTATACACGGTTTGTTCTTACAGCCCACATGACACATTTCATCACCGGTCACTGGGGCGTATAATTGCATTATCGTACAATTATTGACATGTCTAACCAACAATGTCTGTTTACAGTAGGTGGGCGAGTAATCTCTCTTCAGCCATTAGTGATATCTGTTTGGTGATACGGCCTAACTTTATGACTAATTTCATCAGCCACAAAATCCCTCTAAACGTTTCATGGGAATCAGGACTAGTTGGCAAACGGATGAAAAGGCGGACGGAAGGTTACCCCAATATTGCCGTCGTAGTATTGTATTTTCTTTTTCTTCGCAACTATCCCGACCTTAACCCGAAAAAGCCGGCGGCAACGGATTACACTGTTCAGTTGTAAAATTCATTACCTCGGAAAGTCAAACAATGGTGTATTGTCGTGCGTTGATTGTCCGTGACGTGACAATGGTGCTAACAAAAGTGACAATGGACGGAATGAAAAAATGTTTGTGCTGTAATTTTTATATCCCAATTCATCGCGACGCGTCGAAGGGCGATAAAATTCTGTGACGGAAGTTTTGGCAACAAATGAATCAAATATTGTATGTGTTGACGGTACCGAACCCAGTTATCACCCTATAGGTAGACGTCTGGTTTGCTCAATACTAATTTCACGACTGATTTCACGAGCAGTTATACTACTATACTATACACTATCAGGCTTTTCGAACGATAAGGCGCAGTGAACGTGACTCCCCGAATGTAGAGGCGCTCGACATTTCCGTAACAGTCGATAACCTGAAACTGTCTGCTACCGTTACTGTGTAACCTAAAGTCCCATTGTCTAGTGTTATTGTTATAGTACGTAACGTTATTCCAGACACACGATACGAACACATATGTCTAACTAGCACACAATCCCGTGTTGTGTGAGGACTTACACAACATGGGTGAAGGTTGTGTGAAGGTGGTACAAATTACACTGTTGTTTCTTATGATCCCCCAGGATTACAAATTTCTCAAACAAGCAAATAGGTTAGTCAATTCATTGGTGACAACAAACAAGTCAGTTTAACTAGCCGGTGAAGCACAGGCTCGTCCGTCTCCACCAGTTTGTTTTTTTTTCCCCGGGGCCACCAACAGGTCACTCTTGTCGTCGCCATAACCAACGGTTTACTATAACAACAATTTTGGTGGGTGAACATTCATACAGGGATGCAATGCACTCTGATAAGGGAATCTCCATGATGCTCTCTAGAACTGTACAAAGTCTGACAGTCTGATGATTGTGTGGTGTGTGTTCGGTGTGTGTTCGCACGTCCGTCATATTTTGAAAGATGTTGTTGCAAATATTGGCCAACTCAAACAATTTTTACAAATAGTTTAAAATTCACAAATACACACAAGTCCTGGTTGCCCTAGGCAACTATCGGCCTAATTAGGAGGAAGTACGAGAACATAGTTCCTTGTTGAAAATTAAAAATATCTGTGTACGGATATCGCGTGGAGAATTTGACCTAATTGTGCTGACTGATGATTAGCATGGTCGAGAGCATGGTCTATAATGTGTAACATGGCCTAAAGTTGCAGGCAATACACTTGCTATTTCCTTGATACAATGGGTTTAACACTACCTCGAAGGCGGGGGGGGGGGGGGGAAGGGTGAACACATCTTCGACTGAATAATCATAATTATATTATTATTATTATTATTATTATTATTATATTATTATTATTATTATTATATTATTATTATTATTATTATTATTATCATTATTATTATTATTATTAATTATTATTATTATTATTATTATTAATTATTATGATATCAACATAATAATAACAATAACCTGATAGTTTCCCATGCGCCATTGAACTCCATAGCATCACAGTACACAGCAACATGTTCGAGACCTGGCAATTCTTTCAGAGGCAACTTACTGGGTGTCGGGGCGCTGAGGGCAAGTTTTTGTAGCGAAGGCCTATTGCAAAATCATATAAAAGTATTAGGACTGGTGTTCGAAAAAGATTCATAACCAGTGTAACGAAAAGTTGTATGCGACCATGACGAGTCTAGCAATTCAAAATCTGGGTTCACATTAAAATATTTGTAAACCAACAAAGAGAGTGGGAGTGCTGATCAAAGGAAGCCGCCGCCTTGTGTCACTCTGATGTGAATTGCTGCAACAATCGCCCTTGTTTGGTTGGCAGAGGGCGAAGGGCACAGACGAGATGCCTGATAACCCTAATTCAAGCGCCACCTAAAACCACAGTAACGGTTTACTGCCCTCATCCGTTTCACCCTTCGTGGGAAGTAGTAAATACAGAGTCTACCTGAAGTGCTTTCTCTCATATCTTTCTAGGTCAAACCTTGGTGATGCACTTTTATACTGGCAGTTTTCACATTCGGGATAGCGTTCACGAACTTGCCCAATATAGGTACCGTCTTCCATAAATCAAATCACATCACGATAGAATCTTTTGTCCCTATAATATATTTTGGGCGGTTTTAGACTTTTTTTCTTCTCTTGAACTTTTGAAAAGAGGACCAGAACAGTAGCCCCAATCTACTACTGTTTCCTCGTCCAGTATTCATATCAATTTTGTTTATCTTGATTAATTAATATATGTATTTTGTTTTAATTGGAAGAACTAGCCAAATGGTAAATGTCACGTCCTTGAGAAATACCGTCTTTATCTCCGGAGAATTGCGATGAATTGATCGGACAGCATTTTGTCAATATGCAGTAGCCCACTCCTCTAATCCTTGGACATGTGAGAAAAACGAACTCTGTTTCAACCTATTCCACTGTTCAAATCGTACACCTTGTTCTCAGTTGGAAAGGGATCAGAGTTTTATCTTCGATACCTTCCAACGAGGCCAGCAAACTCTCCCTAGTGAAGGGTCGCATTTGACCAATTTGAAAGGGCATGGCCCTGATTTTTTTTGACTTGTTTTCTTTCCTTGTAGCACTACCAGAGTAATCGATTCATGTTGAATGATGATGAGATTTCCAATTCTGCTCTACGATCCTCTATGTGATTTTTTCTTGTTTTCCGGTTTTCAGGTCCTCCATATTACAACCGGTGTTCCCATTTCATTGTTCCGTGTATTCCACTGTTCTATGTTCCCCTGATTTTGTATTTCATCGCGCTGGCGATGATGACACAATTTGTCACTGCTTAGGTTTCGTATTCCAAGGAGTCCGATGTTCACATGGATCTTGTTCGGCAGATTTCGATGTTCCCGGGATTCAATTGTTCGGGTTTCAGTTTTCCAGAACCCAGCGCTTAACCCTTGTTTCGGGTTTTCTGTCTATGTTCTAAGTTCGTATTTTTTGATTATGTCATGAAACTATTCGAAACACGACCCTATAGCCGAACATGTCACTGAGAACAACTTGATGGTGTAGCAGATGATTCCTGTCGATGGCGAACTGCCGTATCGAAGCCCCCATCTGTGTTGCAAGACTCATTTGGACTAAGACTAATTTCACAGTTACCAAGAAAAATGTCAGAGTTGCAAGGGTCCAGAATTCTCTTTTCTATCAGTTTTAGTGAGCGAACAAAATAGACCACTGGAAATTCAGGAGGATCTAGGATGTTCAGCCCAATAATCTCACGTGGAGCTTATAAAATACTAGCTAAGTAAAAAAACAAAAAAAAAACAATGGCATGCTTCAATCGTATACAATAATTTACCACTATTTCGGATGTTGTTGTCACAGAGTCAAATAAATGTTGACCCAACCTGATGCATTACAATGAGAAACACTGGCGTATATTTGCTATTCCCTGCCAATATAGCCAAGGAGGTCCTTATTTCTTGCAGTGAAAAATGGCTGATTCTAAGTAAAATTAGAAAAAATTTTAGAAGAATGAAAATGTCCACCTACAGAAAGGACGGAGGGAACACGACGAACGAAGGGAACCTTTTACTGTTCGAAAGAGGTGCTCTCTATTGACAAAGCCCAAATGGGCTGGAAGAGGAAAATCTCTCAGTATCGAGCACTTTCACTCTAAAACAAATATGAAATCCATCCATCCACCGAATTGAGCGAGGTTACACAAACAAGATGAACATGAAACAGTTTAGAATTCCCATTTACGGAATATTAAAACGTATTCTTTCGTCTTCTAACTTTCAGGATACGTTTTGCAGCTGTTGTTATCAAATATTGCAACAGCCTGTGTCTAGGGCCCATAAATTTGCATCTTTGCCGATAGGATAGGCGAGGCTGTGAAAAAAGAGGGCGAACTTTCTCTAAGGTCCCGACCATCATTCCCCCCCCCCCCCCCCCGATTGAATCTTACGGTACGCCACTGGTACCCGATGGAGTTAAAGGTTAGGCACAAACCGGACTCGGTGGAGCAAGGACCCAGACGGTTCCGAAGAAACTTGTATAGTCGTTCACTAACAGTCCCAAGGAGGATTGCATGCAGGCCTACAACCCTTAACACTCCAGTAGGCCACAGCTTGAATAAGTGCCGGTATTCGGGCCATCATACCATAAAGACTACAACAACAGATTGGAAGAGGTCAGCAGCTAGCAGAGGCTCGAGATTGTATGCGAGGATTCATACACTGTTAAAAAGATTCCGAAATAATAGCAAAACATATTACTCACCTTTTTTCGGGCAATTTTATATTTCTGATGATAGATATCAGAAGGAAAATTGACGGAGTACTGCAGTCTGGCTTTTCACACTTGTGCAATACGACACGATACGATACGAATAAATTATCGGATGGAGTGTTCACACTTGTGCGATAAAAATGTCGTTTACGATTATTTTCGGACGTCTCTGCGCCTAACAGACGGGGAGAGTAGTGGGATTTTAGTGAGAGAAGCACACGTTTTCCCTTTGTCGCTTCTGGCGTGGGAAGCCTGGTCGGCGAGTTTGAGTACCAAGAATTGGAATTTCAAAGTAATTCGAAGCTTGTGTATTCCTAAGTGCTTGTACGAAGCGTGGAGAAGTGCAATTGAAGGATCACGAATAAGGCTGCGGACCTCACCATCCCCGCCTACCCTTTCGTTAGACAACCAGTCTTGAAGTAAGCATCGGTATCAATAATCGGATCGAAATTTTTTAGTTGTTACTCGGAAAATACATGTAAAAATACTGCTACGGCTCCAACTGTGTACCTAACACCTACTACTTTCCTCACAGACCTACATGACATTATTATCTTGGCGTTATATCGACATTATATCCCCTTTCCCCTTATAGCTCATTTCCACGTGCCCTCTTCCGTTTTATTCCCCCCCCGTTCTTTCTTCACATGAGGGTAAGGGTGTGAATTTTCCGTCAATACGCCAGGATGTGGATCGAGACCCCCTAAAAAACCATCCTACCCTGCTCCTCTCAACAGCCACAACACCCCTCATCGGCCACTCACTTACCAACCGCTATATCCTGCCGTTGGTATGTCACATGATACTTGGTAGTCGCCGAAGCAACATGACCTCACCTTACCTCACTGGTCACGATAATATGTAATTTAGGGGGATGGCATAATATTGAGACACTAAAAATAAGGTTTGTGTTAGGGTCACCATGCAATGGCGGCAAATAGGTCCCACGAGAAGTCATCCGAGGCCAAGTCTTCCCCGATGACGTCAACGACCAAGCACCATTAATCGAAACACCTGTTATTTTTATCACTAAAAACCCCTTTTAACGCTAAACTTCCCCTAATAGCCCGTATTGGCGTTCCATTACTTTTTGCAGAATGGAGCAAGTTTTAATCACTGCATTGCGCAATTTATCGTCCGATGAAGTTATCGTACGAAAAAGTTGAAATATTTAACAACTTGACGTCCGATAAAATATCGGATCGTATCGTATCGTATCGTATCGACAGTGTGTGAACACTCCTATTGTGAAAATACACTTTTTAACTCGAACGTCCGATAAAACTCGTATCGTATCGTACGCACAGTGTGAACAAGCCCTTTTAATTCCCGGAAGTTATACTGTAAAATTCTGGCAGTTGGGGTTCACAGTTGGTAGTTTTTGCTAAGTGCTGTGAAAAAGAGTTCGTGTCAAAATAATTATTGTTATTTTACTGGTTAGGTCCTGTAAAAACAGTATTTAGTTTCACAAGAACTTGTGTTTTTACGGCACGTCAAAAAAATGGAAACCGTGATACAGACTGTAGGAAAATAACGGATTTATTTCACAGTGTATCGAAGAGTGTTCCAGAAGTGTTCATTGCCATTGTCCATGATTACAAAATCCTGGATGGAAAGTTCTCTGAAGGACGCCGGGCCTTTGTTAGGCTTAGTACGCGACTTGACAAAGCAATCCATTAAGCTGCTGCTATTAGGCAAAACATGATCCACTTCCAGACACTATACCAGGGAAGTGGGAGTAGCTACACGGACATCTACACTACGGCTTTTTTTACCCAACGTTTTCAAAAGGGACTGTTCCAATTCGCCATCTCTATTGTATAAGAGCTTTATGGATGGAATCTCATGCGCAATAGTGCTAGAGAAAGCGACTCCATCTGATGGCTTCAAGTCAGAGTTAACCAAGGTGCAACTGTCTGCTATGAGAGGAGAACCATCACATGACTTATCACTTACTGCGTGTCCATTCACCTGCAACAGTTATATTGGTTGACCTTTTTCGACCTTCGTGGGATTGACCGTTGCAGAGTTTTGACGGTTCTGTAACAAGAGAAAAAAGGGGCGAAATTATCTCGTGTGTTTCGGGAAAGTCATTACCCCGTTGAGTTTTGCATAACTGTTTGCCCCCCATGGGGATGCACAAATTCCGATATTATTGTTTCTCAAACCACGTTTATTTGCCTTCAAACTGATATTGACCGACGTCAATGTATATTCCATGCGTGAATCTCCCTAGAAGTGTACTATAAATATGTCACAGCAAATGCTTCGAACATGGAAATACCAAAACAATGAGTGAAACCTTCCGAATTTACGTGATTTTAGCTACAGGATTACGGTGTCGCTATTCATATTTATGACTAAACGAGTTTAGTCGCGCAACAAAGATACTGGGGGACGTTACCATTTCGCAGTACGAATAGCACAATAGCTATTCTGAGCTATTGAGAGTATTAGAGAGCTATTAGTATCCATATGCTTTAAGTCATCGTGTTCATTGAGTTCTTGTCATTATGAGGTTAACGAAGTTTAAGAGCAAATGCAGGATTGAATACAACAGAGGTTAGATCGTGGGGACACCGACCGAAAACTGTATTATAGGTCCAAACCAATTTCAATACGAGTTTCTATGTTTAGAATATCGGCCTTCAAAGTTGGTTCATCATGCAGAGAAATGGGAGAATCCAATTGCGCCATAAACGTCACACTTGGCAACCCAGGAAGCTAGGAAGTATGTCAGTATCCATTGTGTCATTTAGTGAAAAGGTCAACATTCAGCAGAAGTTTGTGTCTTTCTCTCACACGTAACCATCAGCAACCTACCAACCCACTACAGCAATCCTCTCCCAGAGCCTAACTGTTTTTCGAAGTGAAAAAAGTGTGAATTCAATAGGTTAGAAAACAAAGATGTTTGCTTGCCGAGTTGTGAAAGTATGATATCATTTATTAGGGCATGATGGGATGCTTTCCGATCTTGCGCCACTATGAGCATGGTGGTACCTTTTTTTGATCGACACTGATTGAATTGATTGATAGTTATGTGCAGTGGGGGGCACGATATCTGAGCGGAGGAACCAAACTCCCGTGTGTAGCCCACATTATGCATGCCTCAGTCTTCACCGCAGTCAATGACTCAACGCACCTCTGTCACACAAACTAGGGTTCCTTTTAACCCCTTAGCTCTGATCCAATGCCACTTAAATTTCCCAGTCATGACATCAGGAAAAATACACATGATATAGCATCTAACCTCAACATTTAATTTGTTAAATGATCAAATGGAGAGTAAAATATTGTCAGTATTGGGTGTATGTGTTATTCTTCTGTTCTGGGATCCTAGTGATACCCCCGGTAGTGCCGATAGTATCGAAAAAAGGGAGCAAGTTTTTTTCAAACACAAGTCAGAATGGATCGGTTTTAAAGATGTTACTGCCTTAGTACTTATGTATTGGCCAGGACGTTTGAATCAGCAAAAAATGGTGACTCCAAACACGTTTATGATTGGGATATATATATAACATGCATAGTCAGCTGTGCAACATCCAATGTTTTTTGTCTTTTCTGTTGTTTTTTTGTGAGTTTTATAATTATAATCATCCCACGATAGCGAATCATGATTTATTTTCAAAGGGGGAAGAGGAGGGGGGGGGGGAGGGGGGATGGAGTGATCGATATTCTAGTGTGGCTGGATAAGCTTTGTGATCATTCATGTCTATCTGTTTATCCACCATACATCTTAATCTGTTCTATCCATTGATCTATCTGTCGTATCTGTCGGGCATAATTTATTTTCGCTATCTGTGTGTACGGCTCAAGCCGCTTCTATATTTTTTTCCCCCCTTATACATATAGATCCGGTTATCATGGAGGTGGCGTCAATGTTATTCTTGACATAAAACCCTATAAAATGGGGTGTTATAGAAATTAGAGGTCAATAGTCATCCTTGGTCAATGTTCGGTAGTCATGCCCTGACAAGACAGAGGCCTACACTAACCATTGCTCCGATTCTCATGACCCATGCAGACTTCGGAAGTTGCTGATCTTCTATAACCTTATATATAATTCAGGCAAACTGAAAGTGACCTATTCATACAACAAACACCCGCGATCGACTACTAGAAGTTGTAGTGATATCTACGTGACCTAGTTCATCTCTATAACGATACACGGTAATATTCTCACACTAACGTATCATGATAAAGTTAGCCCCGAAAAATTCCACATCAAACCGATTCCGAGAGTTTTCCGGTATACCCAATCCTCATCACCCACATGCTCATCACCTTTACCCGAGTGAGGAAAGTGGCACAATCTTCCTATTATTGTCGATTTCCTATGTAAGTCGTGTAATTCTGGTCGTATCCTCCGGCCTACAGTTTTTTCTTTCACGTTTTGTTTGACAGAAACAACAAGTAAATGCATTAAAACAATTTCTGTAGAATTTACAGTAAAATTACTGTTCAACTCCGCTGCCAGTAATTTACTTTATCTTTTAAAACCGTAATAACTACTGTAATTTTCACAGTAACAGTACGTAAAATCGTTTTACTGTGAATTTCACAGTAGTTTATTGTAAATTACACAGTAAAATTCAACCTATGAACAGCAGAATTGCCAGTAATTGGGACTGTCAATTCTACAATCATTTTTTTTTTTACAGTGTAGGTATAAAACTGTATATGTGTGACATTGCTTTCATTGTATTCTCAAAGTTGAGTACCGTGCAGATAGTTTGTTTTGAACATTGCCCCTGTGGGGTTGTTCTTGAACAGTGGAATGTTTCAGGAGGCAATATTTTTAGTGGCCCACGACTGTAAACAATATACTGTAGAATTGTACCAGATTTGCCAGTAATCTACTGTAAAATGGACTCGCCTGCACTTCTAGCAGTATTTTTTTTTTAACCGTGACTGATACTCGTCCACAATTACCCATTTTTATGGCAGAGAATAAAATAACAGCCGGAGTGAGTACAATTGCATCTTTTGTTATATATTATACTTGTTAAGAAGCGCGTTTCCATGCACGCGGCGGCATGGGCGGGATCCGTTCCTCAGTGGGGGGGGGGGGGTATGTTTTGCGAGACTATCTAAGCGGAGCGCCACCATGCCATGGGTTTGCGCCGGATCGAATTGAATTGTTTTTTTTTTGGAATTTACAAACTCTAGGGGTGCCGGCAACGGCACTTCGCGCGTGTTGTTTCAGATCATATACCAACCCCAACGCGTGGTTTCAAGATCCATCTCACCCAGCTCTATAATAGAGATATCATGTCAGAAATATCTCATATTCAAACATTCAAATTGTTTTCTCAAGTTTTTTTTTTTTTCGGGCATTCGCGCTACCTTCGAATTTTCGGGGGCTCTCTCTCTCTCTTATAGATATATCCCATGGAGAAAACAGCCTCACGTATGCTATTACACGCAAGGCCCTAATGCATTTGCAGTGAGGTATTAATACAATCTTTTTAGTATTCACCAATAAGCAAATGCTTTTTAATTTATTAATGCGCGTTAGTTTTTTTTACAGGGTTTTACGGATCGTTCTCTCTCCTCTTACCGAAGTTTGCCCCCCTCTATTCAGGTATCAAGCACCCAACACCTGAGCAAGGGCACGCTTACCACCCCGCTCCACCAGACCCCCACACTGACATCCACAACCACAATGACGATTAATTTATATTCCAGGCCTCTCAGCCGCTACCCAATCCTCAGACTAACTTAGTTCCGATTTATTGTCTTGATGAACAATTTCTCTGTTAGCAGGTTAGTGGATTGTTACGAGAGCACCCAACCCCTTCCTTCGCTCGTCGCAACTTTTGCAATGAACTTCTGGGCAATTATTTGGGGGTCAATTCCCATCAGGCTTTGGGAATGTCCTGAGCATACCATCAGGGGGTTCAAGCGTGCCTGTCCATTTGAATTCCTTAACCAGGTTTGATACGCCTGAGTGCACTGAATGATCTTTCAGCTGAACAGGAGCTCACCGGAGAAATACGCACGAGCCGCAGGAGCTGTCAAACCGCAGGGACTCTGTCTGTACCTTGGGGGTTCAGTGCAACCCAGAATTTTCTGATGTCTGTCAACTGTAATAGACGGATGTTCCTCACTATTCAGGAAGCGACGTCGGAAAACGGGAGTTCCGTTTCCAAGTCCTCCGATAGCTCCGGTTTTCTGGATCACTGCCTTGTCACCTCTCCGTCAACCATCATGGTGACGGCCCTGCCATACTCTCGCAGTCGCCGACGTGAAGTAAGAACTCAAAGTTTAGGATTGGCAGCATCTAGGACAGAGAAGAAGTCCTGCACACGTTATGAGTCGTCCACGCTCTGATTGGGTGGTGCCACTAATCCTGTCCGCCCCCGAGACGTGCGGGGAGTTTCCTTTTTGCGGGATTGCCTGAAAGCCTCCATAACATCTACATGCTCCACCATGACCTCGGCTTCCACGAACAATCTCTCTGAACTGTTTCTGGCGCGCATTGCACCCAGTCCTCGTTTAGCAATGTCCTACGCTTTGGAGCATGCCGACTACTGTTTGTTCCGTACGCTTAAAACCCCTGTAAAGGCCTTCCATCACCCCCAGGAAAGGAGAGGCAAAGCGAGCATTTGAAGGAGTCCGAAGAAACACTTTGCTCCTCTTAAGGTGGTGTACAGCCACTTGCTCGAGCTGAGGTGGTGGTTCCGAAGCAATCTGATCTGCGTCATCGGAGCACTGAGTTGGATTGTATTTCTTCAAGAGCGAGGATACACCGACTTCCTGGTTTGCATCGTGCCCGGGCGATGGGTTTCAAAGAGATGGGACCTCGGCCTCGGGTGGTGCGAATTGATGCCATGGTACAGATTCTCGAATTTCCGGACGCGTATCAATGAGTCCCCAATACCTGTGTCGCATCCAGGGCATCTCGAATCGTGTGCGGCTTCGGCTTCTTAGCCTGTTACGGATTGTTATGTGGGCATGCCCCATGGGGTAGAGGGCAAGTGGTTGACTCTCTTTTATTTCAGCCTGGCACCCCTAATGCTCCGGACCTGTGTGGATCGCAGTCCATATGTTGCGCCCGTAAGTTTGCTACGGTAGCTTGAGTCCGTGAAGAACAGCAACCACATCTCTGCTATTGCTTTCCCTCAATCAATCCGGGGGGATAGGGTTATCATATCTCCCTCACATTTCGGGTGGGGGATACCTCCCCCACATCCCCCCCCAGGATCGCCGCCCCTGGCGGGCGGGCGGGCGGGCGGGCGTTTTGGAAGACTCGTTTACATGCACGCGGGGGGCGGGCGGGCGTGTTTTCGAGTCACGCACCTCTTCTCACCTTTACTGTGTATATGCGCTATTAAGAACCGATGTAGCCTATTCTTATTATTATTATTATTATTATATTATTATTATTATTATTATTATTATTATTATCATATGATTATTATTATTATTATTCTTATATTATTATTATCCAAACACCGACGCATACTAGTGGGTTTACACCTAACACCGGTGTTTTTATTTTCTGAAAACCATTGTTCTGAATTTCACGATACGGCCCACCATTAAAACTTCACAATTGACAGGTTTTGGAGATTAAAATAGCAAATACTTGACATATCATGGATTTAAACATGTAAATATGTTGTTCAAATAGTGTCTGTCCGTTTGAATTTAGACACAATCTGTATAAAATCTCACACCTAGTGTTGAAACAGTTATGAATGTCGTTTTGAACATTATTTGAACCTAAATTGTCCTCTACTCTCCATTATCCGGCCAAGCCGGTAAGATTGCAGGAAATCCCCGGATTTGATCACGAATACCAACGCGGACACGCGGGCGGGCGGAATAAATCGCACATGACCCTCTCTATTCGAGAAACCCCGCCCGCCACGCCCGCCCTCCCGCGTGGATGGAAACGGGCTCCTTGCAAATACGATGAGCGATTTTTAGACGCCCTCCCGCCCGCCCGCCCTCGTGCATGGAACGCGGCTTTATTGCAACCAGGAAACAATGGTGATCATACAACACCCTATTTCTAAATTATAGTCCCCTAAATTTGCTCCGAAAATGACTGTGACACGTATTTCTACTATCCTGGCACGTTGGCGCGCCCGTGAGCTAGCTACCTCCAAATATATAGGCACCTGGTTAATCATACATAATGGGCAGAATGCCTCAACCCAGCTGTACGCTGCATGAAAAAACGAGCAAGCAACTTCCCTCTTGCCCCGTAGCTCTTATTTTTTTACACGTAGTCAACGGGTCAATGCCACTGTGGAGATAATTACTACTGCAGCATTGTTGCTCTTGTTAAATTGTATACGGTATTTACAGAAGCGCACTGCACGACGGCAACACGTGAGCATTCGCGTTTATGAGAACATTGACACGCATGTTGGACCCAACAAAGTTGATCAAAGGCAGAAGAAATGTATTCGCACAAACGTAGGCAGGTAGGAAAAGCACAATCAGGGCTTGATTTTCGGTCTGGGTTCGGGATCATCAAAGATGACCCGAAGTTTTAACAAAAATGCTGCTCCAATTTGTTAGCTGGGTACTTTCCACTGGCATTCGGACACAAAAATCGCGAGAAATCATGGTTAAAAAAACCAGTTTTTGCGCTTTTTTGTTAGGGAATGAGGCACGAGCTATATTGAATGATTGATTTATTTTACGGGTTCAGAAGCCGGATATTTAAGGCTCATTCAAGGAAACCCTGGCCGATTGATGTGGATGAGCCACCAGCGATACTCGCCTTCTCTTCTCGACTAGTGCCAGGGATGATATCTTCATCTTTCATTTCAATACTCCAATGGTTGCGGCCGTTGTGTGGCATTCGATGAGAGGATTAGTGGTCTACAGATATTGTTGAGTCAGTGCCACGGACTGCCCTCTTGAAGGCACTTCCATTGCCAAGTCCAGCTATATTCGGGGGAGCTTGCTCCATTTCGCAATGGGTCCTTGGAAAGTAGGCCCCGCCCTTGACGGCACCAACACGGCAAGCAATATTTTGGAAGGTTGGAGTGTGTTGGAACCTAGTACCACTGTTTGTGTTGGAATGAAATCGTCTTGTTGTAGGGATTCAAGTTTGTTGTGCAAAATTTTTGTGGCAAGGTAAGCAAGTCAAAAGCATTTCTTCTATGTTCCAGCGAGTCACACCATTTTAATGAGACCATAATAGGAGTGATACTAGTCGGTACGCTGAAAAGGTCCAGTGACAAACTTCCAGCTTCCTTTTGGGTGAGGGGGGTGACCAGAGGCATACTCGCGTTGGGGACGCAATTAGATTGTTGTAGGACAGCCTCTTTAACATGGGCTGGGCAATTGTAGAAATTTCTCGAGAGGAAATTCAGGGATCTGGTTGCTTCAGCAGCAACATGTCAAGGGTGGGTGACCCAGTTCAGTTGAGAGTCGAGAGTCACACCAAGGTAGGGGTGGGAGTTACATGACAAGTGGTGCCCAAAGAGACTGTAGCTGAATTCGTAGGGTTTGGTTTCCAGAGTGGTGGTAAGGACATGGCATTTAGTCGATTGAAGTCCGCACCCCCAGTACGGACCATTTGTCAAGGGAAGTCAAGGATCATTTTGAAGTACATTGGATGGTCGGTGGGAGTTAATTCGGCGGTAGCAAAAGAAAAGCGTCGTCTGACAAAAGACGAATTTTAGAGAGACAGTATGCAGGCAACGTCATTGATTCTGTAACAAAGAAAAAAGCGTGGGCCAAGGACGGTACCCTGGGGTACCCCAGACCAGACTTCCTTCGCAGTAGAGGTTCGCCATCGACAAGAAGTTTTTTTTTTTTTTTGGGGGGGGTGTGGGGGGGGGGTGGTACGATAAATAGAAATGAATGCGCCCAATGTGTGAAAGTAAGTATATCTACTAAGGCCATATAAGATAGAAAGCCAAAGCTTGAGGTGCTTGTGGGAAAACTTTGTCGATAAGCGTCGCAGAGTCAAGCAGGTCCGTCAACCATGGGAACAAGATTTATTAGAATTAGCAAGGTCATTGCCATTTGGGTCAGGAGAAGTGCTGCCTGTAGATCTACATGGACGAAAGCAGCTGTGAGGGAGTGGGTTTATGTTGTTCTTTTCGAGGTGGTTCATGAAATGGCTAGAGAGAAGGGCTCACGAAGCTTGCCAGTATGTAGTGAGAGAGAGGAAATGGAGCGGTAGTTTTTTTTTGGTTGTCAGACTTGGGCCCCTTTTTATATCTATGGCTATGGTTGTTTTTTTTTTGTTGTAATAAATCCCAACCTGCTGCCGGGACCGCCCTCAGGGATTTACTCCCATCCGAAGGGACAACATCACTGAAGTGTGTGAAGCAGGACCCGACCACTCTTCGGAACTGGAGTAGAGGGGAAATCAAGTTTCAACGTGGACTGCCACCAGCCGACAGACAGTTGGCAGACGAAACTCATTACAAAAATCGCGTAAGAACCCTGATAACCCAGAAAGTCCACTACATTATGCGGAAAAACGTATGAGTTGAAACCAAGATCCTCGCCCATCCGCAACTGCAAGTACACCCACACCTGGGTAAAACGTTCGGTGGACTGCTGGATTATTCGAAACGGAATTGTGCTGCACAGGTGTGTGCACTGGTACCACTCTACCATCCTTCCGCCTCATAGGGGATTCTGCTTAAGGAAATCAATGGGTGAAAATGGGTGAAATTGTTCTGATGATGAAATGAATAGTAGTAATTGGGTGGAGTTACTAGCCCCGAAAAACCGGTAAATACAGTTACACCAATGCTGCGTGACAACTCGAAAGGCATGGAAAAACACAAGGGCACGCGTTCATGTCCCGGTGGTCATACCACGGAGATCAAAGTGGAATGTTATTTTTTCAAAAATTTTCGTCGGTTTTAGATTCTCATCATGATGTAAGCAAATATTTCTGAACCTGTAAGGGTTTAGAAAACACATCCTTTGTGCTTGCTATTACTCTTTCTTAGGGCATCAATTTTCAAAGGGCACATCGATTACACACGAAAACCGGTATCAGCCGACAGCGGAGGTCATATTTATGTGCTCGAAGCCCTATAATTCCAGTAATATTATAACTTTACGTTTCATGGTGACTAGTCAAACTTTAGGCGATAGGGAATCTGCGAAGGAGGGAGGAGCTATTCTTTCCGAAGTCACAGCCGCAAGAGCTAAACGTATCAGCCCTGGTGTTCGTTAGGCTGTCAGGCTAGGCCCGTGACATCATCACTGGATTGCTAATAATAAAACTGAACGTAAGGAAATTAACTTTTCACTGCACAAAAATTCAATGATGAACATATGAACGAAAACACAGTTCAAAATATTTTTTCCTGAATCGATAACTAACGATAGTTGATTTTGTCAATCCACTTGCACATCAGCAGTTCCCATTGACAAACAATATGTTGCCTGGTCATGAGATTAGCGGACGATTTTTTAGACGGCAGTAGTAAGTGTGTTGCTCGTAAGCGTCAGTGCCAATGGCCTAACCGGAGCGGTTTATTATCGCTTTTATGAGCAGCAACTTCAAAGGAGAGCGCCGCCACACCGTGACCATTTGATCCCTTCCATGGGTTTATCTGAGGAGACTACAAATCTTCGTCGGGTGAGATTGTGCAGATTTGTAGAATAATTGGACGGTATCAGTCCGCATTTTACTAGAGCGGTAACAAAACTGCAGAGGTGATACCTCGTTGAAAAAAGCAAGCCTTGTCGTAAATTGAAAAAGCGATGTGAAATATTTCGGCGCAGGGTTAACAGTTTTTAGACCGAAGGTTAACCCCGAACCGCTATTATTGTACCATATAAATGTTGGTAAACTATCACCTAACCGTTCCCTCCTGTATAGTTAATACTTATACTAAACTTTCCGTTATGGTTTTGGTGTTGTAAACCGGGTTTAGGTTTCACGATCGAGGGTTTTACGGGCGATTATCCGAAAACGTGTTGTCGGTTTTGTAAAAACGTTGTAGGGTTTTAGTTTATCCTAGCAACGAGAAAATAATTACCGATGAATGGTCGTAATGTTGATCATTGTACTGGGTATACAAGACAGCATCCATTGCTTGGGGGGGAACTGTAGGGGAGATTTTAGCAAATTACCAGTTACCTGTCCCCTTAAAGAGACGGACAAGAAATTATGATGAATAATCAACATGAAATCAAATCTGTAATTACTTGAGTAGCAATTTGTAACTCTTAAATGAAACCCATTGCACCAGGTGGTAAGAAATTGTGTACGATCAGTTTTCAAGGATGTTGTTAACAAACTCGTCGTTATCTGTGATAGAATAAAACAGAGGCAGTGGGGACGACGGAAAATAATACACGGAAAATACAACATGCGAAGGATCAATGGTGTTTCTGCGGGATTATTGGTACCGTACTCATTTTACATTGTAACTATAATGAAATTGGGTTTCACCCCGCAAATGAGATATGCGCTCTATCCAAACCAGGTAAAAGGTATAGATTACAAGTATTGACGCAACTGCAAACGTACTCATACCAATGGTTTTATATTATATCCTCAGAACTCATTTTAAACGATTCACACCCTCATGCATTATTAGCATCTTGAGTAGGAAAAAATATAGTAACATAAAAAAAATATGGTGAGGCCAAAAACTGTATTCTGCTGCTCCAAAGGGTAGTACCGTCGCGCGTCACAAATAGAGGGGTATACGGTTGTACGACGCGTTACCGACGGAGACACCGTCCAAACGGTATTACGAATCACTATCGTATCGACTAATCTTATGACGCGATACACCCGATCTTATTTCTTTTGGAGGAAGGTTTTCATCATGACGTCATGCAGACGCCACCGTCGCTTCCCCCGATCCCCCCAGCCCAGACGCGAAACCCCCACCCTCCGCTGCGTTAATCAGTTAGAATCTTCAAGATACGCCTTCGTTCATTACAGTTGTATGTGCTGGCTACGTTTGTTTTTTCATCTCCCTCCTTCTTAAACAATAATTGGGGTGAACTCGGTTAGCGCGCTTAATCTCCCCACCCCCCCTCCAAAGGCCCCAAAAAAAAGAACGAAAAAATCACCAGAAATGAAAGGGTACAAGGCTTTTAAACACCAGGATAAAACACTTAAAATAAGAGAAAACAAATACAAACATAAAACACAGACGCAAAACTCTGCGTAGTGGATTTCCTTGCCCGTTTTCCCCTACTATGTTTCCCCATTACAAGGTTGGGCACACCCCTGGATGGGATTCAACGATATCCGAACCCTGACCAAGTGTGGTTGCCAACTCAAACCACAACTTGACGCAAAACGAACAATCACTGCCATATATTGACTAACCGCACGACATGCTTGTGGCTTTTCACCAAGGTGATAAAGTATCTAGTGTGGTAGTGTCATTGACTGTTTGTTTGTCTTGACAAGACGCATCTGGCCAACACAAAAAAGCATGCATAATCACCATGTCAAAAGATCAAATGAGGCAAAAGGTCCAATGAGGTCAAAGTGGTCACCAGATGTATTTCAACAAGACGAAAAAAACTTTCCCACTACGACAGTGCTCCAAAATGTTTCGTTGCCGAGATATTATGACGATTCCTGTGGTGACCTGATAGGACCTTGACCCGAACCAGAAAAACTAGGGTTTTCATTCCTCACCATTACATGCTACCCACACAACAATTTGATGATAGATACTTCGCAATTAGTTAGATATCCGTTGATGACAAGCTTTGAACTTTGCCCTCTCGTCGGAACCTGAATGAATTTGAAAGGGCACCCAAAATACAATAGGGGTCATTCCTCCCCATATGTGCAACCCACATACATAATTTGAACTTGTACCAGTTTGATATGTGTAGATATAGTGCTGACAAGGGTTGTCACACAAGCAACACACCACAGAAACACAACACACACACATACGCACGGGGATGACTGCATAGATCATGTTGCCTTCGGAAAGGAATCAACAATACGTGGACTAAGATGCTGAGCGAAATAGAAAAGTACGTAATTACATAAAGGCACATAAATACATGAAAGAAAAAAATACTTATTCAAATCAGCAGATAATATGACATGTATGCATTGAAAACGTAAAAAAAAATCAATGGGAACCACAACAGGCATCAATGTGGCATCAATAATTGGGACAGTTATTGAGCCAACCGTAGTAAGTATAGAAAATTAGGTAGAGACTAAGGAATGAAGCTAACGATTTGCTTTTTTGCATTGTAACGTATTTCATATCTATCATTTTGCGGTTAATACAATAAGAAAATGTTTCAATGAGTATAGCGAGAGCGGGCTGCAGAGGAAGGCGGGGACCGTCCCGAGAGTCCTCGGCTGCGGACTGAGTCAGTTAATTGATACCGTTGTCCAACTTTTATCCACATGACCCAGAGCACCCCCAGAGGGGGACCCAGAAGAGGAGTAACGGGAGCATAAAGGAAGCATGTAGAATGCATGCATGTTAAAACAGCACATTCTATCAGTATTACCAACTCCCCCCTGTCATACTTTCTAACTGGTTCCCGCAAGATACAGCGCTTGCTATTTGGTAGTATCTGACCGATCACTGACTGCTAGCACATAAGACTTTTTCCAATTTTCCCGGTCTCCCTAATTTGATCTCTTGACAAAATGGCACTGCCCAGAATTTGCCTTGAAGGCAGTTTCCACACTCCCTCACCGTCTGACCGTATCCAAAATCCACCCCTTTTCTGTGGGGGCCGTCGGCAGATCGGTATCCCCCGGACAGGCGGCCTGTGGCGTGTGCTGTTTCAAATACGTCTGCCCCAGACACTACAAAATTATACCGGAAGCGTCTCCAGCTCCAGAGATTCCTCCTTTGGAGACTTCGGGAAGATAGCATAGCAAACCAGAACCACCTAACATAATACGTGCAGCAGGGTTAAGGCGTGAAGCACGGTGCCCATGTGAGTTACTTGGCAGCCTAGGCTATAGAGCTTTCTTTACCTCCGCCAGATTGTCGGGTGAGTAATGACCCTCCTGGACGAGCCCCGCACCTAGGAACAACGCTTCAGAGATTCCTGTGATTGCAGATTTTACAAATAATAATAATAATAAAATTATCGAAACACAAAAGTGATCCCTAGAACGGTTGGCTAAGCTACAAAGTTCTCTTCGCGAGTACTGGCTCTATGCAATTTTATTATTGAATCTCTTCACCCCTGTAACAAAATCTTACCGATTTAACGGAAGAATTGGTCCTTTTGCTTTTTTCTCAACCGATCTCATACACCCCCCCCCCAAAAAAAAAAAAAAAAAAAAAAACAAAAAACATATAGTTTCACTATAAGGGCGAGCCTTTTTACCAGTCTTTATGGGAACATTTTTGTTAATTGATAACAAAGAGGTGGTCCCACCTCTTCGGAGAAAAACCAAGATTGTAAAACATGATGGATACACTCAGCATCCACCTGCAGAAACTTGATGATGCTAGCCCGGGAGCCAGGTAAGATATATATTTCTGAACTTGAGGACACACCACAGTGAGTGATCAGGGGGGTGGCTGATTATTGGGGGGTGGTTGACTGTTAAGGGATTCCCAGCGAACGCGACATTCAGTCGCTAGTAGGATTTATCTAGGTTGACTTAGGCTATTAAAACAAATAGCAGGTTGGGCTACTAGGATAAAATACGTTAGACCTGGGGCGTTAGGAATAAGGATATAAAAGTTCCGTACAGTTCACCTACGGCCCTCTTCCCTGCGTTTTAGGCTATGCGCACTCGTTTTCTCGTTTTTAGAATTTATCATCTGTCTATTGAGCAATGAAATTCACGACGGAATACTCTCAAAAGTTCGAACTTGACACATTCCTAACACAATCGTCTTTCCACTCTTTTTCAGGAATTACATAGTATTTTAAGTCGACTTGGCACATTTAGCAACGTTTTGACGTGACAGAGACTAGATGCGAGCCACCCCAAGTTTGTAGGACAGTACCTCTGAGGATGAGATTGTATTTGACTGACGTTTTACGGGACGCAGGCGCACCCATAGACATGCAGTCATCGTTGAACCCTATAACTCGCTTGCATTATTCACAATCAGATGTAGACCCTCGACGTTCCCGTAATCAGAGGCCAAGTTATGAGAGCGGTAAGTTTGCTTCTGTATTTCGCGGACGGCCATATACTTCTTCAATTTATGGTGTCACATGATTATATCTCAAACGGCCTGCATGGCATCAGTGGGAGGCGCCACCACTTGAAGGCTGTCACCGTTTTGTCGTTCCTTCGAGTGAGTGGACTTCCTTATGCCACCGCTAATTTGAATTCCTTATCAAGAGAAACATTTCTTCCAATAAGTAGTTTGTTCATTGCAGTTTCTCCGAGTCCACACTTTAACGAGCTGGAGACCTGCAGACGGTGCTGAGCGTGAACAATTCGTCGATTTACAATTACACTGAACGGAAAAGGCCAGTGGTCTTCTACTCGGGACTATGGGTCGAAGTTATACGTTTAACGGCTCCTAGCTGACCACTCAGTCGATAAAAGAGGCAACCGCATCGGGAGATTTACGATTAGGAACATTTGCATGACCGGATTACGTACAACTATATACAATCATTGTTTATTACCGGGATCGGTACACGTACATACAACCAGAATTGGGGAGTATCGGGGAAAGAGTAACAATCGAAATTGGTCGAAGGACTGAGTGCTAACAGAGAGGGGCGACATCGGATCTTCAATCGAATACAAGGAATATTTCCATCGGAATTACTCCTCCGAGATTCGCAGCCCCATGCTTATAGTGTAGGCCCGCATCTGATGTTTTTTGAGAAGGAGAACGGCTAGCCTGCAGGCCACTACTTTTGCAATATGTCATTAATTTTTTTCTACTGTGGTATACACAACCAGCATATCAGTGTGTAACTCTACTAATTTGCAAAAAAGAAAAACCTCCACTCTTCATTCATGGTTGTCTAGTTTTATAGGAACAAACATTAATTATATTAGTAAACGGTATAATCTTCAAATATCCACGACAAAGTGAATGTCGCCCGTCCTCTGAAATAAAGTCACCTTCTCACTGAATATACTTGACATAATTCCTCCAATATCCTGAGCTTTCTTCGAATATTAAATATCAATCATGGGAAAGACCAAACGCGGTGGTCGACTAGCAAATTACGGCACATCGTTGCCCTAAATCTTCGAAATCCACAGTGCCATACTGCAACAAAGCATTTAGTAATTTCCATAGAAAATTCTGGCGGTATGTTTTGGATTGGCATGTTTTATTTTTCAAACCGAGACTGAGGAACGAAGCCAAACGATGTCGTAATCAGAGACCGAGGAACCAGCAGTTCCAGCTAAAATGTTGAAATGAAGAGATGTTCCGTTCCCACATGTCATCGGAGCTTTATAACAATCTTGAAATGTTATGTAGAATTTACACAACACTATGAAGTAACAACCTATCGAAGCGAACGGTTATGTAAAGAAATTGCATAAATGTGCAGATATACACAATTAGTGTATTAGTTACACGACCACTAAATAGATGTGCTCGTTCACAACACTTCACTATATATGAATGAATAAAAGTGGTCAATTTGTATGCATTCCGACAGACGCCGCTAATTGCCCATGAGAGAGTGAGGAATTGGCGCCTCACCCAATTGTGATTGTAAGCAGAAAGCTGAAATAAGTCGGATAACGCCTGTTTAAGGAAAATTGTGGGAGAGGCCGCAGTTGCAGTAGCCTGTGTGTGTTGGATATCAATCAACAATCCAAAGTATGATGCAAGCGCTCAAATGCCCATAATTTCATTGACTGGAACTTGAGGGTGGTGTCGTCACGTGCAATCGCTGACGTCACGTTGTTGGTAGGTGCAAGGAGTTGTCGGAAATTTGAGATGAACGATAATCGGGGGCCTACTATGATAATCAACATTATGTTGAAAAGTAGTTCCAAGTTGACAGGAAATCGCAGGACTGTTTCTCAAGTCCCGCGGGTATACAGAATGATTGTGACGACATAAGTATGATCACGTACTGGTGGAACTAAATGTTGATCGTACGGAAATTGAGGCAATCCAAACTTCTAAAATAACGTTGTTGTCCTCTCGAATATATTCTGCTTCGCATTATACTGTCTGACGATCGCGAGTCCACTACTTAGAGCGAGTCTGAGATCGAAGGTCCGTGAGGGTCGAAACTGCAGGTGCGAGTACGAGTTTGGGATAGGGCCCGAGTGTGAGTCCTTGAGTCCGTAAGTCAATACGTCAGGGCCTCAGTCCCGAATTACATGATTGTGCAATTTAAACACATTATTGCGAACGGAACCGTCATGAGAACTTGAAGGAAACATTACTCATATTCTTGGTATAGACGAGAATGATGAGAAAGTCGTCAACAATGACCAGCCATTTGTGAAAGTAAGTGTGTACTGGGGCAAAGGTCAACCTGCATCTCTCACAGGAACAAATTGATGGTCTGATGCGTGCGCTTGCATTGCGCATCGTCGATGGAGGTTAACTCCCATGGAAGTTGGAACTCTAGTGTAAATAATAGTAAAATAAAAAGAACATGAAACTGAAATCAATGAAAGGCAGTTTAGAGCAGGGAATCATACATTTATTGCCGATGTAGGCTACATGACATAGACTGCCAATCCCTTGATACAAGTGCGGAATCATGGGTGCATTCATTAGCGTTCTAATGCACACTGGATGCAATAACAGCTTTATATTACATTGGGCGTAGGTTATTTTTGGTCTTGGAGCCTGAAGGGCTCGTGTAATGAAGTGGCGCGTAGAGGGTTGACATGGAACAATTAAGGGGCTGAAGAAATCCAAAATTACCAATTGTCGTATTTTCAGGCCTCCTCGGCTGTAGAATCGATACGGGAGATCCTGGGATCCGAGGTACTAAAGTTGGGGCCCAGATTCTTAGGTAACGATTACTTGAATATGCGGGGGCCCGGTGAAATATGTTGATAGTTTAAGTGGCAGGTACAGTGTACTGGTCACGATACCGCATTTCAACGCCGACCTAATTACGGTAGTATAGTTGCATCCGACTGGGGAATTTTAAAAGCGCATTTGAAAAGTTTGTGAACGATGTGGGTCCTTTTTTTTCTTTCTATGTACGCCTGGTAATTGGATGATTGCCGACTTGATCAAGTCGAATTAGGATACGACTTATATAGTTGGCAGTACGTGATTTGAGGTAGTTAATCTGTATTATACGGAACCAGACTCGGAGGCCAAATTTGTGTATTAGCGGGTCAGGGCGGTCAGCTGAACAAGTTAATCGGTTAATTTTAGCAAATGGCTACCTACTCCCGTGTATTTTTAATTAAAAATTCTTTGAAAAAATGCCAATTGGCAAATCCCAAGAGCTCTAAAAAAAAACTATACATGTGAGGCTGACGCCTGTAAAACTACGTTAAATATACAGAATATTGAGAAATTCAGCGGCAGTTATATATACCTGAGTTGGAATTGGAAAAAATGAACCAGAAACTTGGCGGATTCGTCTCCGTTCATGCTGAAAATTGCGTCTCCTTGGGGATTCCACTCAGTCTGATAAGCTACCGAGGGCTTCAGCAATGCGGTAGTGTTTCCAGACTTGAGTGTGAAGTCCGTATTAAGCACCAGTGTTGTAGTGTTCGAGGACCGGTTCGGTCTCGAGACCAGTCTCGAGGCCGAGACTTTTTGCTGTCCGCGTCTCGCGGTCTCGACAACCTGTGGTCTCGGTCCGGTCTCGGTCTCGATCCCTTCTGGTCTTGGAATTTCTTCCGGTCTCGCTTCGAGACCAACGAAAATATTGGTGGTCGTCTTTTTCTTCGAAATAATTTAGTTTAGCAAAAAATCATCCTGCACTTCATGCGTTGAGCTGCTATGAACTAGCAAGTGGCGTGGGCCTTTAAGTATGGGGCAATGTGGGAAACAGCCAGGGCTTAGTAGCCAGGGCCCAGTATTGTTGCTAGCTTCAACTTGTGGCAGTCACACACAGTAGGCAAGTACAGAGGCACGGAGTCGGAAGCATAAACGGTTCATTCGTGCGTGGGCTTCCCCAGACATATATACGGGCTCACTTTAAGAATGCCTGTAATTGACAGTGGATATATTAGCATTAGCCAACCAAATTGCTCAGAATAATTATTATGTGTTTGTTCAAACAGAATATTATCATGTTCTTCCACGATTTTCGAAGCGTATTGTTAGGGCTATTCAACCTCAATCTTATCCAACCCTAATATAATGAATCCCAACCTGATAAGAAAAATGAAATGAATAAAAAATCAACCGGGCCCAAAAACATGGGAGCGACGGTACGTATGCTACCCCGATAAAGAAAAAAAAAAAACTTTCTAGCAGGCACTGAACACTGATTACTGGACAGGAGAGAAGGAGAGGAATATTTAGTGATTCAGTTATTAATTTAGTGAGGAGAGGGAACAGTTATTGGTATTTAAAATATGCTAGTAACTGCCGGTATAGCCTAAAAACGACTAGAATTATCAAATGTTATGAACTGTGAGCAGGAATTGTTTCGAGGTTTCAAAGTGGGTTAGAACTTATGAATGGTACAGTTTCGCGACAAGGTGATCTGACATTGGGGCTGCAAAATCATTGAATGAGGAATTGTTCTCAGTACACTTAGTTAACTGTACCTTGGATGCTTTATGGCTACTTTGTAATGAAAGTAGTCCTGCCCATGTCAATCAATGGGTATTTTTTATGAGTTTCTAGAGCAATTCAGCCTCGGATAGTATACTAGGCCAAGCCCCAGTGGTGCATTGTTTGTCCCCAGGGGGTATTGACTAGCTGTGGATTAGTGGAAATGCACCACCTTAACTGTATGGTATGTGTGAAAGGCCACAAGTAGAAGAAACCTGTGAAGCCTACGTACAGACATGGATATATGAAATGTTATCCAATAATAGGACAAAAGCTAATGGTAATGCATTGGAAGGGGTAAAGTTATTGGTTTGATTTTGGAATCTAGGGATGGGGATATGGGATGGAGACACAATAGCGCCCCCACCTGACCCCATAAGGAAAGCGGGTGTCCTGGGGTGGGAGGGGGGCATGCATTACGACATAAGAAGCTAATTCATACAGGGACTTAGAGAGATGATCAAAATTCCTGGTTTAGGAAGGCGTATATTTCGGAATGCTTACATGAAGGATGCAGAGAAAAGAATGCTCCAGGGCCAAGGGAAGAGGGGAGGGGGGGGGGGGGGGGGCTCCCAGGAAGTCGCAGTGGCAATTGTTACTGTGTATTGGTGCCATCTTCAGTAGTGTTGAATGATATAGAGGTCAGTCTGCATTCTGGCGGGGTCTTCACAATTGATTTTTAAATTTTATTTTAAACATGTGATGAGGCCCATTGGGGTGGGTATTTTGGTCATGGGCTTCACCAATTAAAGCTGGTGAACTGGGTGAGGGGGGGGGGGGCGAAGTGGAATGGGCGGGGGCGTGCATGCCCACAGGGCGCAACCCCTTATTTATGCTCTGTGGTTGGACCTATTCCTCGTCAATTGTGGAGAATGAACGGGAAGAAGAAGTGTTGACTGCTTTTGCAGATCGTCGAAAAGCAAATGTATCATGAGCAGAGGTTGTTTCAGTCAAAAAAAATAGAGCAGTGGGTGTTTTGTGTAAAAAGGCCTAAAATACAGTTCGGACTTTGACTTGTTGCCCTATTACACTATATAATTCGTCTGCGTCTCGATCTCGGTTCGGACCTTGCTGGTGGATTCTCGAAGGTGTGCTACTGGTCTCGGTACGGTCTCGGTTCTCGACACCCTCTGGCTCGGTTCTCGGTCTCGGATGTGTTTGTTGCCGGTCTCGACTACAACACTGTAAAGCCACTTCGTCACTGTCTCGTCGCTGATGAATGCACGACAGTAATATAGAGTAGTCATTATTCGTCATTCCTTTCTTCAGGAGTTATGGCTCCTGCGCGAACGAATCAGGGCAGGTATCGTCGGGAGCTACTGAGGGATTCGTCTCGGAGGGGGGGGGGGCGGGGGGGGGGCGGGGTTGGGTCGGAAACCAAGGGAAAGTGCGCCCTCGTAAAGGCCCACACCTCCCTATTGGCGAATCAGTACAATAATGGGCCCCTGGACACATGCGGCCGCAATATTTGCTAACTAACAGCTGCAGAACCTCTATGAACTGCAAGAAAAAAAACCCATCAGTTTTGGGGTTTAAAAATTGGTTGATTCAGGCGGGGCGGTCATGGGGGGGGGGGTGGGTTACCACAGTGGGTACGCCACTGGGGATCGTGTTTGCCTCTTCTGACGTATAATAGCGATTGTATGAACTGAAAAAATTACGGTGTGTTTTGTTACGCGCTTCATGTGGGCGGTTTACATTATCTAACTATCACTGGGATTGGGGGGTAAGTATGAGGTAATCGCTTTATGCACTGGTTAGGTTGAGGGTTTTTTTTTTTTTTTGTTGTGATTGCAATGAAAACTGTAGGTTGAAAGGAAATCATCCAAGCCGGGTTTCGCGAACAACGTTCTGTCTAGATGTGCTGAGTGGTTTGGTAAGGATAGACCCTGGTCACAGAAACACACTTGCTAAGGGCAGTAGTTATAAGGCGTGTCCCAGTTAAACATCCTGGCACGCGTCGTGGTATGTGCAGCATGGTAAGGCAACAATCATGGATTAATTTCGTGGGATGGGATTACGTGGTACTCCGGTATATGTAGGGAAGATATTGGTTGCTTATCAGCTTATGGCGTGTCTAAAGACAATTCTGATCGTTGTTATAGTGTTGGCTCGCTGTGCATTGCGGTTCCCGACACAATCCCACCCGGACAATTCCCACTCGGACAATTCCCACCTAAACGTGCCCCTAACTTTAGTAGGAACCCCCAATTCTGACCACAAAAAAAAAACATTCAGTCGAGGGGGAATTGTCCAGGAGGGAATTCTTCGGTCACGTTGCAATGCAGTGCATTACATGACTGACTGGATAAGAACTCCCTACCATTCTTTAATCGACTAAAATTGCAGATACCGCAAAAAAGGTGTTTAATATTTTACACGCGGTATCGTCGCTATGGGGAATTGTTAACATGATTAGGGTCATGTTACGGAGTATTATCGTTTTCATTCAATATAATCGTTCTCTACTATTTGAAGCGAAGTTGAAAGCACACGCACACACAACCACACACACACACACACACACACACACACACACACACGCAGCACACACACACACCAGCAAACACACACACACGCGCACCACACACACGCGCACGACCACACATACAACACACACACACGCCTCACACACACACGAAACACGCGCGCGCACGCTCGCACGCACAACATTATCTTCCCACAAAAGGTGGAGAGAGACTCATCATCCACTTATTCGAGTGATCAGTTCGTACTTCCTCAGTCACGACACATAAATACCGCATGGCAATTTTACCCAGCTGGGTAAAAATTTACTAGGAAATAGGTAAAATAGTATTGGTGGATTTGTACCAACATTTTTTGGAATGCACGGACAGTGAGTCACCGGACTGTCCCGTGTTGAGAAGGAGGTTGGATGATCTCTCATGGATTTCATGGTTGGCCGTGTTCCGTACCTCATGACCGGGTATTCCAGGCACGCAGGTTAGCGAGATCAAGACTGTCTGACAGATCAGTTTAACAGCATCGTTGTCCTATATGTCCAGGTTTCAGAGAGGCATACTGTGTGCGGGAAGGGGGGGGAACGACGCAACCCAACCTATCATCAGGGCCCAGAATTGTTCATTTCTTATGCGTACCTCGTGCAATTGTAAAAACGGTTTTATCAATACTGTATATCATACCTAAGATTGTAATTCAATAATTCCGTATATACCGTAGAGCGTGTTTTTTGTTGTAATATAATGCGACGGTCGTGACCTTGATCAATGGGGTTTTCGACCGATGTGCCAGTTCACGTGTGAATAACACGAGCACGGATCAGTTCGAAACTCGAAATTTTTCGAGTGTAGATGTTTAAGGTGCTTTTACTAGGCCCGCGAATGTGCGAATACCAGACAAAGACTAACTTTCGCTCCTGTGTTATTTATATGGGTCTATTCTTAGCCCACGATCCGCGAATGTGGGGCGAAAGTGCGATTTTTTTTGTCGCGGGTCGCGACAAAAACCGAATTGTCTTGTGACCATCAAATCGGGTGACGCGCGCGACAGCTCGCGATTTATTACCGATATGACGCGAATGGGACACGTATCCTGAGAATTATCAGTATTTTGCTGCGAAATAAGCATATCGTGTCACTACATCAGGCAATCCCTTTATTCTATAGTCTATTAGCTTATTCTAACTGTGTCATTGTTTCGAATAGACGGCATGTGCTTTTGTTGGAGCGTTTTATAACCTGATCGTTTGGGACTTCTCCCAAGGTCTCGGAAATCTTCCGCAATCGGGTTAGATAGATACTCACTCGGGGAATCGACCAACGCGGGAATTGTATATTTCTAGCCTTCTGTCTGACCCACCCGCATGAAATAACCAATACTGAAACACGTCATCCCGAAAAATTCATGTCATGTCCTATTATGAACCCATGTCACTCATGCATGCTCTCTAAAAGCAAAAGAGTGAATTTCCCTCTATTGAAGGATCACGCACAAACCTCGAATGTAGAGTGGAAATTCACTCTAATAGGGTGAAGTATTACTCTATAATGGCGAAGATCCGTACTCTTGCTCTCTATGGAAACATTGAAGTGGTCATTCCTCAACTTCGAATTCCACTCTCGAAGAGTGAAGTATGCTCTATCATGGGCGAAGATTTTCTACATGGAGTGAAATGGAGTGGAATGGAGTATGAATGAAAAAAAAAGAATCACACCGCCACTTCATGGGAGGTACATTCAACTCTTTTGTTTTTCTGTTTTTTTGTTTTTTTGTTATCGCCCATTTCGTTGAAATTCTCGAAGGGACATACAGGCCCATAGCCCTATAGGGCCCTAGCCTACAGTCGTGGTCGTCAATTGGGTGAACTGCGTCTCTCGTATTTTTCTTCAATGCAGGAGGTATATCCTGTTGCAATAATGTCATCTTTGCCTAATTGATGTGCTTTGCGAGCGCCATGTTTCTTGTCCGTTTTCGCGCTAAATAGCGCTAAATAGCCGCTCATCTAGTTCTGTGTTCCCTGCGATTTTTATTTTGGCGTTCGCGATTCGCGTGCTATGGGGTATTTAACCCCCGGGACACGCGACACGCGATTCCGCTTCGCCAGCGAATCGCGTATTCGCCTATCTATTCGCGCATTCGCGTGCCTAGTAAAGCAGCTTCAGTTTTTTGGAGATAAAACAGTATGCTGTTCACAGATGACGCTTCGATCGATATGCGGACTCTCGAGTGCTGGGTTTGCACTCCCATAGTCCACGCCTCTTTAAATAAGTGACAACTACGTGTCTGGGAGACAATAACTTGGAAGTTATGCGCATGCGAGCCATTCTGTAGGATTTTTTTTTGTACGCTTATGTACTCGCAATAACCCAGCAAGGAAAAAAAAGGATTTGGTTAGAGAGTAGAGGTTTAATAGATATGTTCGACACTTCCATGTAAATTATAGGGTACGTTTTTAATGAAAATATTGAAAGAATTGGCGTATCTAACATACACTGGGGACGATATCCCCGTACATCGATCTGGGTACGTTATATACCTGTCACGCCGGGACTGTACCGAAACACAAATCAACACACAAAATCCGTGAGTGGAAAACATGACTATTTTTCACGTGCGAAGACATAGGCCCATAACACAACATGAACTGGTAATATCGAGAAAAAACAGACACACTTGATGACGATTTATGAATTATCGCTGCAAAACATTCGTTTCGACGGACCGCGTGCACCGAGGGACCAGTACCTCTGGCGTTACGGCCGGCCGTGGTTTTGATACATTTTTAACGGCGGTGACGATCATTACTCGGCGTGCTTAGCCTCGGCGTGAATAACAAAATAAAGGGAAAGACTGCGAAGTAGCCTCCCGTAGCAGCCGCATCAAAAAGTTGCGAAAATATGTTATGCGCAGGTTAGGGTTGTTGTGTATTTCATGTCTACGCAATACACAGAAGATTCGTCTCAGATTACTCGAACGTGTTAAAAACCCGTTACAGTGTTGTTCGTAGGTTTTTTATTTCTGTCGTTCCCACTCGTACTGACGAGTCCGCTCTGGTATACGACCACAAACGGCTCCCCCCACGAACAGTATAAAAGCCAAGCCTTTTATTTTTTACGCGGTAATATCCCAGTTTAAGAAAGGATTTATCGTCTTTATTCAATAAATAGGACTAGTGGTTCAGCGTTGGTTCCCTTTTTTACGACGCGCGGCGCATTTAAGTGGGTTTTTTTATATCCGACGGTACATAGTTTGTCTATCTGGCATTCAAATTCTGCAGTAACTCAGCCTAGTGTTAGTATTCGTGCGAAGGTGAACACACGACTTGAACTCAATAACTGGTAGATCTCATGGAAGGATTAATTATGTGCGGACTATACCCTATAATCTACACGTAGGCAGAGGACTTGTACCGCATGGGTGAGTTAAATATAACAGATAACATATAGACCATGTAGACCTAGCCTAGGCGTGTAGCTCATATCCAAGTTAAAAAAATCTAACTAAAATCAAGGTGGAGCAACGAATAATAAATAGAATGTTTTTTGCTCACCAGGTAGAAAGGGGAAAACGTCACAATTCCAAATTACATTCTGCTAACACACAAAACGTAAGTAGCCGGTTTCTTCGGGAATTTTTGGTCTTACTAAGTCTGCAATCATTTTCGTGCTACTGAAAACGATAGCTACCACCGTGGCGAATCGAAGAGGGAAAAATGAATGAACATTATACAATTTCATTTGTATACAATCTAACTAAGAGACTTCTTTGCATCGCGTGTACTGCAATAACTACTAGTCAGGTGAATCAAATTCGTCTGCCATAGAGCTCCCCCCCCCCCCCCCCCCCCCCCACAACTCGGGGGGTAGAATGCAAAATTCCACTCCCTGCAGCCCACGACGGATTGTAGAGGAATATAAGAAGTCTACGCCTATGCCGTCTATAATCGCGAACAGTATATTGCACGTCGGGGTCAGTAGAGTTCATGACGAAGCGGACCACAACAAATTAACAAGCTTTGCCACGTTTATAATGAACCGTAAAAAAGGGTCAGTCACTCACCTACCACGTATTAAAAGAAGAGACTGATATCACAGCGAAAGAAGCGGAGCAGGATCGTAAATAAACACCGGGATATGCCGGTCATTTTTGAAAAACAAAACGGTAGCTCGTACAACGGAACAGCGCCCCCTTCGTCAAATACGGATGACAACGCGTGGCACATAGGCGGATTGCCCAATGACGTGAACAAAATAGAAATGTTGTCACCCCTAGGAATTAATTTAGGTTGCTCTGTATTATTTTTTTAGGATCGACATTAATTTCTTAACTCAATTCTTTTAACTTATCAGGGGATGAATATATTCCGTTATTTATAAGACAGAGAGAATTACATTGAGAAGGTTCTTCATCGTGACGTCATGCAAACTTTGCAGTCACTTTTCGCTTGCAGTATCAGACGATGAAGCTCTTTAAAGCTCATTGCACCACATTTAGACGAAATGGGAACTATTACGATCACTTGTTCTCGCCAAATTTCTGACGGTGGCTCAAGTCAGTTTAATTTCTTGCAGCTAGCGGTGCCCGAAATATATCTCCATTGTTGAACGACAATCTATATTCCACAGTTAATTTAGCAATGATAGCCAAGAACCGATGGACATTAGTCAGTTAGCAGTAAGGACAGTCTATCAGAATCAATGAAATAATAATCATAATATAATAATAATAATATAATAATAAAATAATAATAATAATAATAATAATAATATATAATAATAAAATAATAATTAATAATAATACACATAATTAATAATAATAATATAATAATAAGAATAATAATAATAATAAAATAATAATAATAATAATAAAATACTAATATAATATAATAATAATAATAATAATAATAATAATAATAATAATCATAATATAATAAAATACATAATAATAATAATATAATCAAATAAAATCATCATAATAAATTTTTAATATAAATAATAATAATAATAATAAACGTTTGTTGAGACGAGTTCGTTTGCAGAATTTGCAAGTCTCAGTGATTTTTCTTCAATCATAATTTCTCATGGATTTTGTGGTAGTTCTTAGCAAATTATTCAGATCAACAATGAACATTAGTTCGCTGTGAGTTCATCTAGTAGGCAACATTACTCTAGTAGTGAGGCCTAATTCAAGTGTAGCCATTTGTACATTTAAATGTGAAGACTCCAAACGGAATATGGAAACATTAAGGCTATTTCGCTGAGAGTCAAAAGTGCCAGGGACTTCAACGGCATAGCTGTAAAAGACTGTGATCGGGAATAGAAAAAATCAAACGTATCACTCGCACATACTAAAATGTCAGAAATCTCAATCAGATACTAATTTGTTATCAGGTTATCGTGCAAAATACTACCAGACATTTATTCCAGTATTGTTAGGCATCCACTCTTAGTTATTGAGGGCATGGACCTACTAAAAATGAATGTGAAAATGTTTAAGAGGCGTAGTCTATTAATAAACAATTGTTAAAACACATAAGGGACAAATTTAAATACAAATGTATTTGCTTCAAGTTTTAGTGAACTAAAAATCATTCGCGGTGAATATGCAAACGGAAATTTACGGGTCCCGGTGTAAACAGAACGGTCAAGCAAATCGCACAAGATATTCAGCTGAAACAACAAACAGGTACGAATTCTTCGCATGGAACAAGCAAACTTCGCGGAATGAAATTGATAAGACAGAAGTTCTAGAATTGGTCTATTGTATAAATTGCATAGACTATACATGGAGTATCGATATAGATTTTGAAACGAATGTCCATGAACAAATGCAATCATATAATTTAATGTTGGATCATTGATTTAGTCCTACAAAAAAACAACTACCTGAAATACAGCCAATTTACGTTAGTTTATAACTGCATGTAGGTAATATGTATAATCTAAGTCTATTTAAGAAGTAGAAGTCAGAAGAAGGAGTCGGAGGAAGTCATTGTTAAGCAAATGTGTAGGATTTTTTGTATAAGTTGTTGAAGATAAATATTACTATATCGAAAAAAGGGAGTGAACGCTGAAATACCAATTTATCGGATGATCGTAACAATCCACGGTATCGGATTAGTATCTTTCTGTTTTAAAATTATATTTTGTACACAAACATTACGGAAATTGTTGCAAACCTATGTATTGTAGGGAAATGTAGTTGAAACGGAAGCATATTACTTTTCCATTTTTTTCAAAGAGTAGTGCATTTATATGGCGCCATTCAGATAATTCAACAGTTTAAGTGTAGCCAACAAAAAATGGCAGATTTGTTTTGTGGGAAATTCACTTACACATCAGGTTGCTAGGTACCGTATCGAACGTATAGGCATTTTTACTGATCGTTCGATTTTTCATAATTTGAAGCCATGATGGGCATGCATGTTTTCAATAACATTTGACATCTGACAGGCGGGCTCTCACAAAAAATAAAAACAAAGTGTGTTCTATTTTAGAGAGGTGAGAAACTGACTGACTGATGTTACTTCGAGTAACTCATTGCTATGAGACAACAAACAATCTCATTTCCACCATTATTGAAAATGAAATATTTTTCAGAGCATTTGTGACGGCTAGCTACCGTTTCTTCGTCCTTTGTTGATCGAGGTATAGACCGTAAGTTTCGAGAACGCCGATTGTAGTCATTACTGGGGAGTCACTTATACTTGCTCGAATGCTTATTAGTGTCTATGTCAGGTGTACAAGGGCCCGCTCAAGGGCTCCTGTTGGGGTCGGCGGATAATTCCGTGTATTCTAGAGGACGCAGATCAAACGTTTTTTGCATTACCATGAGTGCCCATTTTTCATACCAAATTTCTGAATCTTATGAACAATTGAGGAATTCGATACGAAAATGGCGTAAACAATATGCAACCAGTACAGAGAATTTGGCTTTGGGCCCTCCGCTAGGGGTACAGGGGACCGCGTTAAGGTCCACATCATGTTGAGGCCTAAGAGCGATGCCTCAGACCATGAAGCATTCCATTTCGTGTATTCTAAAGGGCTCAGAAAAAAAAATTGTTTCTTTTTTTCTGGAAGAATCTCAGAAAGTACAAAAAATTTCGAGCCATCACGGAAGTAGGGGCGGATTTGCGAGGTATTGGAGGCCCAGCGGCGAGCCCTTGGAGGTCAAACCATTTAGTGCATTTGGAGGGCCTCCGATCTGCCGATAGGTTAGTTTTGCATTGCCAGATGTTTGTGTTAACGTTCTTCGCAACAAAAGTTCAAGTGTTAAATAGACATGGGTTATAGCTTATAGGATTAAATTGCGTCAACGAAAATGGCATATTAATATGCAACCCTGCAGTACAAAGAACTCAGAGATTTCATGAAGGGAAGGGGTTGGTTCATATGCATTCCGCTTGGTGGGAGGTATACTGCATGTATTACATGCACCTCTGGTCTGGGGTATGAGAGACTGCCACTCTCTCCTGTTGAGAGTCTAGAAAGAGTTTTTTTTTCTAGAGACGACGTATTTCAGACATTTTAGAGGAGGCTCCGAACGTATTTTACATGGGTAAATGTATGTTTTGCCCCTTCTGATTAAAACAGTTCTCTGAATCGTTAGAGCCTAGCTACATAGCTCCAAAGAGCCACTGGGAACCTGTTACTCCCATTCTGCACAGACATCACAGACTGAAAAATGGGTCATTGTTAAAATTCTCATAATGTGTTCCAAAATACCAAACAAGATGTCCCCTCCCCTGTATTAGTGAAACTGTGCCCTGTTATATGAGTTTGTTGTCGTCTTCCATCTTCTTCACAACATTAGTTGTCAGTCCAGTGTGTTGAAATCCAGTCATGTGGTCATGAGTCTTTCTGCCGCTGGTCTTTGGAACCCTCTCCCAATAAATATCAGAAACATATCTCCCCTTTGTACATTGAAAAAGATTTTTCATGAGTCCAATCTTTATTGTTTTCTTCCGTTCTCTTTCGTGAAGCGTTATAGCAGCAAAGGACCGAGAATTACCGTGTTATTTCACGCTATAAGAATCGAATGTATTATTATTAGTTGCAAAACTGGTATGAATATGTCATGAACACTTACCAACCACACAATCATGGTCTCACAGAAATAGAGAAAATGGGTAATGGGTTCATATCATAAATTTGAGGAATTTTCATTGGATCACTACGAGCAACAGCATGAAGACATAGTCCTATACACTTCATGAAAATGATATGTAGAATTCACACAACACTATGTGACTAGCAACTCTATCCCTGTGTTGTGTAAAAAATACACAACAAAAATTACATAAATCGTGCAGATTATACACAACGATAGTTGTAATTTCTTACACAGCACCGGGATAGGTGTGCAAGTTACACAACATCTTTAAAGTGTAGTGTTGCTATAAAACGTTTCAGTTGATGGACTTTAGACCTCCAGAGTATAAAACACCTATTGTGTATAATACATGCAGCAAAGGACTGACTACTTTGCGCATAGCACGCAAGAAATTTTGCATGATGTTCGGACATTGGAACGAAAAAATTTGCACAATCTGATTAGGATATTATCTGTTAATCTATTTCGTCAACATTTCTCAAAATATGAGAGGGGAGGAGCAGTTGACATAATGTGCCTCACCCAAAATGTTGGGCGGGACACATTCACCCTCCTCCTTTCCATGAACGACACACATCGATTAAGGGTAGGGGGGGGGTTTTTTTTTTTTACGAACGAAAAACAAACCACGAAAAAACAAACAAACAAACAAACAAACAACAAACAAACAAACAAACAAACAAACAAACAAACAAACAAACAAACACAACAAGTAACGGGACGAAATAGATTCGAATGGAACGAATATTGAAAATGCATGACTACAAAGTGAACTTGAATACATCACTATAGGCCTACGTTCCAAAATGCGTAGTCTAAATTGCGTTCCAATGCATCACGGCCTATAACAGCAAAATGACCCAATTAAATTGCACCTGCTGAATAAAAATTAATTTATACAGAATCATGCATGACTTCGGAGTGATCGTAAATGACACACCCACCCCCCACATGGTAGGTATGCTAGCTGGTACTTTGTTATAGGTAGATACGGACGGACACATTAACACAACATTACATTTTTATTAGTGATTATTATTCTCATTAACGAGTGAAACAATTGTGTAATCTGTTATTATGTTGTTATCAATTTGTCTGTCTATCAGGCAGCGCTTATTTTGAAATCAGTGGACGTGTGAAACTTGACTATTATTAACATAGTATTATCTGATTAGTTTATTAGTTGACCCTTGAACTTTAACCCATGAACTGACATTCAGTCAATGAGACGTGGAAGTCAGACAAATTTACAGAATTTCCAAGCATATATGCATGCAAACCTCATTGACTTCAGAAAAATGATTACCTGGCACTTTTCACATCTAGACAAGACAGAGGGATAAACAAATAAACAATTACTGTGTATGACCCAATAGCAACATTCCTTTGCTTTGTGGCGTCCTTGGACTTGAGTATAATGTATAGAAAACACGGAAAACCTGATTAGTTTGGAACAATTTTCGGATTTAATGTTATGAAATATGCTTTTCCCTATTTTATAAGTTTATACTTCAGACTTTTGAGAGATTCTCTTCTTCAAACTATTAAATGATGAGATGAAACACTTACGAAGTTATTGCATGCTAAGTTCTACTCACAGCAGCCCAACGATGACAATATGATAATAGCTCCCAAATCAATCAGTGATGCCCTGTCCACATTATTCAATCCACCTTTGGTAACTTAGTGTTTGACAATGGGAGAGCAACGTAACCATCTGAAAATAACGCTTCTGGACATATATTTTATCATTAGAATACTCAGCGATATCCAAACTGTGTTGCGCTGCTGACCTTGTATAATGCCGGATAGGCATCCCATTGCGCACGATATACTAACAAAAAACTCCTTATGATTAAAATTTCAGAGCTACGCCCCTGCATGTTTGGGGGCGATTGGGCTCATCGCGGCCTATATTCATGTTCTCCCTGACTCCTGTCAAAATTGAAACCTTGGTTTTGATGTAATTTGCGTTGGTAACATAGGCAGGACACTGATTTGCTCCTAAATCAGTAAATGTTACATCTCATTTCATGACTGCTCACGAGAATGAACGTCAGGAAACATAGAGCAGACTTGGAACGAATCAGGAAATCTGCAGAACGCTGCATCGGTCATATGGTCTGAGCCTGCCAACCTGCCAACGTTTACTTGCATCTACGAGAAAAGCTTACTGAATTAAGAAAGTTAACAACGATATTAGAGATCTCGAACCACCCCTTCCATTCTCTCACACAGTGCATGTAAGGTAATTAGGATTCAAGTTACCATTACTAGATATTGCATATTTCATAATTCTTTCCTTCCTTCGAGAGGTTATTCACCCCTTTAACGCCGAACGTTCTAACTGCGTTCGGCAGAAACCAATTTCCGTTTCGCTGAACAAATAACAATCAATTGCTATCTATCGAATTCCGTATTTTTCCATGCATTCGAGCAATCTTGAAAACGGTATGTTGGATAATTACGGTTTGTCTCTCTCCCTCTCCATAATCTGATAATGTTTATTAACGACTGGGAGGGGCTTAGACGAGTTTTCTTCGGATGGCTACATATCTGCTACTGTGTTATTGGCTAGATGCGTATTATGTTCCGTCTCAGCTAGTTCATTCGATAGGTAAGGTATGTCGAGGAGGTTAGCACTGCCGTGATTGACACATTTTTACGTAGTGCTAACCTATATTCATGCATGTTTTTGGGAACCAATCACGAGAAATGTCATGTCGAAGTTGTTATCTCTATCTAATCTGACTCCGACCATATGGGCTGGTGGCTTTCGCAATCTAGTGTCCATCATTACAGTATTACTTGTACAGTTGTAGGGTTTGGTCCGATACCAGTGGCGGCGGAAGCCTACAAATTTAGGGTTACGCATACCCAATTTTTTTGATGACTTGATGTGCGTTACTATCTGAGCGAAGCGCCCATATTGGTTGGCGCGGAGCTTAAAGGAAAATTTTGAGTTTTACCAACCTCCCGGATGGCCGGAAAACTACACTCCCAGCGTTGTGAGCTATATGTACCCAGTCTCAACTGGGGCCCTGTCCCTGCAAATCGTAGTTATTAATTAATTTATGTCTGAAGAATGGTAATTCATATCAATGGCTTTGGAGACAGCAATTCCCGCTGAGGGAGATCTCGGGGAAAGGGATGTCACACCTTCGCCCCCCCCCCCCCCATCTAAGAAAATCGACTCCCTCCTCATTACGGTGAATTTCCAGTGCCATGATCGGGACTGAGTATTATGATGATCACCCAGTAGCCCCTTTCCCGCCCCCAGTTGGCCATCCACTGTGGTCACGTGGTTTATAGCTTATCGGACTGCAGTCTGTTAGGGGATCAGGTCGACTCCCGTAGGTGGGACGAACCAAACACTGGAAAGATTAACATGTTTTAACAATTCGGTTTCCTCGCATTTTACAATAGTTTCCCAACTCGGTGAATCATTATTACGTACGTTTAAAAGACACCAAAAGTGGGACAAATTGGTGTCTTTGAAACGTACGTAATACCTTTTTCCACTTGGTGATGGAGTGTTGTAACAAAGAAGGGAATCAAGGTTTCAAAATATGTGATTGTGTAATTCGCAACATATCGTAATCCAAAATTTATAAGCATTTTTTTACATATACCTTTGATAGCATAAAGCCATGTTGTTCTAGTGTCTTTTTTACTTGAAACGTACGTAACAACTGAAGCCATTACTGCAAGATAGTAAATGATAAATCATTCACAACATGTCATTTGGGGTATTTCTTCGTGTTCATCATGATAAAGCTGAACAAAAATGCAAGCATCACTCTTCTGTTTTCAATCGAACGACTATTTTTTTCCTTCAAATGTCCCACTTTTGTTGCCGAGTATTGTGGCCTTGTACCCTACAGCGGGATCTATTTTCCATCCCCCTCCCCTGAATATCTATTATGCCTAGTCAGAAAGACTAGCATTACGAGTCAGTCGATCACACTTTATTTGCCAAAAATGTTGACTCGAGTTTCCTTCTTGTTGACGAAGTTAGCGCTCAGCTCAAGAGTATCTAGAACTGACTGGTGAGCATGGTCAAGATTACGATTTTCCTACAAGCGGCGATCTCGCAGAACCAGGTCGGCCCCGGTGTCGGTACAATCAACATTTGTTGAACTTAGAAAGGATACTAGTTTCATCATTTATTTAGGCCCTGTTTATAACCTATTGTCTATATTCCATCATTTCCGCAGATCGATAATGATAGTTTAATTGTCGATGTTTGTGTTAATTTTCAAATTTCATTTGGTCAAAATTTTAGGGAGGACGGACCCCCACTTCAAATTTTTGGGAGACGCGTCCCCCCCCCGACCCCTCGCTTGCGCCGCCTATGTCTGATACCTAAAGGACAGCTGCGGGCCTGGAACAGAAGTTATTATCGGGATAATTAAAACTGTATCTTTATTTTAAAAAAAACCCTTTCTATTCGATTTCTTTGTGGATTATTGGCTTCAAAGTGTTTTGACTTACTGCAGAAAAATTGGGGGGAGATCCCCAATTGCGCAATATCGCATGACGTCCACAATTGGACAACCCGGGAAGTTATGTCATGTAATTTCCTTTTTCATTTCGTGATAAGTCAACATTTAACAGAAGTTCTGTTGTCTTTCTCTCATCAAAGTAATCATCAACACCTACCAACCAACTGTCGCTGGTATGCACACAATGTGAGTAAAACGAGTAAAAATCGAGTGAAATCTAATGAAAAGAACCCAGTTATGTTAAAGTCAGCATCACAAGCAATATGACCACGATGGTCTGACAGTAGAGAAGTGTTGTAACAATTGATATTGATGATATGGCCAGAATATAGTTGATCGAGTTATGGTGGACCCTTCTCAACCTGATTGATGTTACTAGTACCGCTGTTTACCGATAGACGACAACCTCTAACTGAAATAACTAGGCGTCACAAGAAGCTCCCGCCTATTCTCACATAGGCCTTAAAGTTAGCAGTTACGTCACTGGTATTACGAGCTCAGCAGCAAACCTCTTGCATAAATACCAACGCCATTTTCACGAGGAGCCGATCGGAACCCAACGAATTCCCCTGGCACTATTCGATTTTGCGTTCACACGTCAGGCACGTGAGTTTGGGGAGCTTGAAGGGTCTATGTTTTTTCTCCTTCGATTTTTGGCCCATTAATATCCAAGGTGACTCTGAGTCCTTGCTCAAGCAGTCAAGGAGCTTCACGCCCAAAGCCCACCCGAAGCGTGAATGTATTTAGCGCCAATTGAAAACAGTCTGCAGGACACAGGCCTGTCTCTACGTCTAAAGCTATTGTTACTACACTGAACTAGTGTAAAACTAGTGGAAAATCAATTAATATATTTTGCTTCATCTCTGCAATAACTTACTGTTCTACCTTATTCTTTTCTTGCCCATATTGTTCATCTCAAAATAAAAGAAAAAGCATTGAAGGGCAGTCTGCCTTTGTCACCAGCCCCTCTCCTCGCTCATGTGACCATACAAATGCATTGTACAGAGAGCTTTAACAGGTTTGCTGTTCTTGAAAGTCATAGAATATGCGCGGAACGTTTTCAATTTTAAATTTGGGCACTCAGTTGTCAGTCATTCAGTGGAAAATCAGCAATTTATCCCCAGTTCTGAAATGTGCCTATTCTTCGCCGGGTCAGTTTGCCTCTCGTTCCACCTCGTATAACTCCTTTCGTGTGAGAATCAAGTTATCGGACTGACTTTCTGGGGGACTTTCGAGAAAAAAAAACGGGTTCCTGATTTCACTTATGCTACCGTGTGAGGGAAAAAATGGCACAATCAACCACGAATCAGTGAAATATACTCCGAAAAATCCATTGCTCCAGTTCGATACTAGTGGTCTAATGGATGGATCCCCGAGGTTATGGGTTCGGACCCGGAACAAGGCGTGTTGGTTTCCCTCTCTGAGCAGCTAGGCATAAACAACTGGCTTCCCAGTAGCCCAAGTAACTGGGAGAGTTCGAATGCGTCGGATGAAATCTCGCTACCGACCATCGTGCCATAGGTAATTTTAGGTGCTGGTAATTTCCAGCCAACTCTGCTGTGATGACTATCCGGTGTTCTCACTTGGACAAAAAAGTACATGCTTACGGCCGTATGTGCGAAGAAAGCGCCTGCAGTGCAGCACTGTTCAAAGCGTGGCCATCACTTTCTCTTTCTTTAAGAAAATGGGGATGGACCGCGCGATAATTTCAAGCATGACCATTATGTTTTTTCCTATTACACGAAATCGTCAACACACATATCGTACCTACTATTTGATAATGACTGACTCTTGTCGTTTCCATCAACTGAGGGAACAAATGGGCCTAGAATGGACCCCTGTGGTACTCCGAATCCCACATAATTAGACTTCGGAAATACACATTTTTTTTAATGCGCTGAGTCGCCCCAGTTAGAGCGTACCTTCGACAAGGTGCATACTTCCTGATTGCAGGGTTGGTAATTTCCCGAAAAGAACCTGCTCTCCCCATTAAGTGGTAAAAACCGGGACACGGGTAAAAACCGGCGTAACCGCCTCCGCACTAAAACTGTCATAACTGCTGTCAAATACAGGTCAATAGCGGGCATGATACAGCCGTTGCAAACATAAGCCTATGCATTTTACATGCAGGAGAGGTTGATCAGCTCCACTTCATAATGGTCATTATTTTCTGTCACTTGGAGCTATTGAAGGTCAAAACCTGCACAAAGGAACATACAGCCGGCCGAAGGCCTACAGTGCTATTTTTTGGGTAGATGATCCCCTAATATATCATTTTCATGTGTTCATGCTCTTATACGCATTTGTCGTGTGACACTTGCGGAATCCAATTTATTTGAGGTTTTTCCAAGTGTTTCCCAATACACACTAACAGTAATTTTCAGCAAGCTATTCCAGTTCCAGATTGATGCCAAATGTATTTAAATAGGCAGTCATTGCAATAAAAACAAGTTATTACAATCAAAAGCATTCCTCATGTCGAGGGAGACTGTCCCTACATAAATCTGTCGTCCTTTGCATTCATCCACTTAACAATATTCCTGGGTAAGGATGTTGAACATGAATGCCTTTTCCTGAAACCAGATCGAAGTCAAATGTATTTTAAACAGGCAGTCATTGCATAGTTAACATGTTTCTCTATTATCTTTGACATCACAAATAATATTGAGATGGGTCAATAATTGGATACTTCGTGAGCAAAGTCGCTCTTAAAAATGCGGATTACTCTAGCCTGCTCCCAACTAGATTGTTTATTTCTTTGATTTATATATAAGTGACACTCTTTTGGATATATCAGCGCTGCTTTGTTCTCTATTATAACCAAGCACTGATTCCAATTATGTGAAATCAAGGGTACGTTTCGTTTCGTCCGTGATCCTAATTGAAAGTAATGATGGAGAGGAAGGAGATTCATATACATAGTTTCCCTTCATCTCAACTCCTATTTGAGGACACACATGCTCGGATACAACAGAGGTTATATCGAGGAGAATGGAAAAATTCATCTTTATGTCTCAACCCCATTTCCATACGATGCTATATGTGGAGTTATTGGCCTTCAAAGTTTAGTCCATATGCAGAGAAATTGGGGAGAATCCCATTTTTGCAATAAAAGCATGGCGTACACACTGGACAACCCGGGGAGTTATGTCATATATTTCATTTTTTCATTTCGTGGAATAAAGAACATTAGCAGAGGTGCTGTTGTCTTTCTCTGACCAAAGTAACCATCAACACCTACCAACCCACTACAGCAATCCCCTCCCATAGACTAAATGCTTTTCGAAATGAAAATAATGTGTGAATTTCAATAGAATACAAAGATTGTTTGCAGGGTTGTGCAAGTATGACATCATTTTTTATTGCATGATGGGATGCTTTTCGATCTTGCCCAATACACATGCACAAACTTCAAAGGACTGTACGCCGTAACAGAAGGGTCGTATGACCTTCGGGTTTGGCCCTGACGCATTCAGTTTCTGCTCACTAATATATACGCCTCTTTAGAATTCATCATGCAGTTGTCCTCCAATTTGAAAATGATGATGGAAGGAAGGAGATTCAGATAATTTGAGACTGGCCTGAGTGTACTGAGCAAACAAGACGTGAAGAAATCATGGAATACATAGTTGCCCTCATGTCTACTCCCGTTGAGACAAACTGACAAAAGTATTGGGTGGTATAATGCTTGCATGTCAGTATTGTTTGACTGCACATTCCTTAGAAGTGGTCACATGTTTGTTTTTTCTCTTTTTGATACCATTATCATTTCGAGAGCGATTTTGTTTTGCAGCCCGTATTGAACTGATCACTTTTCTTCTGCGTCCTGTATACAAGAGCTTGAACGACCCGGTATTATATCCCCATGCACTTCGGGGATATTATGGTTTTGGCAGCGTCGTCTCCGCCGCCGCCGCCGTCGCCGCGTCCGCCGGAAGATTTTCGTGTTAACGCAATCTCTCTAACACGATGTCCGAGTGACACGAAACTCTGCACACATGCTCGCCCTTACAAAATCTCGGATGAGTTCGAATGTGGGCGTCGCGGGACCACTCTGGTGGCGGCCATCTTGGATTTTCAACGCAACTGAATTGATAGTGTTTGTACAATATAAAGACGCCCCTAGTGCCTGTCGGATCCATATGGAACTTTGCACACATGATCGTCTAATGAAATCTTGAACGGGTCGAAAAGTGAGCGTCGCCCGACCGCTCCGACGGCGGCAATTTTGGATTTTTAGCGAAACTGAGTTTTTCGCTGATTGGCGCGTCGTTTTTTTGAAGCCTGGCGATCGTTGAAGACCAACTCCCCCCCCCCCCCCATACGATCCCCTGGCGGCCATTTTGAATATCTGCGAAACGATTTTTTTGTTGTTGCAGATTTGACATTTGCATATATGTCGGAGCATGCCGTGTGCATTGGACCCCCGCCCCCCCCCCCCCCACTCCCCTGGGCCATAATTCCCTCCTGATAGGAAACAAGGCGAACAATGTCACCCTCTGATTGATCGAAAGTGGGAATATGTACGTTGGCGGTTTACCCGCCAGGCGATGTCTAATTTTTCGCTGGAGGCATGCACTATGACGCTCATGGATAGGAATTGTGGTCATGACCGGAAAAGTTGTTCGGAGTATTTGATCAGCTCCTCGCCCGTGGATGATCTCTACGGCTTCCTGGACATTACTCCGTTGAAGACCTATGTAAAGACTTCACCTTTCTTATCTGAAAAAAATATAAAATAAACAGCGATTGAGAAGGCCTGGCCCACCTCGACTCATATGTCAGTATGTAGAGAATGTTTATGACACCTAAGCTTTGTGTTTTTCATTCTTTGTTTTGACTAAGACGATCATATCATATGCATAGATGATCTTATGTTCTCTAATGTGTACTGACTAGCTGTTGTCATCCAATGTAGTCTGGGAATGAATGTGGCGGCCTCATGCAGTGCGGGCTGGGATATTAGTGTTCTGTCTGCAGTGCGGGCTGGGATATTAGTGTTCTGTCTGCAGTGCGGGCTGGGATATTAGTGTTCTGTCTGCAGTGAGAAGCTACTAGAGTAGAGTATGTTTATTGCGCTATAAACTACTAAATTGGAAATATATTTCACGTATGTATATAAGTCCTGTCTGCATCTGTAAGAATATGTCCAAAACGAACAGGAGTGGGTGCTTCGATGCCCGGATCTAAAGTTTACCGTGATTGTGATGGCGGAAGCATCCTGTGTAAATGTATCCCAGTAAACAATATTAATAGGTAGGGAGTATTCTGACAGTCCTTGTTTCTAGTTAGCATGCATTATGTAAGCGTTTATACAGTGAGCACCTGGGAGAACGGGAGGAGGGCGACAGAAGCAGGCCGTCAGCTGGAAAGAGACAATAGATGGAACCGTGCCTTCGGGAATATAACCAGCTATAAGTTTAAACAAAACGATCAAATTTATTACACTCAAACTCAAGTTTCTCAGTTCTCATCCAAACACCGAAATTCAGGCGGTTACTTCAGTTTGCTAATATGATGTGTGTGGTGCAGTGTTTGTGCGTAGGTGGTAAACAAAGTGTGTGGTGTGTTATGCCACATTTCCCGGATTCGTGGGAGTATGTAAAATAGAATATTTAATGGGGTGGTATTCGAGAGGAATTAAACGTATGGTTAGTGCTCTTGCCATTTGATTTGGATAATTTTCGCCGCTGTACGGAACTTTCGGAATTTCTGCAAAGCAAATACAGGCCATATTCAACACATTTCAATATTAGGGCAGAATCACGGGTTACGCATAAAGGTGCATACAAAAATTATCTTCACTATGCCTTACTAATAAGGGAATCCCAATGTAATAACCTAACAATAGCCTGTCATGTTCTGATGTGCAGTGCAGGAACTCTTATCCTGTTGAATCCTTGGTGTTTGGGGTATACACTGGTGCTATCTGTGGTGATACGTACGATAATGAACATAGACTCATTAGGTGGTGTTTTATAATAGAGGGTTCGTGGAGAGCAAGGAACCCATGAAGTAACGTAAAGAAATACACTTTTATGAAACTACAAACTCTGGTGAATCGTTGTATATGACTGCTAATCCTCAGCCAAGAACTAACGATACACTATCCATTAAGAACGGATTCCTGGATACACATGTTGTATTTTCATGCTCTGAACATGGATTCTAGCTCAGTATGGACTTCTCTGCGCTTCCACATGTGAAACATGTTTAACCAGTAAAATTAAGCCGCTTTGTTATCAGTTTCGCAACGTTTTGGTTGTATGCGTGTTTACATTTTAACGCAACAATTTGGAAAAACAGATGGAACCTTACGTTATTGTTTTCGCAAGTTGGCCCTATCAGAGAAAAAAAGGGAGCAGTTTAGGGTGTATCTTTTGCCCTTGCCATTCCATGTTCAGTGTATACCTGCACGCCCCTACTCCACGGCAGCCCCCTCCCGCGTGCTCCAGCAGGCAGAGATTCCGTTCCCGTCGACAGGTCAAGGATTCCGTGCTCTGTGCTATTAACAACCGGTTCCAAACTCATCCCTATTGTGGACGCACAAAAAAACCCTACCATCCCAATAGTTTACTAGTCAGCTAGTAGTCCAGTACGTGAAATTTGCGTCCAAATGCGGTACTACAACGTTCGAATGTAATTCTACGAATTCAGTTCGCGTTCATTCGATATAGGGAAAGAGTACGCCTTTTGGCGAACTATGGAACGCCAGGAGCGACACCGTATGAACAGGTGAATAAATTACTACAAAGCAGTGGCCCTTTCGGCGTTTCATAGCGATCGTACAACTCTGATTATGTACTTTTTTTTGGTCCACAGTTTTGTTCGGGTCACCATTTTTGGTGACAATTTATTTCGGCAGCCAAAATCTTTTGAGTGAATCCCAAGGGTCATCAATAGTTCGTATTCATTTGGTGACCTGTTTATCCCCCCCCCCCTCCCCAGCCAAATAAACCGTAGTTTCGGGAGCAATCACGAGAATTTTCGTTTCTTTGTAAACTGCGGACCCGTTTGTAGCTGACTGGTTATGCGTGTTATGTGACACTAAGTTATTGTCGAATATAAATATGAAGTGGTGAATGCTCATATCACATCAAGGAAAAATACACATATATTTAGTAATATAAAAACCACTAAGTAATATAAAGTTCCAGTACCTAATTCCGGCAGTCATATTATTATATTGTGTTAACCAACCCTTTTTAAACGTTCTAGAACTGAGTGAAAAAAATTCTCCAAACAACCTTCCATTCCATGTTTTCATTTCCAATCACGCCGATACCCATCGTGGCTGCTAAAAAAGATGTTGCTATTGTCTTCTAAACATGGTCATGGTCACGGGGTCTCTCAAAGTCAGTGTTGAGGATTGTTGAGCACCTATAACTCGGTGTGGGACATTTTTACGGAAAAGATACACAAAGACTTACAATTAGTCACAGAAAATCTATGAACAAAATTCATACCAAACTTTCTGGGGTCAATATGATCTCAGTGGTCCTCAGTGATCTCAAAAACATATAACAATTTCTTTACACCCGACTATTGTCAGAAAAACGAAGGCTCTCTTCAAAACGGTCGCCGAAACGGCCTTCAAAAAAGGTGAAGTGTCCGCTGCAATACATGAGGTCTCTGGTTCAACCCCGGTTGTCGTCACAGACTCCAACTTTCACCCCGCTTCTTTCTCGTGTAGGAAAATGGATGCACGAGTAAAGCTACACTCTTTTGTCTGTCGGATGGAGGTGTAAAATGGCAGTCCCGTCAGCAGGAATTCGCACCCCTGCTCCGTACTCAGGGCACTCTTGCCGGTGTCCTTCCATACTAAAAAAGTGGAGCCTCTACAATTTCCTCAGTCTGCTGGAGCACCTTCGGGTGGAAGCATAACACGAGGCGTATAAGTAGAGTGGAGCTTGATGGAGATAGAGATACAATAGTAGTGGATACGTCACAGTGAACTCGTCATACCGAAAATAAGAATCAATAAAACCGTATGAGATACTCTCAAATCACAACTCATAGCATAAATTTAGGTTAAAATTTGAACCTCGGATCCATGAAACACCCATAAACGCTGTCATCAACTTTAATTACCCAGTGCAAGATTAGCTCTTCTTCCTTGGGCGGGTGGATAGCTTTTACCAGAATGGAAGCTGAGATTCGATGGCAGGGAGGTGACTGAGCAAGACTGAACAGACGATGGGGCCGGGCTGAACCCTCGGACTCAGTTCTTCTGCCGTGTACGTCACAGGCTAGTCAATATGAGAAATCCATGGCAACACCCATTAGTCATACATGAGTGACCAAATGTCATATAAGTCTTCAAATAAAAGTTTTTAGCTGCTGGTAAGCGGCTCCACAAGTCGTCATGACTCTCCGTCCAATCGTTCGTTCGTTAGTTCTTTCGTTCGTCCGATTTGTTCGCCACATTCACTCATAACTTCTAGACCATGCGATCTGGTTAAAACTTGCAGCATGCCACTGACTAGGCTGATTTACATTTTTTGGGAAAGTGTGATTAGATTTTATTTAAATCAATAAAATCACACAATTAGTCTTCACCACAGCCATCCCTATTGAGCTCTCCGTGAGAAAGGTTTTTGTTCACCTCCATTCCTTTCGCTGCCATAGCGGGTAGGCATGTAAGCATGGACAGCGAGCCTAGCAAGTGCCTGTAATTGTGGCACTGCCCGGTATGCATGATAATTTAAACTCAACTGTCTGAGTGTTTCCACATAATCACAAATTCAGATTGCGCAATAGAACTGAAATTGCAGAAAGTTCATATCATTCAAACCGTAGATGCTATGAGGTTGAAAGTTGAGATATGTAGCACATCTTACCGTATTGCGGATTTTGGAAGATCGTTTGGAGTCATTCGAGGCATTTTATGGTAGCGCACTTAAAAGTTGATATCACTCAAACCACGATGTTTAGGGGTGGAAGAGGAACAGGCATATTAACATTTACTGGCATTTTTTTTTTTTTCAAAGTCATTTGAATGAATTATTCGAATGAAACTTGAATAGCCTACATGTAGTAAACTTCGTTCCCAAATATGCTGAAGACCATTTGAGGGTTCCTCTAAGGTCAAATGAGGACAGATGTTTCCGATTGAATGGAACATGGTGCATACAGTCAGCTGATGGTAGTGTAGATGTAACAGCTCATTGGAGGTCATTCAAATGAAATTCTCCCGCAAACTCCCGAGACGTGTCCTATTCGCTCTTGTTACATTATTCGTTGCATTATCGTATTTTTTTTTACATTATCGGTTCAAGAAAGTGTTTACTTTATCGGGTTGTTTTTACACTATTGGGTGTTTTTACACCATCGGGCGTTTTAAGTTGCGTGTAAGCAGCTCAACGAGTCATGATATCTCGCCGTCCGTTCGTTAGTTCGTTCGTTCGTCGGTACGTCCGTTTGTCTGTTCGCCACATTCATTCTTAACATCTAAACCGTACATGCGATCAGGTTAAAACTTGGTGGGTGGATGAAGCATGCCACTGGTCAGGGCGAGTGTTCATTTTGTGGGCGAATGTGAGTAGATGTGAATTGAATCCCATTAATTACCCCAAGTAGTCTTACATAGTCACTTCCCATAGGAGTTCTTGATGAGTAAGTTTATTTAATTTGTACCCAACATTACACACGCTTTCTGTGAATATCTGTCATTGCCTTCTCCTTATGTAAGTGGGCTGCACTGAGCTCTGTGTGGAACTACCTTTATCAGTTATGGTGAATCACACGAGGCCAATTGGGGTGCGGGGTGTCACAGGCAGTTCCAAGTGTGTTTTCCACTGTTGGTTGGTACAAATATAGCATATTAGGCCTAAGTGTTAGATGTGTTCAAATCATTCCAAGGTCAAGGTCAATTAAATGTGAACCAACAAAAAAATGCAGAAGGATGAAGGAACATTAGCAGTGTTATTTGTCAGAAGATTTTTGCGACCGCAGTTACCAAGACGTTTTGGGCTGCGCTTGTTACATTATCGTAAAAAATAATTACGCTATCGAGTGTTTTCTATCGGGTGACTTTTTATTAACAGAGGTCGTCTAAGCAGAGGGAAATGAATACTCTAAGTAGCATTTTCCATGGTCTTAATTGTTCGACATTACACGAATACTCCCTGATGTTGCTATGCTTTTGTAATAAAGGGATGACAAAGCGGCGGCGTTGGACCATCTTAATTTATTAACACGATCATTATGATAGAGATCCCAAAACGGAAGTGAAATTCTAAATGAGGACGAACTGATGCAACGCCAGCTGTCTTTTCAATAATTATTCTCAAAAACAAGTCCTTTATGGACATGGTCGTCTGCAGCGTACGTTGATGTGTTTACGGCAAGTAAGGTTGTTAGTTATGTCAATACCCAGATAAGAAAGGCTTTCGGATTCACCCGGCAGACGCCCCGGAGATATATAAATAGATATTTTAGGGGCTATGAGCATGCTGTACGGCTCATTTGGAAGACATTATAGGGGTTGAAGTGTAAAAATGCAAATTCAGTTACCATTGTTTCAACAGATTTCACGTCCCATCCGCAATAACTGAGAAATGCGGAAACATACAGTCGTTGCATGAAGGCCAGCTTGGAGTTGGTCTAATTAGAATAACAAGGGTTCGGGCCGGAGGTGAACCACCTAATTATCCAAGAGGCCACTTCCGGGGAAGTCATTGATAAAAAGTAAGCAAGGGATAGCAAGGGGACCCAAAACAGTGCCTAGGAAACGCCGGGTAATTACGGAGAATTCACTAGGTTGCCCGGGCCCTGACAACGGCCCTCTGCTGAAAACACGTAAGGCGCATCCCCCGGGGTCACCTATTCGGTTTACTACAAACTACAAAAAGTTTGAGCGGAATCTTGGGCTTTCGCGAGGTCGATCATGATCTAATCATTTTGAGTCATATCATTGAGAGAACAAGCTAAATCCATGTGTAGTTGAAAAAGAAAGATGTTTATTTGCCCCCCCAAGGGCATTGTCCCTGAACCATGAAGGTTGTGCAATAGTGAGATTCGAATATCGATGGGAATGTGCCATATAATGGAGTGCAAAATATGCTCTAAAATGTCTGCAGCCTATAGGGCAATGTACTGTACTTAGTGGCAGCAGTCTATTGCCTTTTCGTAACGTAGGGGTACTGCAGTAAAAAATTTATTCAATCAAGTATTGACTCAAATTTATTTATTTATTTCTTAAAAACTCAATATTCTACTATTAAATTAAAAACCAATTAACAAGCAACCAAAAGTATGGTTCTCCAGGCACTGAAACTTACGTTACGCTTGTATGGTATATTCGCAGTTATGCGTGGCTATGGAACTCCCAAACATTCATGCATCGATGATGGTCAATGGACTCTGTCATTCTCCGTGTGGCTTAGGGCGGAGGTCATATACAGTCAGTACAAACAATAGTTATCCCACGCACGTGTGCTTTGTTATCCACATTTGGGGCGGAACGAATGGTAGTGTAAATTTCAGTACGCTTTGCAAGCAAACATTCGCAGTTCGGATTTCAGCAGTTCACCTGGACGTTTTTCACCAGGTGGATATACATGTGTTGCGAAGGGGCGTGTCTTGATCTCGACCTTCCTGGTCTGCGTAATTACAGTGAACTTCTGAGGTTACTGGGGTTTGCTACGGGGTGTTTGCTGGAGTCGCGCAGTTCGGCTGTTAGCAGGTCACGTGAACTTCCAGCTCCTCAAATCCGAGAGAGTTGTCGGATCCTGGATTTCAATGTTAGTCTTTTCGGAATTGGGACGTTGAATGGCGGTCACGGGAGAGCAGGCTTGGGATTAGCATACACCCCTGCTCAATACATATGAAGCACTAGCGAGAAGAGAAGGCGAGTTAATCGCCGGTGATATCCACGATCGATTACACGGCAGGGTTCTCGAAGCGCCTTATTGGCTTCCTAAACTCGTAGAAATCAAATCAAAATGAATAAAATAAATTTTACTATATTCCTATAAGCCAGCAGTGTCACCGCATGCGACCTTCGTACTACCGCATGAGACCATTCGTTACTCCTTATTTAGAGCATAGCAGAGTTACGATGAGATAAATAAACTCCTAGCTAATACACAGCGAAGTTAAATCGTCTTTCATGTTATAACCATAGTCATAATGCGCTGGGGATAGTCGCGATAATGACCTCAATATATACGATATGAAAACGTATTTGGGAACTGAAAATACAACAGCGAAATTTGAGATGCAACGTAAACATAGTTTTGTGCGTTTGTACTCGCCGATGTACTTAAATAAAACTCGAACAAATCGAGCTAATATATCATCTTGTTTCTTACGATCGGTCATGAAAAATTCCATTGTTGCTTATTGTATTATTCCTCGCTGCGTCATTCTGGTGTGATGAGACGCTCAACTCCTTCGATAGCGACCCGCGGTGTCAGGTTCTTTTTTTCAAATTTAAGAGCAACACAGGTGTTCTCGGAGTCCTAAAACTCACTTGAATTATTAGCCGGTCGTGATATAGTTATGGGACAGTGGGGGGACATATTATTCAAACGTTGAAAGGCGACATTACATATTCGTTTGCATAAACAAACATAATTCTACTTCTGTTGATACCAGCCCCTACCACGACGGCAGTTTTATTGCCACGTAACCCGGTGGCTTGAACGTTCAAAATCATGGCTACGTTTTACCTCTTTTTAGGTTATGGGCCAAGATGGTTTACCAGCCAGATTGAATGATATGGTTGTTGAAGTTTTTGGCAGCTGAGGCGATGTTTCCCTCAGAAGACTAGCATGCAAGGTGGTACTGTGGGCGCATGTGAGACTCAGCTACGCATGCAGACATAAACATGTCTTGTACAGGTATAGAGCAGCGATGTTAATTGAATTCCTTCAATTCAAAATATGGACGTCTTGTCCGTGCTAGTTCGTGGGCAGAATAGTTTATAGCCCAGGTTCAGGACGGTTGGATAACCAGACTCTATGCCGAAGGATCCTTGAAAATAACTGAACTTGAGCTCGCGAACCACTCTTGAACTGCTATCCTTACCTTATCATCATATCCAATACCAAGTTGTTACGATGGTTGTTTTCTTTAACCTCAGTTTACTTAGGATATAATTTCCGGCATTAACAAGTTCACAAACATAGATGTTTGCCATGACCTATTCAACCCGCATTATTTCGATGGACAAGATAAAGCGTGAGTAAATTTAGTGAGCGATTGGGTGAAACATTGAGGAAGGAAGGGTATAAATTATTTAATCTCCTCGATGCTCTTAGTAACTGTCCAAAATAATGTTCGAGACTCGAAAGACCCCAGTCTCTTCATAGTCTCGAACTTATTTCGAGTGTTATGATCAATGTCGTGATTTTTTTTCTTATGTCTACGTTTGCTACCATCAGTTTAGGTCAGATCTGAAAAAGGTTATTTTTCATATAGAATTGAAATTTGCTTCTAACATCCGGGAGATTGTCCTATTTGCGGAGAAATAAAACTGTGCACGAGATAGAATAAAACTGTCTTCCGTTTTAGTAGAATTTGAATAATTCAGATTCTACCATCTTGGTATTTTACCCACAATGCCACTCTCCCATAGAAAATATAGGTAGACATAATATTTCACAGCCACTCTTAAAAATTGTTTCAGTCGATTCCTTCAATTTTCATTGCATATTCAGATCCCTGTTGTCCCATCTACAGAAGCTTTGTTTTGCATTGTAGTTGTCAATTAGATTCGAGCTTATTTGAATGAGAATCGACTACTTCCGGTGGTAGCTGTTGGAGTAGATTTGTCACAGTCGGTCCGGACAGCGTTCTGTTGTGATGTAACTGGCGTTTGATAAGATATTGACTTGACTGTAGTAGCATCGTGTCCATGCTATGGAAACACACTTTACTGTAATTATCGACCTAGTAAAATTAATCAACGCACAGGTGCATCACTGGGAACGCCTGTTTTGTATCTAACGGTCTTCAGAATTTATATTTCATAGCTGTATTAACCTAAATCCGATTTCTCCCGACAGGAGAATTGCCGAATCTCCCGCAGGAAACTCCCGACTGTCCTAACGCATGACCCCTCCCCCAAATTGGATCCGGAATGGCTACTCTAACGAGTCTATGTTAGAGTAGCATTTCCCTGAATTGGATCGGTCCTCCTTTGCAACATACATTAAGTTTGATAATTGATGATTGCAATCTCCTGATATCACCCGAAAGGGTTTTAGTCTTGGGCCTCTAATGACCCTTAACTAGTATCAAAGCAGCGGGGTTCTTCCTCTATGTCTCCATTGTACTTACATGTGTTTTATTGATGTTTGCAACCTTCTGATATCGTGTCCACAAGCATTTCGTCTTTGGCCTCTATGACCTTGACAAATACCAATTACCAAATACCAACTTTTCATTCTAGGGGACACCAGTTGGAGGGCACAACATTTTCAGGGGGCATAATAATACTATCTAAGAGGATTATCTACGACAATGTTATGGCCAAACTTGCATTTTATGATCACAATTTGTAGTCGTGGCAAATGTGTACCATTTTGTCGGACCTGTACCTATCGTTGCCCCACTTCTAACCTTTTTGGCCAGACTGTTTCAACAATTGCCTGCCCATACTACTTTTCACCAGTTAACGCGCGAGCACTCAAGTATTGTCCGAGTTTCCAGGGCACATCTAAAATACATCAGGATCTCGCAGAAAAGTTGGACATTTAGCCAGCTTTATCTCTATTTCCACCATGATATAAACTTCATCCCATCGAGAACAGAAACTTCGCAGAGCGTTTCCTGAAGTACACATGTGTTAAATTTCATGCGGTATGATCCTAGGCTACCCCAGCCAAATTGTGCGTGGTTGAGAGAAGAAGGAATTGACAAGAGGCTAAAGGGGTTAGTGTTTCAAGAAGTTACTGTAGTTTTCATCAAGGTCCATGAGAATGTTATGAAATTTTCACCTCACAGATATGTATGGGGCATGTTATAAGTCATGGGGCCAATAAGCCAGAAATCTCCAATTGAGCTTGCGGAGATGTCGCGAGACGGGTAGAGCACCACGACTACCACCGCGAAGCACGAACTTTGTAGGCTACACTTTTTAGCGCATGCGATGCAAATTTGGCACATTATTGCCCTTTCGTGTCATAAAAACAACAAAAAATTAGGCGAGATCTATATTAAACTGGTAGTCGAATAATTACTACAGAATTTTTTCTCAATTCACGATCTCATTGGGGGGGGGGAGGTGGCACCGACGGGTTGCACCTGGTTTTTCGAGAGTAGGGCACATGACCCCTGTCCCCCTTGGTGACCTCTGAGCCTATTAAGTTGAATTGATGACTCGTAATCTCCTAATATCGTGCTCCAACCTTTTCCTTTTTCCCTTTCTCTTGACCTCGAATGACCTTTAACGTGTAGTATCCAGTTCTGCCCTTCTGGCCTTGATAGGTTCGATCCTCTGCTCTGCAAGTATGTCATAAAAGAAATCAAGGCCCACCAAGTTGGCCAGACCTAGATTACTGCACAGATTGTCAGCGGCGAATCCCTCCCCAGGTACACGGAATAACACCATTCCTCTTTGCGTACCTTAATGTAATTAGGGGGGGGGGGGGGGGGTGAGGGTATTCACCGAGACGGCAGATTGCCTACCCCCGTTTGTCCCTGATTCACTCCGTTTTGTGCTGAGCGTTCATCGGAAGGCCCGCGCTCCACCACTGTGCCAATAGAATGAAGAGAATATAGAATTAGAATGGAAAACTTTCATTGCTCCATAAGTGGAAATTGTGACACTCGCACATGAATTGAAAACAAAATGAAGGCATGAAATACATGTGTATAAATACAGAAATATTGCATTATGTACAAAGACGCTAAGAGATATAAGAGGGTAAGAGTATAGAATAGGTAAAAAGTAAAAAAAAGGGGTGTGCAACCCAGACGAAAGTCCCAGCCACTAACGAATTAAGCACCCATCGTCAAAAAAGCTTCATTGCCCGGGGTAAGAAAAAAATCCTGTAACGATTAATCTTAAGCTGAGGAAGCCTTATATTCTACCCATACCTCTACCAATACGGTTATCGTGAAAATTGATGATAGAGAGTATATAATGTCCAACCCAAATAGATCTAGCTTCGACTGAAGCAGCACTGGTACTGAGGCAGTCCGCCACTGGGAACCCCCACTCACCCTCTCAGCTTTCCTAATGCTGTCATCGAGTCGTCTCAACTTCTCTCTGGGTACAGTCCCCACCCCACATATCATGCAATATCTCCAGACCCCGCAAATGGTGGCTTTGAGACCATGTCTAATCACTTGACCTTACATTGAAATTACCATTCTTCGGGAGACGATATATCTTTATTAAGCTTCTAACGCGAGCCTCAATATGGTCCCCCAAGTAGATTTTGTTTAAAACGACAACCAAATATTTAATGTGAACACGTTTCAATGTTTTCCGACGGCTTTGGATTATCACATGGGGGGGGGGGGGGTTGCTCTGTTACGTCTGAAATCATTTATCATTTCTTGGTCTTAGCGGTATTCAATTGTAGGAATTTTGAATCCATAATCAACGATATTGCAGCTGTCGCAGGTATGCCCTATCATCATCCCCCATGGAATGAGTCCAGCCATTTTGCCGTATCATCAGCGAACTTGATCACAGGACATACCTCCTCCTCAAAAGATCTGCAATCATACGTATACAATTTAAAAAGAAAGGGTGCTAACTGTACTGTGGCGCACACCGTGTTGGATGAGATAAGCTTCCGAATTGCAATTCAACTGAGTATATAACAGCACTACCTATGAAATCAAACCTATCATTGCGAGAGTTCACACCCAGCTAACTAATACCATGGGGAAACATCCATACCTAAGCTTAGTGACAAAAGAGTGTAGCTGAAATTGTGTGGACGGCAGTAAAAAAGTAAAAAAACGTGACTCGGGCAAAGCTACAAACAATCTATGCTCTAAATGGAATAACATTTGGAGGAGCAGAGAATATGCTCTTCACAGTACACGACCAGGCCTGTATCAACCACCGGTCTGAGGTACCTAAGTTCACACAAAGGTCGAGTCCTGTAAAAGAAATTGTCCTACAATTCGATACTTACCATAAAAAATGTAGAGAAGCGTCAAATATACACACCCTGGTCATTAGAAAAGGTCCCTATGTGGAGCTAAGATAGAAACAACTGTTTGTAACTCATCGAATTCGTTAGGTCCCAAGTCAGGAAAGGGCAAATAGGTCCCCAAAGTCTGGAAGCGTGTGAGTACCAAACTGTGCAACGAGATAGTGTAGAGAGTTCATACTTGACACGGGGGGGGGTGACATGGAGGTAGATGACCCCTCCTGGTTAAGAGTCAGGTCCAGGCTCCGAAGTCAACAAGTCAAAGTCTGAAAAGCTTGTCAGCAACAAGACTTGTTGGGTACGTAGAGGTGACGTAAGAGAGTACATACTTGCATCTGGTGGTTGCCGATTGGGAGTAAGATGAGTGCCCTACTGGTTTGGGGCCAGGTCCACGGTCACCTGGGTCAATGAGTCCAAATATAAAAACCAGTGGCATGATAAAATGTGCAACGAATGAGTAAGAGCTCAGTTTGCATTGGTGTAGAGGATCGCATTGTTTTTTAGTTGTGAGTGTCCGAGGTCACCGAGGTCAGTCAGCACGGTCAGGAGTCTGAAAGTATTGTGAGCATTATAACTGTACAATGAAATGATGTCCCAAATTCATACTGGCATCGAAGATTGTCGTTTAGCAGTAATGATCCTAGCGTTTTGGTGTTCAGGTCGACGTCACATCAAATTTATAGGTCCCATTATGAGTGGGCGTGAAACCAAAACATCCCTTCGTCGTTCAATGGCGAGGCAAAGGAACACTGAGCCCCTTGGGTTCTTGTTTTAAATATTTCCGTTACAAGGAGTTTAAGGCATCGACTACTATCCAGGTGTATAGAATCCCTCATAACATCGATACCATCTCGGCTATGAATTCAGGTGATAAGTAGTAAATAGGATGGGTGGACTGTCTGCCGCTCTCCCCGTTTATCACATGCCACGCGTGGCTTCGTCACCCTATTTGGCCAACCTAGTAAAGAAAATCCGGTTCCATTCAGCGCGGGAGGGATTTTCCTCTTTTGCTGCTATCATGTCCTTTATTCGGTTCCTCGTGGTGAATAGTTCTCAAGAAGGAAGGAACATATTATTATAGAACCATCCTAACCCTTTGTTTTAACTATATCCATGCACTACTAGTTATACTGGCCGTCCGTATACAGGGTGCACGTTAATAGATGGACAGACAGACTGAGATGAGGGCGACGCACATCGCGCCCCTCTCATGTCTAATGTGGTCAGAGTTGGGGAACTTCGATTGGTGATAGGCACAGTTTTCCAGAGTTGGGCCCGGCTGATGGAAAAGGCCGATCACCAAGGTTTCAGTTAGTTCTTGGACATTAGAGTAAGTGCATTGCCAGAACGCAATGTAAACGTGGTATTCATACTTGCGTTCTGGCAATGCAATTGCACTTGCTACATAAGCGCACTCCTTAGGCCACGTTTAAACGCCTTCAAAAGTTTTATTAATAGGTTTTTCTTTACTACTGTGATTTATATGTGAGTTTATGTTTTTTTTTACGTGTTTTATATTTTTATTATTGTTTTTTTAAACTTTTTTCTACCCCATCCTATGTTACTTAATTTCCTTTACATTTATTATTGGCTTTTTACAAGGGCCTCGGGTGAGATTAGCGTCCACCGCTAACCGAATTCACCCTTCTAATGTTTTAAATAAAAGGAATAAAAACATTACGATCGTAGCATATTATTGATCACTGATATGAACACCGTACGCAAATGTGGCCGATAGTATATACGTCAACGTTAGTTGTGAATAATCAATGAATGACTATAACCCAAGCGAGCCCACATTACATCATCAACGTGAGAAGATATTTTGGTTCACAAGGCTTTTAGTTCACCAATGCCTTCTGCTGAACCTCAGGAAACTCCGAACCCACCATGATAACCCGCAGAAAAAAGAAAGAGATCAAATTACGCTCTTCATAGCAACCCCTCGTGGTGAATATGAGGTCTCTACATCATTCGTTGCACGGTTATCATGCTCTAAAATTTTCAGACGTTGACCTCTTTTATCTTCTGTGACCTTGTACCTGACCTTGGAAACATAGGGCTCAGCTACTCCGCGTAGCAGCCCAGGGCAAGTGTGATCTCCCACATCTTTTTTGTTTACCATGCAGGCTCACAGATGCTTAGCTTCGCCTCTCCTTGAGAGAGTTTTCACCACGAATGTAAGGCAATATATCATGCTTTTGATTAATAGTAAATAACCACATGACAGGATCTCTTACGCACGATTTACGTCTTGTTAGAAAATGCGACAAGATATTGTTGCAGGTTTGTGTATCTATACGTGATGGCATTGATAAATGCATACCAAAAAATCGCCATACTGCACTTTCTTTCAAGATTGAGGACCCTGCTGAGAGATTTAAATACATGGGAGAAAATACTGTTCTCATATCATAATTTTTTTGTTATCTTTGGTTCTGCACAGTTACATATTGTACATGGAAGGTTGAAACAAAACCATTTGGCAAATAAAAATCTCGTTGTTTACACTATTAGAAAATAAAATCGGCAGAATCAAGACAAATACCGTTATATATCACTGTATCCAAATCTATTAACATAGAAAAAAAAGTGTATAAGGCCGTAATTAAACAAATGACCTCCGGTCCACATAGCTTCTTCCGTGTCACATATTTGTAGATAAAGATCATTACCTGAAACACCAGTCTCAGTAGGTTCTTCATGAGAGTAATTATAAAGATAATCAAAACGTGGTGACATCCTGTGTAACGACAAATGTCGATAACATAACAGTCCTAATTAGATATTAAACGATGTCATGATATCGTCAAAATGGGTCATCTGAATGATACAGTACTCCTCAGCGACCGACATTGTTATGAGTTACCTGGTCCCACATTGATGAAGAGATTGGCTAGCAGATTCTGTAAGCGGGATGCACACTGGTTACAACCCTGGGTCAAATTGACCCGGATCTGGGTCTTGAGGGAACCAAACCGAATTGTTGGTCGAAATCTAACCAAATCAGGTCGAATTCAACACAACATGGGTCACACTTTGACCTTCAACATTTGTTTGTAATGTGGTTCGGTTCCCCTCATGACCCGGTTTGGGTCAATCCTTGACCTAATGTTTATTAGGTGTAACGCCACACCCGCAGGGAAAAAAAAAACAGAGTTAAACAGGTCAGCCATTATGACTGTCCTGCTCCAGAAATTAATTACATCATCAGTAGTTCGAAGCGTCATGCATGCTACGATTCCATTGATCAGATTGCGGTATGGTGGTATAATGTGAGGAGAATCCTTGTTCAGAAAAGGGAGTACAGTAACTTTGTCGATAATCCTAACGGACAATGATCCGCTAGCAACTCAAGCATAATGACGCTATATTGGCATTTTTGGGGAAGATATCTAATGGACTCAATTTGATGTGAGGTGCTGCAATTGATCACATGGTACTTGGCGTACTCCGGTGATCGTTGTAATCTTATTTGGATAATATTTGTCTCACCACTGAACTTGTCCCTATCCCTGCAAACCACTCGCAAATTGCATGTCTGAATGGTGTGAATCTGCCCTTAGTTATCATGGGCATGCCGCATCCCCATATGGATTCCTAGCACGAACCACACCTGCCAGACCTGATCAACGTTCCTCTCGCAAACAAACATGCGGATATGTATGTCATTATGTACTTTTCCTCCATTCATGTCGAATGGGTTGCTCTCATTGAATGACTAACTGTATTAAGTATCTGAAATTATATATCTTTATAACAAAACTATATTTCGGTTTTAAACGTACTCGACTCAGTATATTGATATATTAGGAACAATTTGTTGCGTTCCATTCAGTTTGTGATATATGACCCTTCGTCAACACGATTTCGCGTCATTTGCCTAAAACTTTCTTTGGCAGGAGTCTCGCCATCCCTTCCCAAAGTGGGGGATATCCGCTACTTTCCTAAACAAAAAGTACATGAAAATGGGAGTATAGTTGAAAAAGGGAGGTGGGCGGATATAATCTCCGTTCTGTTTGACGGCTGTGGCCATTGAAGATTTTACTACCTCAATGATATTGCTGAAAATGGAAGTTTGTTTATAACTATATCTGTTTAGCGGCCTATTTTGACAGCGCCGCCTATGGTACAATATCGGAAACAACTGAATGTGAATTAATTGGTGATAATGTGACAATATACCATAATTGTATAGGACGTTTTTTTTAGTCGTGGCGTGATTCAACGTAGCTACGCTGTGTAACGTGCCGAATGCTAATTACAGATGTCAAATATTAGGAAGGAGTGTTGATTCACCGGACATGTTAGAGTATAATAGTGATGGCAAATAGTTTGATAGAATGGTGTCAAATCCCGAAGAAACATTAGGCATGTATGGCGGAATCAATACACAGCCCAATTAATTCAGTGTATTTTCGGCTAACATTGGAAACATCAATGTTTAAACACGGGAAACTTAATCCAGAATCGAATTTGTCTTATGAAATATCGTTATCTGTGTGATCTTGAATCTCAGAAAAATTACCATACGTTATCAAACAACTCTTTTCCGTGTTCCCTTGCTTATCAAGTAAAATCGAAGGCGATGTGCTTCATTATACACTCATTCTGTCAGGCAAATCATTACCTGACTTTCATCATTCATTTATATTGTTAAGCCTGATTTGGGGAATGAATGGGAATACGTGCCCAGTCGACATTTTTTTACAGTTTTTAAAAAAAATCGTGAATACGGTCGGAAATTAGACATTCTTGCGGGCGATATCTTTTTTAGGAAAAACGATTGAGAGGAGAGGATTGCCGATGGCATGCATATACTCGGGTTTTGATAGTAAACCGAGTAGTTAGCACAGTGGTAGAGCGTCCCGCTCAACCCGGTAGGCCGGGGTTCGAATCCCGGTCGCGGTCAACCAAAGACTTTAAAAATGGGACCTCTTGCCTTCTCGCTTGGCGCTCCCAGCATGAGGGACAGGAACAGGGCAAAAATGTGGGGTAGTGGCAATCTGTGAATAGTTGGCGTCGGCGTGTAAGTACCACCTCCTTCACATTAAGTACCGCAAAAGAGGCATCGCCTTGTCCTGTGTGCCTGGTGGGGGATTCTCAGCTGACAATTACGTCGGTATATCCAGGTCCGCCCCTTGCCGTGCCTCGTATAGGTAGGGTCCTTGGTCCGGCAAGTGCAGGAGTAAAAAAAAAAAAAAAAAAAACGTACGGCTTTCATTCACACGAAAGAAAATGTATTCGCTAACCACTGAATAAAACCTGCTGTACACGGGTCCCAGATCATATAATAGTAACACTTTATGACGTCAGTTCTTCATGAAGTTTACCCGATACGTACTGTTCAGAAAAATTTCAAAAACAATTGCATGATATGGTAACATTTCTAGAGTAGACGTAGGTAGAAACTTTCAATCCCATGCTGATCATAATTTGATTCTAATTTAGGTCGAATACAAGTAAAATCGATCCAATCTTGGATATGGACCCGGGTACGATAACGCTACGGGCCGTCAGGTAGTTTACGTATAAATATTCATGGTTCCCAAGTCAATTATGTCTTCATTGACTGAAATACACACAAAGAATCCAACAACAAAAAAATCGAGCACCATGCAGTGATTTTTCATAAATACAAATGTTTCGTGGATTCTCTGTGAAATAGTCAAGCTAGCATAATCTTGAAAATATAATTTCTAGAATGAAGTTCTATTCAGCTGTGAAATCCAGAGGGAATAATCATCAAGGACATCGAAAATGGAAATGCCATCGTTTGGATACCTCATCATACAAGAAGAATTCAGTCAAATTTAATAAGCGCCGAATCATTATATTCTTGAAGAAAAAGGTGATCAGTCCACGAATCTCAAAAAGACTGCCGGCCGCAACAAATGTATTTGTTTCGCCACAGGGACCTATTCCACGAAAATATCATTTTACCTAATATATCATCTCAACGGATTTTATTCATTGTAGTATTTATCAGCTCACTAGATTACCACCGTAGGGGAGCTTCGGGGCTGTATAGGAGGGCGAAATGGAATGAAGGTGAAAAATGGAACTTTAAGTACAGTTAGTAGTTTGTAGAGATTCTCATCATCATATTAAAGACATTAGGGGTGGGGTACCACGTGATGTGGATTAAACTCGCCTAATTAAGAACGGCTAAACTGAGGTATCAATCAAACGTTTTGGCCCAATGATTCGCGCAAGACATTCGAAGACAGTCGAACGCCCGTCTGTCTCCAGCCAGCGCCACATCAGATATAACGGTTCTTCTACACATAGCATTTTTTATACTCTAAAAGCATGTTTATAAATATTTTGAGAAGTGATGATTTCTAAACACGGTTGATTTTGGTAACCATCGCAAGTTCAAGAGGCGTTATCTTCTCGCATAACCCAGGTCACTAGGGACGAAGATCGACCAAAAAGCGCCTCGCGGTTATATCGGGGACTAAACTTTACATTGAGATACCATTGTAATGTAACGGATAGACCTAGCGATATCCATTCGCACTGAAACGATTATCCAATCGACCAGTTGATTGGTAATGGTTGTGGGTCTATGAACGCCCGCGCCATCAAAACAATGGTTATATAACTTAAAATCTCGGAATAACTTCTTTCCAGTTATCGGTAAAACTTGTATATTGACGTTCGGACGTTTCGCATCGCAGATTGAATTACTAAAATTCGGCACCAGTGCCATACATACGCATCCAGACCTTATTTCCATTTAGCTGATGGGTACTCATACACAGCTTCGCACACGAACACCCAAATCAAGGTTCAAAAATGAGTCCTCACGCGAGATGTCTGTGCTTCCTGTAGACGACATTAATTAAAATATTCTATTTCTTGTCCGTATACATTCTCAATTCGGAGTTTGCCATATATGGCCAACATGGATATACCAGCTATAATGAATACCGAAATTTATATTACAAGTCCGTAGAAATAGCAGCAGTTATTTAGTCACACTATGTGCGCGTAACCTCCCCCCATACCCAAGGTCATCGTGATGAAAAGTGTTCCGAAATGAAAATTCTTTGTCTTATGCAAAATGGATCACTGCGTTAACAAAGAGGCGGATCTGATTGCACTGAAGAATTCGAAAGCCCTTTCGTTCAATTCACAGTCTATGTATTCACAGTTATGGATTCACAGTCCCTGTATCCCATCTATGGAATTTCCCTTGTTTTGCTCGATATTCACGCTTTGACTGGCATCTTTTAATATCATTAGGATGGGGGATAGGCTTTGTATCTAATATACAAGAGTTCAATTTGATTGAGTCGTATGTTGCACACTCTATTTTTTTGTTACGCTATCCTCCAAGAAAACATTCCCCATGAGAAAATATGTACAGTTTTCATTGTATTTATTTACAGCTTCTCCTCAATCAGTGTGTACACTGATACTGAAGGAGGGCGAATACAGACACCTGCTAAGCTATTTTCGCTCATATCAGGTTTCTAACAAGTTATTGGGGGAGATGATTCAGTTATTGTTATGTTATTGTTCCCCTTTAGCTAGTTTACAGTGAGCTCTAGAACCATGATAACAGAGGGTAATGGCTCCTAAATATAACTGGATTAGAGAACGTCCACACCATCAGGTTAGTTAGTGTGATTGTCCTTCCTGTTTCAAGATGGTCTAGTTTCCCAATAAATGGGTATGTTATCACGTATTGAAAAGAAATATATTCATTTCAACTCATCTCTGCATTGCAACATGGTTATTATATCAAAACAATTCTCCCTGCTAGTACCGAGCCGTGATGTGGCTAATTCTACGACCACGTCGTTCCGAAACCTCTAAATACCCAAATGACGCGGACTCTTTCAAAATAGTTCGAGTGTGGTTGTTGTTTGTTTGTTTGTTCTGAGGGCAGGTATTTCGGTGCTCACCGTCTTTGGCTTCAGTTATACCACACGGTATTAAGGGGGTGAAACCCTACGAAAAAAACCAACCCTCGTCAGCTCCGTTTAACCTATTTACGAGAAACCTTATTTTAGCTGGTTGATTCCAGTTCATGACTCTTTCCCTCATGCTGAAATACGGCTACTCCAGTCGTCTGTTCCCGACGAGGGAACAGCGCCATGGCCCCTACCGTACCTCTGAATCCAGTTGGAGTAAAAGAAGAGAAGAAGAAACAATAAATATGCAGAAATGTCGAGAATTCTTTTGTTAAGATATTTGGCAAGACATGGACAGTTTTTCCTAATTTCGCCAACACATCAGCCAATTTTGTTACCCATATTTCACCATGTGCTAGTTCCAAACAGTTGTTGTCATTTGGCCACAACACGCTTCCCAGAGAGTGTAGCATTGGTTACTATCGCATTTAAATTCCCCCGTTCCACACCTGACCACGCAACCGTGTACCACTGACTGATATACAGCAGCAGTTTTCTTCTCCACCCCGAATGACCCTTTACCCCCTCCCGTCTCACGAACTAGCGAAAAAGTATCAGTGACAAGTAGTGTATCCTCTTTGTGGTCCAATTTTGCAGCGCTGGGTACTTTGGGAAGCAAGGAGTAGGTGTGGTTGGGCTTATCCTGAGCTGGTTATCTCCTAGAATCGGTCCGAAGTATGGCAAATGTATCGGATGTGCGTGCATTCTTTCAAAACCTTCATAACACGCTTCTGCTCTCAACAGTTTCGCGTCTTCTAAACTACCTCTTCTCGATAAACGCGAGACGCATACGAGAAGTGTCCGTTGTTCACGATGCTTTGCGATGTTCCTTCCTCTAATCCTCCGTCGTTGACTTTTCTTCTGCGTTCGGCAGAAGGAAATGACATGGACAGTTCACCCAGGTCATTGGATAAAAACATCCTCTCTCATCCGGGTGATGATGGGAAGTCTCTTACGATAAGCCACACAAATGATCTCTGTCGCTTGACGAGTTCTGGCCTGGTACTTGTGCGGCTGCTGCGCTGCTTGCTCCTCTCGAGCTCTGTGAGTTGTCTTACGAGCTTCACCGCATGTTCTGGTAACAGATTCTTGAAGGTCGTCGTGTAAGACTAGCGACTGGGAGAGTTTGGCAAGACTGTCTTCTCGTCAAGTACATGTTGTTTGGAAACCCTTCTCTAGTTAGTATCTCTGCAGCTTCGAGTAAGGCCTCCGTTTCGTTCTCCGATGGGGTCGGGTTGAATGTGGCGAGGCGACTGCAGGAAAGCCGTTCCCTCCTGTCGCGGATGATGGAAAGGGAGAAGAATAAGTGTGTGTCATCAAAGATTATGTGCAAGCGTAATTTCGCACAATTTGACGATTAACAAGATTCGAAAAAACGTAGAGCGTATATATACAAACCCACTGCAATGCTTTATAGCACCGGGAGGGAAAAACCCATGAAGGGGTCAGAATCGAACATTCTGGGGATTAAAAAAAAACTTTGCTGTCTTTTTGAATTTTTGCATATATGCATTGTTCTTCTGGTGATGTTGTAAATAATGGGGATGTCAGGAATTCTGCTTCTACCAAAAAATGAAAGAATAATCACAATAGTTCATGGAGGGGATAAGATGATGTTAGTATTATTATCATATTCTTATAATAATACTAATAATAAGACTAATAATATAAATAATAATAATAATAATAATAATAAAAGTGCACTCCTTGGGCGATGCGCCACCTCTGAAACAAGAATTCTGCTTATTGGATAACACTAAATCGAAATCCCATGAATTAACGAAAAGAATATTAAAAGCGAGGAAACATTTTGTTCTGACACGATACGAGTAGCGATCAGGAAACACTTTGTTGGTTTGACAACACACAGCCCAGAACATCCAAGTCAAATTGCTCATTCTCAATTCACTTGTACCCAAGTACAAGCGTTCTTTAAAAAAAAAAATCGGGAATAAATAAAGCATTAGGTAGCACCATTTGCTTCAAAATGAGATTGAGGATAAATATCCGGACATCGACTGTTAAGGTGAATTCGTTGTAAAATTGCAATGAGCAGGTGTCGTATGGATAGCTACATCGTAATCCCCCCAAAACCGAATGTCTCCAACAAAACATTGAAAGATATTTTCTGTTGGAATAATGGATTCAGGTCATTTGCCCAGTTCAGCTGTATGTTCGATACCAGGGGGGGTTTTGGGTTATGGTTATATATTTGCCCAGGCGTCAGGATGGAAAAAAAACTGTAGGAAAAAAAAAACGCGGTGTTTCCTGCCCGTAGAAATATGGTTTCTTTTTCCCCCCAGGTGGGTCTGTTACTCCCCCTCGTCCACTTTTTCCGGCTAAAAGGAAGAAGAGAAGAAGAAAAGAGAACGAAGAAACAAATTTGGATGGGGAAAATTGCTCAGAAAGCATTGTAATAACCTTGTAATGCTTCTTAGATACTCTTAATGGAGAAAGAACTTAAACACTTATGGTTGTCTGATAGTGTCATTTAAGCTGGGTACAAGGATACATATTTCTAAACAGACCCACGTTCTCTATTTGTACATGCTCAGTGTTTATACTGTACTATGCGGCCACAAAACCCAAGCTTATGGCATAACAGTAAGGTTGCCGCAAGCTTCAGCCACAACCGTAACATAATTTCAGGACTGCAAGGACCCTCAACATTACACGCTGTGTCGAAGGCACCATGATTTTGTGGCTGGCATGTAATTTATTGTACAGTATGCATTTTTTTTATCTAAGTTAATGCTAACGAGTTACACTAATCCATGTATTGTTGGATTTCGTCGATAAAAACAGCAATTTACAAGGATTACAGATCGAGGCAGTGTTTGTATATAGATATGGTGAGAATATGAATTTAAGAGATAATAACAAGTACTTGGCTGTGTTGTTTCTTCAAATTCATCATGAGAGTGTATCATATATCGTTGAGGCCGAGTGTGCCAATTAGAATTTGAAGTTTTTTCTGTTTCTATTCCTCCTGTTGATAACTAGTTGAAAAACCAAAACTGTTGTTAATTTGACAGATATATTGCTGTGCATTCTCTTTGCCATGCTTGTGGACCAGATACAGCTACTCGTAGCCCTTCCTAACACTCGATAGGTGGCATGGGGACAATTATGTCATTCTAATGTGTACTAACCTGTGTCTAAAAATGGTTATAACGTGTCCCAAAATGCCCGATAAGTGAAAATGAAAAAAAAAATGTCTTTTGAACACTATTTTCCTGTGAGCTATTAACAAACTATCTGTATCAGTCTCAAATAAGTCAATGTACGTCTTCCACCACATTAATTTCCCCCGGTTTCTTCCAGTTTCTAACGGAAGAAAACTGGAAAAAATTTCGGTTTCTTACAGTTTTTCGGTTCTTCAGTTTCTTCGGACAAACTGTAAGAAATTATGTTTTCTTCCAGTGTCTCCCACTTCACCGGACAGACATAGGTTATATTCCGGAAGAAGAAGAAACCGAACCCTGCTAATTTCCGCCAATATAATTGTTATGGGACTGGCAGGCTAATCTGAACACATGCATGGATAATACATGAACAAAGAATTGGTCTCTTTTTATCGTTTAGAAATGTTTCGGATTTGACTTAGTCATAATTTTCATATTCGTTGACCCATCAAAGGCCATGTTTGCGATACAGATGGATGTGCTTTGTAAAATAAGAGGTATTATCATCGACATCAGGAATGCATAACAATGCATCGTCACCTAGCCAGTACCAGAACCAAGTTGTCAAAAACGATGAAGAGAATAATACAGAAAATGAAAATGTGTTGTCTTTTATCTTTCTCTCTTATAAATTGATCGGTGATGGAGTTTACATGACCCGCATAAAGACGTTGAAGAAAAAGTCGGGTCCATACTCAGAAACAGTCATCAGAAATAGTCATTATTAACGCAGAATCCATATTATGGTTGCTCCGTGCATGCTCTTTGATAGACAGAGAAGTGAAAACAAAATAGTTTTCGGGAATAGTGAATCAAACTACCGTTATGACGATATTACAGAGGGAAAATACAATTCGAAGCTGACATATATACATGCAGAAAAAATGATGCAGGCGTTTTCATCTCGTCTCATTGGCCCAACGAACCCTTTACCTAGCTTCACCTATCTTAGTTGGAGGTGTATAGACATGGTAGTATGATTCCTAGTGCAAGACCTGGCACAAGAACACCATACTATCCACTGCATCACCAACACATGACAAATGTACCACCCCATCTGCACATTCACTTGTCGCCCGCAAAAGTTCTCAATTTTCTCTTTTTTAGCGTGGTAGTCTCATATCCGCGTATTTGTTTTAAATCGAATCATGCTATTGAACATTTTACGTGTTTTCTCTACCAGGTCGAGGTGAACCTTCGGCTGGCCAGCTTCAGGAGACTCCGAGTTGTTCAGATCTTTTATCGCTACCAAGAGAGTCACTCGAGAACTAGAACGGAAGTGCAACGATAGGGTGAATCATCGCGTACGGATGAGTGACGGAATACACACCAATTGGCCAATGGGGACTGCCATCCTCCCCGTATGTTGGCGCAGCTGTCACGCCCGCATATAGTCAATGTATCTGGTGGGCATAATATTATATTAATAGGAGAGCACGAATCACGGGATAACCAGTCCACATGCGGGCTGGTCAATAATATACACTGTTAAAAAAGGTGGAGCGAATATTAAAAGGTTGGGCAAGTATTCAGCAACCTCAAAAGTTGGATGAAACCATATTGACCACTCACTAGGCAATCTCATGCCAAGCCTATGAGTTATCATTCACATGGATTTTAATAGTGACGTAATGTTTGCCCAACTTTTTGAGGTTGCTGAATACTTGCCCAACGTTTTAACAGTGTAGTCAAATTCAGATATATCCTTTGTTCCCTCGTTGATGGTAACCTATCAAATCCCTGAATAATTGTTGTGTAATTAATCGCAATCGTTCGACAAGACTGCGATTTCCATTTAATTTCTTGAAAAAATGTTTACTAACAATGTTAGCATGAGCTATGTTTCCCCACTCTGGAACCCTTGAAAAATTGCCCAACTGTTTTTTAATAGGTAGTGATAGTCAAATGATTCTATATCATTGAAATAAATGCTAACAAACTAACCACAATAGCATTTTGAAACAACAAAGAGCACTACGTGATTTAGATGTGAATTTATCAGGGCTATATCTTTATTATTGGTCAGGTGACCCCCAATATCATTGGTCATATCGTTGACCTCATAAATATGTATTCGAAATTGAATTCACAGTGTACATGCACAGGATCAATTGTATCAACAGGTCCAATATAAAAAAAAAGGCGGTGCGAAAAATTAATGCTATAATTTTGATGTGTCAACAACGAAAGGGAAAAATGTGTTCAATGAAAATTGAAGAATCGTTTTAATTTTCCCACTTTTCAGCGTTTAGGCAAACAGCCGCGGAACTTTCAATCAATTTGTAGCGAGAATAAGTTCCCAGCCAAACAAATTCGATAGCCTCCATTTAGGCTCCATATACTGATATATCTGACTCACTTCACAGCATTACTTAACCAAGCGTAGCCTACCTGCTTACATGAATGAAACAACGTGTTCTTAGTAAGGATTACAGACCCTACATTGGCATAGTTGTTCCCAAAGTTATCCACTGCTATATACAAGTGTTGCTACACGCATACGATACGGCGCAAAAAAAGTTCAAAGAACAAAGATGACTAAAGCTTCGGGTACCAAACTGCCAAATAAATACTACACTGTAAAAAAAAAAATATGGTAGAATTTACAGTGAATTACTGGCAGCAGAGTTGCCAGTAATTTACTGCAAATTTTACAATAGACTACTGTGAAATTTACAGTAAAATTGAATCGCGTAATTTTACTGTGAAATCCAAAGGAGTTTATGGTAACATTTACAGTAAACTACTGCAACTCTGCTGCCAGTAATTTACTGTAAATATACAGAAATTGTTAACAGTGGGCACGATGATCGTTTCAGACAGACCCCCCCCCCCGACATAGCTGCCGTGTGAGAATTGTTATGTTGTACAGTATCCACGATTAAGTGCATGACTATTATTCTATAAACTTCTTCGAAGGTGGATTACGACGTATATTGGTAATCAATCCATATTCACTATGTGGTTATCACCTCCCTGTGAACCAATGTTGTTAAAGGACAACTGCAGGATGAATTCTGAAGAGGCGTATATAGTAGCTTGAGAACAACTGAATGCGTGGGTCCAAACCCAAAGTTCATACGACTTTCCGTTACAGAGTTACATACCTTTGAAGTTTGTGCATGTGTATTGCGCATGATCGAAAAGCATACAATCATGCAATATAAATGCGGTCTACTTGACAATTCTGCACAACAACTTTGTCTTTCTATTGAAATTCACACATTACTTTCATTTCACAAAACATTCAGTCCATGGGAGAGGATTGTTGTAGTGGTGGGTAGGTGTTGATGGTTACTTCGGTGAGAGAAAGCCCCTGCAAGAGAACTTCTGCTGAATGTTGACTTATTCAACGAAATGAAACAATGAATACATGGCATAACTTCCCGGGTTGGAATGGACGGATGGACGGAACTTTGAAGGCCAATTAACTCCACATGAGAACATTGTATTGAAATGGGGTTTTGACCTATAGATACAGTTTCCCATTTTCCACGATATGACCTCTGTTATATTCAAGCCTGCAGTTGCCCTTGAGTTGTTGCATTGTATCGAGCATTGCCATGGCATGGAGGGAGAATTGTATCCTTTTTATTGGTGATGCTTAGTGTCATAGCCTTGATACCAACGTGGCAATGGTGACATTATACATCGTCACGTGGCTTATGGAACGCGCTTCATCTTAATTTATCACAATACAATTTGCCATACACATTAGATCTGTCCAACTGTCTATAAGGCCTATTGGATCGATCTTATAGGGTCAAATATGAGCCACATTAGAACATCGCAATAGCGTGTATGTATTATTCAGCCAATTGAGTTACAATGTACAGTAGTTGCACTATATCGTATCATCTATTCGTGTATCATAGATATGTCGTTTTTATGGAAGTTGCATTATGTTATGATACATCAGCGCTTATGACTGAGACTGAGTTATAGCACAATTACTATTATTTTAGTGGAATACATAATGTTAATTAATCAAGAGTGTATGGTTTGTATCCAATGTTGCATGTACCTGTCCATTTTAATAAATTGTTCATGTGTGATACGCATTTTTGCTGTACAGTTAGTATCAGTCGAATTAAATGGTACTATTCGCTATAATAGCGTTGTGTGTGACCTAATTATATAGCTTCATGGTTAGCTTATTGATCAGGCTGATATATTGTTATATTCTTCGCATATATGAACGTGAATAAAACATTGTTAGGTGTCTGACTAATCAGTCATATGATCAACACTTCACACCTCACTGCCCGAGTGGTATACATTATTAGTGATCATACCATGATATTGGGTAGTAATATAGACACTGTGTACCCGATCACCCGCAACTCTGTTTTGCTACAGATATCATGATTGATGTCCTTCTCGTGTTTTATTGCCGGCGACAGAGAAGCAACCGCCCAACAGGAAAGAGGGGAGACGGAGAAGAAAAGGAAAAAAGAAGGGGAAAAACTAGGTCCTCATGGTAAACTTTGAGGGAGAGAAGAGACATACGCTGTAACGATATATGCATCCGCTATTACTAACGGGGTCGTAAAAATACCGACCATCCCCATAAGAACGAACTGGCATGATGTGAACATGGAGCTTGCACTTTTTATGTGCGACGTTAATGGCGGGAACTCGTGTTATGAACCATCCGCTATGCTGCCGCGGGAGGCAATATCTGTCAACTAACCTCCGCCGAGCTTTCATAAAACTCCAAGAATACATCAGCAGCGCTTATCGCGCAACTGCTATCTGTACACGCGTACGCTGGTAATTGGACCCATTATTACTGTCGGGAGCCATAACTGCCATTAAATATAGGTCTACGCATCCAGTCATTTCTGCAGCCGTATACGCGCGCCCACACGTAGTGGGAGTCTGGGTTTAGCAGAGTGTGCATGGCGTATTCATCCCAGAATTCTATGCGGGTTTTGTTTTCCATATCGTTGCATGTTGTCAGTAAGATAATTTCCAGAAAGCGATTTGACCTCGTAAATTTGCGGAACGACTACTAATAGTAATTGTAATGAAACGCTATACAGATAGGTGATGAAGTTTAGCCTCCGTTTTTTATTCTTTAGTCTAGTCGTTCGTTGGCGATTCTTCAATTATTACAAAAGTCGGTTTGCAGCAGTATTTTTTAGAACATACATAGATGAATAAGTTGATTTCAAGTCCGGTTCAGTAAACTTGTTAAAGCCGGTTTCATCGATGAAACTGGCTTTAACATGTTACCAGGTGAAACCTAGGTAATAGGTGCTTTCTGTTTCGAAAAGTAACCACCAGCACCAGAAACAATTACATTGGCCAACTCGCGTTGTCGTCATAGTTACTATTATAATATAATGGTCTACAGTATGTGTTCAGATGATAGGTCATTAGAACAACACTATAGTGAACAGCCCAAGCTAGCAAGCAGCCAGGCACTACATACTGTATGTTGCCCTCTTAACCATCACCAGCTTGGCTTTATTCCATTTTTAATTAGGAAAGGCAGCGTCGTCACAATTCATTCGGCTTTCCCTGTTCGTTCTGAATATATACTTTAATATTTTCCAACGTAACGTTACACAATAGTGTTCTCATTCATTTTCAGGCCCGGCCCAACTGCTACTACGCCACGTCTGACTAACGACGGTGTCGGTGATTGTATGGGACGGCAATATGTATTCAAGTAATAGATAGGTTCAATTTTTGGCTTATTCAATTATGTGCTTGAACATTGCCTCTTTCACTTCGTCCGGATGAATAGTTCATGACCCATTTGACATCATCGTTTATAAATGCAGTCAATAGCGAACCCTTGAACAGTTGAACAGAAACTTCATTTAGTGGCATTTCAAGGAACAACTGGATCAAAATGAATTTCGACCTTCTATAGTATTTTAGTGATCCTCTGTCTGTTGTTGAAGACGGTAAATACGGTATCTCAAATCAGGTAGGCTAGTAGTGCATTGGGCTGTATAATCAGGAACTATTTGATGATTCATGAGTCTAATTCAATTTCTTCTTGCAGGCCTATCATGGACATATTGTTTTATAATTAAGGGATAACTTGCCACTGGGATACTTTTTACTGGTGAAAACGTCGAGATTCCTAATTTAGGTAAATAACGAGATCGGAAGAGCGCAGCCGAGTTCGTTTTTAGGCTAATTCAGAGTCGAGACTGTTATGAACCAGTAAAAGTCACCTGCTTGGTTATTTATTCCTATTCTACAACCCGCCAATCAAGAATTATCCAACGATTAAGGATATCTCTAGATCTCTAGATCTATATCTTGTATCTCTCTAAACATAAATACGCAGCTAGGCTAATTATTGCGTTAGTTCAATCGCAGTAAATTGCATTGCGTACCATAACACAAGATTAGCAGTGCGTGCTGTGCGTACTCACGGAGACGCAATACAAACCACGCGTGCCAAACCGGAGGGTTCTGCGCGTGTGACCATGGCGTCCCAATGCAACGAGCACGCGATCTTTTTCGCTCGTTTGTATTCCGTTGAGGCAGCGCGCCCCCCCCCTCTGAAGAGCGGCGTATACTGAAAGCTCGGATCTCGCGTGTAAACAAACTTTCAAAGGCTCACGCAACTTACATTCGCGTTCAAAAATTACTGTGTTTACTTAAAACGCAGCAATCCAGCAAGTATTCGATTGTTGTGCCACTCTGGCCAGCTGCCTGTTATTGCAAAAAAAATAGTCCTACGTATTGGGATTAGCCAATCAGAATCCTGTATTTGCAATAACGGATGGCTTGGTGTTTTAGAATGAGAATATACAGGACACCAGAGAAAAATAAAAACAAAACATAACGTCTATCAAAGCTATTGACCCGGAAGATATAAACTCACAGGAAAAAAACGTTACACCGATTGAATAATAAAAAGAACTCCGAAACTTAGGTAAATAGGTATAGGTAAATTATTGTAAATGCTTTTGCGTTTCGGAGTTGTAAGAAAAGGTAGAGGAGGATGTAATCACTCATGACGACCGACGCTGAGACGGGAGAAAATATTTCGAGGTCATTAGCGTACAAATGACACTGACAGTTAAGGTTGTTCTGAAAGACGAACATGATTCGCAGAGTATCACATCATGTGGGAGTTTATTTCATACTTAGACGCAATGTAAATATTTTGCCGTGTTTATAAGTCGTGTCTATAGTAACCAGGTAACAGTCAAAAAGGGAGTGGAAGAGATTCCGGAGGGCAGATCATTATAAATAACCACTTATTAAAAAACTGTTGACAATTGCAAACTGTAACATGAGAACTCATTGTATAATATGTATATTTCATTCGGGCAGTACTATTCGTTAATTCTGTAATTGATAATATATATCATATTTCTCTGTAACAATGAATTGAGCCATACATTCCGTTATCGTAATTTTTTATTACAGAAAATAATAATCAATTTTATTCTAGAAACTTGTTTTTACATACAATCTGCAGGTTTAGTGTTCATGTTTTTATCCGGCCAATATCACTTACAACGATTTTTTTTTAAGAATCTGAATTATTCCACCTTTGTAACAATGTATTGAACTATTTATTCAGGTATATCGATACTTTTCAGAACATACATTACCATCCAATTGGTCTATTATAAATTATTTAAAAAAAAAAAAAATAAAAAAAAAAAAAAAAATATATATAATTAATATATTTGATATATTTAATTCGGTATTGTTTTGCAATTATCTATTTGATTACATTGAGTTACTGTGTGCATGTATCATAATATAGGACCAAATGCTATCAAGTTAAATGTCGAATAGAGAGTTGAGCAGTTGAGACAGAATATGGTTTGGTATGATCCATTGAAAGTTTTTCATCATGGGTTCATCATTTCATAAACTGGCTACGAGGGAAAGTGTAAATGACATACCTAAGCTAGGACAGTGAGATGGAAAAACACACTGGTGCATGAGTGCGGATGCTTGATGCGGCAGAACACATTGAGAGTACAGGGAACAGAGGTAGATTCCGGATAAGTTAGGTACGTATGTAGAAGCGGCATGGATGCCGCATCTCCGCGGAGGGATTCTAAGGAATATCTTCCCTATAAAGTAATTTAACATCCTTATTCATGAGCTGTTATATATTCATTGTTTTCTTGTCTAATTATACGCCATTCTCTTCTAAAAAAAAAAATCATTTTGTGCAAAACTGGGATTTTGTATTTTTAGTGTTTTGCAACTGCAGTGTGTATGAGCAACTAGCATATTACATGCAGCTCGACTGAAAAAAGAAAGGCGTGAGATGTTATCACATCATAAATGGTAGGGTTCAGGAATCAACGCATTTGATTGTCAATGACGTTTAAGCTTCAAATATTATCCACAAATATACAATTCCAATGCCCTATCACCTGGTACCTCTGTGCCACGTGATTTACATTTACCTGAGGGCATGTGTGTGAGGAATGGGTCTGTAGAGAACTGTTTGCGTTTTCTTCTTTTCTTAATGAAACAGAAGAGTTATTATGAAGAAATAATAAACCAAAAAATTACAAATTTCCCATTCTTTCCTTATTACTTTTGTCATGTGTGTTGTGTTTGTATTCCTTCAATGTTGGCATACATCAATTATGAGCCAAAATCACTAAAAGGTGCGAGACCTACATTGGCAACCCTACTGTGCATGAAAATGGCCTGTAAAAGAAGTATAGACAGACAGTTGCATGAAATACCATGTCATGCACATACAACGAAACCCCCGAAATCAGTTGGAAACAATTAGTTGGAGTACTCTTAGTTTCAAATGGCTTAGGAATGATGCTATTTGACTAATCAGTGCCACATCGACCAGGGATTGTCTCTATAGAAGAAAAAAAATAACGTAGAAATAAAAACAATCGAGAAGTTGTATTTAGGTCATTATGATATTATGTAGTGTTAAAAAATATAAAAAAGAATGTAACAAACTAAATTCGGGTTCTTTTGCCTTTTACTGCTCAGCATATTGTTATTTTTGCTGAGTCAGGAGTTGGAATTAACATTGTTCACGCAGGTTTAGCAGTTCAGCATAAGGATCAGTTCAAGTTGTAATTCGAGTTTTCGCATCAGCACTTCAACTAGACTCATAACATCACACTAAATGTCCAATCAACTGCAGATTTTCATAAATAGGCGACTCTAGTACTTGTGGCTTGGAACTACATTTGGGTACATACAGTGTACTATACAAAGTATTGCACATCCAACTATCAAGTATAGGCCTACACTGTAAACCACAACGAATTGGGATAACCTAATACATCTGAGGTAACTTGCTGGATGGACATTTTCAGTGTATAAAAGAATCGCGTGTAATGTTCCATTGCGCCGTCTTGAGCTACATGGTCCTCCAAAATAAAGGGTTGTCAGGTTGTGACGTGTTATGTTTTTTTGTTCATTGGTAGTTAGGCCCCACATTTGATCTGACGCTTTTATCAGCTCGTCAGTAAATCGTAATACAATATTAAACTCTATTGGTCACCGCTGAAAACGTCACGGCAAAGCACCTGATAATTAACAGGTGTGATACTATTTTTTTTTTTTACTATTTACAAAACAAACATCCACATTTAGAAAAGTAGCTTGTCGACTCTTTAAATTTTATTCCATTTTTCTTCAAAATTCAAATTCACATTAAACAAGGACACGTGAGTATAGGCCTATCTGAAATGCTGGGCCGTATATATAAAATAATGAAATGCTTGGCCGTATGTATACCCGTAATTGTTTTGGAATGTCGAAGTGGCAGTGGGGCTTCCAGGGGTTTAACCCCGCCATTCCAACCCTTCTCGGTTACACATGCTATTTTATATACGTGATGTGTTCCGTTTCGCAAATAAAAGACCATGACCGATATCAGCACAGTGGGGATTGGCGCGATCAGAGGATTAAAGAATGTGGAAAAAGCCACGGGCCGATATTCTGTCTTAGGTACGGTATACCATATGGTGCGACATGTTCACTGGTACCATTGTTACCATCCATGACAGTCAGTGGTCCTTGGAGAGTCTCTGCCGCCTGGTAGCTCGGCCCGACTCGCCCCTCGTCTTTCATCAACTCCAGCAGAGCGGCGGGGCGAATAATTTCAAAATACTTTTATTTTTCTATTTTACTTGTTATCAAGCGGAACCTTAAAACCGACCTTTGAGCGAGAGACACGTCATCGGGGTCGATTTGACCGCGTCATTTGAGGAGTGTGGTGGACGTTTTTCGAGAAAATGGCGGACAGTCATCATCGATACCAGGAAAAAAAAATGTATTCTAGTTCCCCATCATTAGGTGACTTCTTGTGGTTGGTCACCCCTCGGGAGAACGATTATCCACACATTGAACTGTCATACTGTCATAACACATATAGAAAAAAATGACATGAGACATTAACAATAGTAGGAACAGAACACGGTTTATTCCCAGATTAGATACAGCATCAACACACCCACACACGCATAGAACACACACACATACACACACACACACCACACACACGCGCGCGCGCGTGCACACACACACACACACACACGCACGCACACGTTTACAAATAAACATGAACACGCACAAACAACACCTATATCCCCATTGTTACAACAAGGTGTTTTTCCAAACCATAAAAATCCAAGTTGAAACATGAGCAGATCCATAAATGCTAAGAGACTACATAATCGATGCACTGATTGTGTCGTGGGTATTTTTTTTATATATTTATTTATGGTTGTATTATAAGGACAAATTTTGGATATTTCCATCATCATTTCCATACTTTTGGCTGAAACTGAACCGTTGTTCAGGGTTTTAAATTTCTGCCAATTCCAGACTTATTCCTTGAGTCCATGTTTTAGACGAAAAGAATGATCCTGATCGAATTGATTTACTTCAGTATCAATTGTAACAAATTCTTACACAAAATCAGGGACGTCTACTTGGACAGGAACGTCTCTGACCGTGCAGGTACTTCCTTCCGAAATGTGACTTAATTCCATGCGGCACTGACGGTAATCTTCTGTGCTTCAGGATAATCTGAACAATTTGAATTACCCCTTTTAGATCAATTGTTTCTATTGTCGTCGCAAAAACATGGCGGATGTGCGTCATCTCCCAACATGTCTTCGAGATTAAATATAAAAAACAACAAAAACAAACAAACAAACAAACAAACAAACAAGAACAAATATCCTCTCCTATAACCAGTTAACAGATACACGTATCCTCGGATATTATTTTAACATCCGATAAAGACATGTCAGACATCGGACCTCTGACAGAAGGCATCATACAACATACATGTCACAATCACGAAGAAGGCTGATGCTGGAGGATACCGGGAAATCGGCACTTGATCAGTTGATGGGTAGATGGGTGACCAAACGAAGAGGAAGTATGTCTAAAGTTTCGAATATCGAATAAATTAGGGTCTTACATTAGGAAAACAATTCCTAACTTAATCTCTTAATGGACAACTGCAGAAGAATTATGAAGAAGCTAGTTTATCAGCAAAAAACTGAATGAGTCAGTCCAAACCCCAAGTTCATATACGACTTTCCGTTACAGAGTTACATCCCTTTAAAGTTTGTGCATGTGTATTGCGCAAGATCGAAAAGCATACCATCATGCAATAATAAATGATGTCATAATTGCACAGCCCTGCAAACAATCTTGTTTTCAATTGAAATTCACACATTATTTTCCCTTCGAAAGCATTTAGTCTACGGGAGAGGAGGATGTTGTGGGTGGTAGATGAGATGAGTTACTTTGGTGAGAGGAAGACAAAAGAACTCCAGCCTGGCTAAATGTTGACTTATTCAATGAGATGATACAATCAAATACATGACCTAACTTCTCGGGTTGTCCAAGTGTAACGTCTGCGTTATTGTGCAATTGGGATTCTCCCCAATTTCTCTGCATAATGGACCCAACTTTCAATTTAAGGCCAATAACTCCACATAGGAACATCGTATTGAAATGGGGTTTGGACTATAGATACAGTTTTCCATTCTCCACGTTATAACCTCTGTTGTATCCAAGCCTGCAGTTGTCCTTTGATATCTAAATCAACACTTCACTCACTTGATAGTTTTTAATTCTTCCTCTAACTGTCTGGATGCCGGTATTGACTGTACTCCATGACTATAAATTAGGCTAGTGAAACCTTAACTGTGCATATCAGAATGCATGCAAAATATAGAATACATGTGTCAAATACAATTCCTCATTAGTATCCATTTGCCAAAATTGTTCCCTAGGCTCTATGTAGTTCATATATGTACAGTAGTCATGCACACAGTTGGCTATCATTCCATAGGCTCGAATGTAGTGTGCAATATGGATTTTAAAATCGCAGTTTTGAAAGCGAAAATGACTTTTTTTAGAAAAGATTAACTTCATGATACAGTTAAAGGGCCTAAATATCGAGTAACCAATGAATGTGGACGTTAAATCGGTTTATGAGAAAGGGAATCTATATAATCAATTTGCCGTGAAGCGGCATCACTTCCGCATTGGTACGCGCGGTATACTCTTGTCTTCTCATTGTTCGTTTCATTCCATTTGGATCAGATTTTCTTTGCTGATATACGGAACTTGTCTCTTAACCAATTATCTCAGCAAACCAATTATAGCTCATTTAGGCAAGTTGCATGTTTGCACTAGTCTTGCCGCATACGACAACTGCATCTATTGACCTTTTCGCAAATAGCATGGTGCGGTGCACTGTGTCTTAGTTTTGATGCATGCTGGGATAACTTCAGGAGGCCGTTTTGTGTTAGCATGTATTGGGAAAACTTGTAAATTTCAATTATCTTTCTCATTCTCTGTGCATATTCTCTTAAAGCTCAGTATGTTGTCTCCGATAGATATGGCCTTCCATAGATTACCTACTTTGCCCCCTGAGCTAGACCACAATGAATTGCGAGAGACTGTTTGCGAAAAGGCTAATGGAATCCTAGCCTTGTGACCGAGTGTGTAAGCCAATCATGTCTGTCTACACTGACCCAGGTTTAGATGCCATTTATATTTGGAGTATTACCGGTAACGTATGAGGATATGCCGACGCAGTCCTGAAACAATTCCAACGAATTCTACACAACGGGATGCCTAAACTGTTATATTATTGCATGATACCTGCTGAGCGGAGGATCGAACCTATAAATCTACAAACCCGACAGAGGTGCAAACTCGGTTCACTGCATTTTTTGACAGTTATAAACAGGTACACGGACATAGGCTATATCTCCTTGGCGGTACCGTAATGTATGTTGGTGCGAGGGTAATTAATAACACGCAACAGCTACCAGTTGCGTACCCCACATTGCTGTTTTTTTAGTTTAGTTTAGTTTAGTTTAGTGATTAAGGGTGAGGAAGGCCTAATCCTCATAACGACCCCGAAGCCACAACATCCCAGGAAGGAAAAATGAACCAAAACTCGAACTAAATAATTCGCCCGTGATTCCTGAAAAATAAATCAAGACTGTTCTTGAACGCATTCACACTCTTAGAGCAAACAACATGTTCAGGAAGACATTGCCACTCGTAATCACTCTCTGCGAGAAGAAATATTTACGAATGTCCGGTCTGCAGCGTTGTCACGAAGCTTGAGACAGTGCCTCTATTTGCAGTAACATTGGAAATTCAAAAAAGTAGTGGAAGGAAAGGCATCAATTGAAAGAGGCGTTGTCGACTTGTAGCAACGGACGACGAAGAGACAGCGGGACGTTTGCATGACGTCACGATGAAAAATCGTCCCTATCGATACGGGAGATCATCACAATATTATGTCGACGTAAAATAGTTCCGATATACCGAGTTTGAGACGGCATTATACCCGGCGGTTAATTGACGGTGTCGTTTACATAACATTACGTCACGAAGAAAAATTATCGTGTCCGATATTCAATTTGACCATATTTGTTTGGAGTGACACAACCCCACGTTGTCAATGGATACCATAATATTACTACCTTTGTTCATTAAATAAACGAATTCTCTATATACATCATTCTTTCTGCAGCATTTATGGATGTTTCATGTATGCAAACTCAACAGTGTATTCCCTCACTGAAAGTTTCTGCGTTTGCGCGTAGTCTTATACTTTGGTTCCGAAATTGTAAGGTATATATATATATATATTATTGAACAAACATGTTCTGAACTGCTCTCTTATATGCGCGTTAACGAATTTACTGCCTGAATGGCGATCTAATCGAATGACTGTTCCGGTAATCGAATTAAAAAAAAGAGATTTTAGAGATGAATTTCGCATTTTCCAAGCAATTGCCGTCGCAGCGTCAGCAATAAGACGCACCTTCAACGATATTTTTTTTCATTGGCTGCTGGTATTACATGAATGTATTCATTGTTAGAGTAATGATCAGATTAAATGGTTCCATGAGCAATGGAGACCAATGATGTAGCCGAGACCGGATGGGCCGAGAACGAGACCAGCCTCGCATCTTGAGTCCATACACTGTATGTATGGTGGTCTCGGCCTCGAAAGTCGAGACTCAGTGAGACCGGCAATTCGAGAATAATTCGAGACCGGTCTCGACACATCCCTGATGCAGACTCACACAGCCAGCAGCATGCACCATAAACACAGATTGCTCCATTGAATAATTTACAGGTTGAACGTCTCAACACATTCTGACATCAAATTTAATATGAGCAATACAGACTGCCGCAGCCAGCAGTATGACCCATGGAACACGACATGCACCATTAAATCAATTACGGGCTGAACATCTCACACATCACATTACTATGGGCAATGCAGACTCACGTCAAGCAGCCAGCAGTGTGCACCATAAACACGACGCACACTGTTACATGGTGGACGTCTCGACATATTGACTTACTATGAGCAATACAGACCCGCGCAGCAAACTGTGAAAAATACGGCGCACACCATTACACAATTCACAGGATAAACGCCTCAACCCAGTAATTTATGTAAGCAGCGCAGGCTCCTATTCCTGCCTCTGCGAATACCTATTCCCACGTCTTACTATTATCGAGAAGCGGAATTTGCAGCGTGCAGAGTCTATGGTCGGATGGTGGAATCTCCTGATTTTGGGTGTGGAATATCCCTCTTTCACCTGCGCTAGTATAGAAGAAATATGTTACATGACCATTAGACTTAAACACAACAGCCATTCCAGTATCCAATACGGCACCTCATTACTTTCGTAAAAGGCTTCACTTTTGATAGATCTGCCAAGTAACTCATTTCATAGGAAAAATTGATATGTCAATCGTCAACAGGTAACTTGTCCACGCCACACCTGCCCGCCTGTTAAACTAGCGAGATTACCAGACTGATACTGGTCTTTTACGAAGTTAACCAGGTTAAAATATGTACCCACACTCTTGACAGTTTTGGACCCGTCCAGCTGTCTGGCCATACATGGCTCTCCAGCTGTTCGGGACCAAACGTAGTTCAGTTCACACCTTCTGATACTTCGCAAGTATATTTTGATATAGAACATCTGAACTTGTTATCAGATGAGAGCAATGTCCAGAACTGATGATGTATACGTGGTGATTTTATCAAGCAAACTGAAAGAAAAATGTTACTGATGAATTGAAACATTATTATGATCGTTATTACTATCGAGTTATTCATTAGGTGAGTCGTTCGCCCCCCCCCCCCCCCTGTTTCCTAGCCTTTTGAGAAAATATTGAAAAAGTAATTGTATTACTTCCCCTTAAAACACAGTCTCGCAGTTCTCCAAGAACCACTTAGGAATATTTTATGATATGTAACAGCGCCCTCCAAGAAGACTGCAAGGAATTTCCTGATTGGTCGACCGAATAGAAGTTATTGTTAGGGTCAGGGATTAAATTAGGGATTAGGATAATGTTAGCCAACAATAGAGTTTATTGTTTCAAGTTGCGCATCGATAAGTGGAGTATCTGGGATCCTCATTATGGGAGGGGGAGAGGTATCTCTCACGAAACCAGTATCATATATTCCCACAAAATAAAGATGCCGCATCTTTCTGGCAGCACGGTAGCATTGCCATGGCGATGAGAGTGGGGGATGGAGAGGTCCACCAGTCCATTTGAAGGTGGTTGCCATATCGTCATCTTTCGTTCAGGGTGTCCCTATATTTCACGAATATCCACATACTCCGCTCTCTCCATACTGTTTAAAAGAGCCCCTTGGTTCCTCCGTTTACTACTCCACAAAGCTCTCACTGGATCACACCGCCCTATTAGCTTTTTTCCCTCGTCCCTCAGTTCTATAAAGTATAGAATATGCGTAATAATCATGCGTAAACAGCGTACGATATAACTATTGGGAACAATATAAATATTGGGGGAGGGGGATATGACAACATTTTTCAAAACAAAACTTATACTGTGTAAAAAAAAATCGAAGGTAATGGACGAATATTCAAATATTGAGGGGAAGCCCCCCCCCCCCCCCTCCTCCACTTGAGGATCGACGCCAATGTTTTCAATGTGTCGGTGCAATGGCGACGGAGTTGAATGACGCGTTTACTGAACAGCAGACAGTCAGACAGCCTACATATGCTGGTATAGCGTACCTGCCCAATAAGCTGTCTTCGATCATAACACACACCTATCCCCGCAGACTGCGCTGTAGCTTCAGCGCCAAATCCCAAGTCGTTGGAGACGACGTATGCAATCGCACGGGGCCAATTACTAAGAGGGTGATGTTTATTACCCTTGCTGCATTACGCATCTTGTTTTAACATGTTTTATCACTCGAGTAACTTTTACATTATGGCACATAGAATCGACTACGTCATATGACCTAATGTTCAGCGGTGGACACTCTAAATAGGTTGTAACAAGAGCATGGAGAGAAAGAACTGCTTCGAATGGTAGTTCAAATGGGCCAGCGGTGCAACGTATACTACCCCATGGGCAGCGTAGTAGGATAGCGAAAAAGCTTACTGTATGGAACTCTTGAGTATTATAGATCTACAGTACATACATAGCTAGGTAAAATATATTGTTTTGTATTTCACATTTACATTTATTCATTTTTTTATGAAGAAGGAAAAAAACTCGGTTAGCAAAATGCTAATCTAACCCAACTGCCCAAGGTCCGAAAAATGAAACCGTATAAAATAATTACAAATATCAGATAGCCTAAGAAACCATATAAAAACCAGAAATGAGAACTCTATAATTTTAGGTAGAATTTTGATATAATAAATGTAAGTAAACCAATATATGTCAATATATGTAAGTTAAACCGACATATGTCAGTTTCACTTCAGTTTTAGTAATTTTTATCAAGTAAAAGTTGCTAAAACCAAGTAGATTACCGTACGCGTAAGGGCCTAATGTCTTAATATGGTAGTCCAGCGGTCGGGTAAGTGAGACGTTTCATTTCTACGACTCTCCGAGATTTTCGGTGATTTAAATTAGATTTAAAGAGACGCTGACGTCTGGTAAATAGCAACTGACCTAAAAGCCGAATTTTAATCGATTAAATCAATTCCACAAACCGCCACATTAATATGTCAAAGTAAAATCAGTCTCGATACACCACGACACGATATTCGTCGCGAATACATGCTGACATTTAAATCGGCTTCGATCATTTTCCAGAGAACGAAACTACCTGCTGCAAGTTGCGGGAGGGGAGGGGGAGGGGTCCATGTCTAGAGCAAGTTGAGTCATGCGTGGAAGACCCCGTGAAGGTTGAGAGGCTGAGGGTTACGACCCCCCCCCCCACCCACGGCACCCTCGGTGCCTGTACCTTTGTTTTACTCTAGTTGCGGGAGTTGCGAGACAATAGTGAGCGTACTAAGCCTAATATGATTTATTTTTGGTAGTTAATTGCTGGTTTCCTATTTTCGGTATTTTTATTTCATAGCGCCTTATTGTTCTATCATATAAATTCCCCGATGAAAATGTAGCATTTTGATTGTCAGGATTTTCAATTCGTTGTATTATTATCTCAAAAGCCCCTCGGAGAACGCAGAGTGAGTGTAATGTTGTCTATTTTGGATGGAAATAATACTCACGAGAACGTGGGCAAAAAAAAAAGAAAAACAACAACCAAGGTTGAAAAAAAAATCTCACATGTAGGCTAGAAATTCCGTCAGCACAAAAATATGACCTATCGCGGAAGAACTTGTTCAAGTCTCAGGTTTCCCTAAATAATATCACGATGACTGGCGCCCCCTACACCGGAATGTACTCACAAAAAGAGGGTATTGGAAATAGAGGCATGATAGGCAACTTCAGGTAGACTGAGGAATACCTCCACCTCCTGTTAGGCGAGTCTAGCTTGGGGCCCGATCGAGTTCCGTTTCCATACCTGCGATGTTACCGTAACAGCCTGGTTTCGAAATTAGGATTAGAGGTTTTATGTATAAGGGTCACTGCCTGCGGCTGATCCAGGTGCGCCCTGGTAATTGAATACTCTCAGCACGCTCTTCATTCAAACACTTCGTGTTTAGCCACGAGCACAACGCGTTTACGAATTTGATATTGATACCAGCCTCATAGAGTGCAGAAACTATGCAAACCAATTTTCATTACCAAGCAATTTCATTAGCTAATACCCCCCACCCCTAAAAACTTATTGTGACTATATACCTGCAGTGTCATATATTGCTAACGTACCATGCTATGTTCCCGGCGGTTTCGCCAGGTACCTATCAGCCTCTAATACCATCGGACCGGAGCTCACCTGCAGTTAACTGTACAATCGAATGGATGCTTGATAATTGCCTCTGACTGTCTGGTGGCTCTATTCTTTCATAGCTTGATATCGATCAACCGATTAGGGGACAATGGAAGAACGGTCACTTAAAAGGCAACAAGAAACAATTGTCGTCCTTAAGAAGATTGTCCCCATACATTGGATAGGCGGCGCCTGGCCCGCTAATCCGCCAGTCCGGGAGCAGAGACTGATTGCTTAGGCTATGATGTTATCGTGTGCGTGATATAATAGCAGTCCCAAATGGAAGCTACACCAAACTTGAGAAAATCGGATCAATGGAGTCCTCCCCAATTATCGGAGGACACAATATAAAGAATAAAGGGTGCCAGGCAGTGGCACTATGAACCTGCCCCATCAAAGCTGGCCCGCCCTATTCATCAAGTGAACTGTCCCAATCGCTGTACAATTCAGGCGGAGTCAATTATGAGACTGAGTCAAGTCTAGCTTATTAGGCTACCTTTATACGGTACCAGGGGGATTATCGTTCACTGGGGATAGGCTAACAGGGAGGGTTGCAATTAAGTGATGTTTTGATTGGATCAATAGGGACTTGAGCAATGAAAGTGCATACGCATCGTGAAGTGTCATCCCTCAATGGGAAGAGGAGGTGGCGGTAACAAGATGAAACTAACAAGATTGAGGGATTATCGGCTCCAATTTAGGCAGATATTCCATTGCCACAGGAAGAATAGGGTTTAGGTGACTTTCGGCAGAGTTCGGTTTTACGCGATCGACGACTGGCGCCATTTGGGTGTATACAAAACCCCCGTCTACTGAAAACTATTGTCGCCTCCTACCGAAAACGCGTAACAGTGTTCATCACTGAGATTTCATATGCGAATAGGGATAGCAAACATTTAGTACTAGCTTACACAATAGGATCCTCCAGGCATCCATTCTAAAGACGGAGGAAATCTATTGATTGATTAGGTTATTCAATGTAGTCAAGACGTAAGACAGTTCAATTCGCCCCTTTCAGTTGCCTTTCAGTGCAGTAAGGTAAGGCTGGCTGGGATTCCATTGTTGCGTATGCGGATGGATGTTGAAACATTATTATTCACGAAAACGACCGTTTGTTCCCGAAGAGAACACACTGTAAGTTTATGCGGAAAGACCATAGAAATGCAGAAGTCCATACATATAAGCCTCTTCGCGGTTACAGTTTAATGAGATGATATTGATATTGGGTCAAAGGTAATGAGGGAACAATGGCAGTTCGACATTGGGCGTACAGTATGCAGAACGACCTTTCGAAACCCCTCTGCCGAAGATAACACATCCTTCCAGATTCCCCCATACTTAGCAACAATAACATCCGAAAACAAGGGATGAATTGGTTGCGTTTCCAAATAGTGAAGTAAAGCCTTAACGATACTGCTATGGAGGGATCTCGTCTATTCCCCGAACTGTTCAGTGATGAGCTGCCCGCACTACACACCACGCACAGACTTATTCTTATTGTCTTTGATTTGCTTTCAGAAAGATATTCCATAGAATTAATTCGCGGTGATACGCATTCCTTAAAAAGCCAGGCAACGGCAATATGCATGGGCTGCTGCATTTTTACGGTCTTTTCGCATAAACTTTTAGTTTTATTTACAGAAACGACGTTTTTGGTTTCCAGAATAGAAAACACGGCAGAGTTTTCGAGTACCAAGAATTGTAATTTCAAAGCAATTCGAAGCTTGTGTCTTTCTCAGTACTTTAGGAGGCGTGGAGAAGCGCAAGTGACGATCACGAATCAGACAGCTGACCTCACCATCCCCCGCCTACCCTTTCGTTAGACACCCAGTCTTAATTAGCATCGGTTCCACTAATACGGCGAAGTGAGGTAGCCAAGAAAGCATTCAGTCAATTGAGTCAATTCAGCCAATTGAGCTGGAAATTTGAGCTTGGTTAGTCTGCTCAGAACATACATGTAAAAATAATGCCTACGGCTCCACCTGTGTAGCTTACTACTTTCCTCACTGATCTACAAGACATGATTAACGTGGCGTTAAATCGACATTACATCCACCCCCCTATAGCTTATTTCCGTTGCCTCTTCCGTTTCTATTCCCGCCTCTCTCTTCACATGAGGGTAAGGGTGAAGTTTCCGTCAATACGCAGGCTATGGATCGAGACCCTCTGGAAATAACCCTCCTACCCTGCTCCTCTCAAACAGCCACAACACCCCCTCCCCGGCCCAACCACTACTAACCGCATATCTCATGCCTTTGTATGTCACATGATACTTCGTGGGCGCCGGCGCAACATGACCCTCCCTATTACCTCGATCACTGGTCACGCTACTATCGTATATGGGGAGGGCTCCATGGATTCGAACTGAAATAATGGTTTCGTAGGTCCCGTGCATGGCGGCAAATAGGGCCGAGAAGCTCATTCAGAGGCCTATGTCTTCCCCGGATTACGTCCACTACAACAAACATTCATCAAAACCCCTGATTTTATCACTAAAACCCACTTTTCACGCTAATCTTCCCCCAATAGCCTGTTTGGCGTTCCATACTCTTTGCAGAATTGCGCAAGTTTATCACTGCTTGCGCAATTTATCGCATCCGATAAATGTATCGTACGATAAAAGTTTAAAATATTTTCAACTCGACGTCCGAAAAATTTATCGTATCGTATCGTATCGTATCGTATCGTATCGCACAGGTGTGAACACTCCTATTGAAAATAACACTTTTTAACTCGACGTCCGATAAATTTATCTTATCGTATCGTATCGTCTCGCACAGGTGTGAACACTCCTATTGAAAATAACACTTTTTAACTCGACGTCCGATAAATTTATCGTATCGTATCGTATCGCACTAGTGTGAACAGCCCTAGGGTGATATTGTATGGTGGTGGTAATTCTCATGACGTCGTATACGGCACTGTACATTTTGGCCAGGTTTTGCGAGACGGTATGTGCCTCTTCAACGGCAAATAAATCAGGTCAATATGTGCGTGTTATATAGTATATTCAAGTTCTAATACTACAGGACACTCCACCCCCTCTTAGTCGCGTTTTATGCCAGGCTGGGAATGCTGCATGTGAGCATATTTTGAAAACAGCAAATATAACAATCGGAGAACGGTGACCTGGTGACATCGCCCGATTTCTCATGTGGAAAAATCCGCATTTTTTTTATATGCCACACATCTCATTGGGGATGTACACAACTTTGGCGACGCCACTCTCATAGGAGAGTGCGTGGCCCTAAGAGAAGAATGAAGTTGCACTTATCTATGCCGGACGCATAGATTCAAGGCCATGGGAACACTACGCTGCAGTTCCAAGGCGGAGAATGTGAAATTACTATTCATCCTATTAGACCTTTAGGAGAACAAAATATCGAGTATCCAACCTACCCTACAATTTACATTTCTAAATGGAAGTGTCCGGGGATATTATGGTTCTGGGTGTGTAGCCGCCGTCCCAGGCTCCGCCGCCGCCGGAAACCTTAGGCGTTAGCGCAATAACTCTTTAACGCTTTATCCGATTGATCTGAAACTTGGTACAGATGTCCGCCCTAGTGAAATCTCGGATGAGTTCGAAAGTGGGCATCAATGCAATGCTGGGGGCCGCTAATTTGCCAAATTTACGCGAAATTTTCAAGTTAGTCGGATTTGAACGAAACTTGGTGGGCCGGGTAGGGGCTAAAGTTGATCCCGAAAATGTGGAGGTCATTTCAAGGTCATCGGAGGTCAAATTTGCGAAATTTATGCGATTTTCCAAACTTTGTCAGATTGAACGAAACCTGGTGGATGGGGGCTATATTTGTTCCTCACAAAGTTAGAAGTAGTAATTTCAAAGCCATCGTGGGTCAAATTTGCATAATTCATGTGCCTATTAACTTCCATGGATTACAACAAAACTTGGTGAATGAAGTTTATCTTGATTTCTGACCAAATGGGGGTCTTTATGGGGTGTTAGATACTCCTTCCCAATGATTGCTCAAAAGCGAGGATATACCGGGTATACGTGGGCGGGTTACCCACCTACACATGTCTAGTTCTATGTCTTATGGCACTTTGTCTTATACGTGTCGGATAGTTCATTGCTCCATGCGTATACAGCTAAGAGGAAATGTTTCTGGCGTCATATTCAACACTAGTTTGTGCGTCATTCGTTAAATCACGCCGCGGACAGTTACAAGTTGAGGTGTTCAACCTTGTCTAATTCGAGCTCCTTCTCGCGATTCTATTACCCCTCATCAAGTGGCCCATTTCTAAAGTGTATACGTAATACTAAGATCGACACATGTGTGAAAACAGTCGGAATGTGATGAGTCATTGTGATTCTTAGGTATTTCTAGGATGGAGCGCACCAATTCGGGAAGAAACATGCAATAGAACGTGCTGACCCTTCTTCGCACTTCTCAACACATGCGGCAGGTATACCAAAGAATCCATGCCCATCAACGCTCTAATTTTTCGCAGTCGATTTAACAAGGCACAAATATTTTCTCTATGGGTGTATTCTCCGTGTCAAATTGCGTTTACCGAGACAGCAAAACGGGTAAGTTGATCACTTGGGCGTCCGTCACACTTAGTGTTTGTACACTCTGCTGGTTTATGACTGGATATACACAGACCCCAGTGGGCTACGTCAGCTATTGTATGTATAACTGCACAAGTTTGCTACATAGCTGGGATAACTCACCCGGTCTCCTTAAACCGTTGAAGGCCGTTGCGTGGGAGGTGACAATTTTTGAATCGATTGAACAAAAGATACACTATTTACTAAATAGGTCAGTTGGCTATTCAGCACCCAACAGACAAACTCAACCGTATTTATTATTATCTTTTTCACTTTACTTCATGAAACTCGAATATCTACCCATTGACATACCTGACTGACTATTCAAGGACAGACATATCAACATTTGTTTGTAATAACTAGAGGGTATATCGAGGGTTCTGAGCTAGTTGTATGCCTCTATACCGTAGTATATATACACAGATGCAAAATGTTTTTTCCCCCTTTTGTACTTTACTGACAGCCATACAGACTGTATCGCCGCGAAGTGATTTAAGCTACATGATATATACACATTGTTGTGGAAGTCGTACGTTGGGCAGAAACACTTTTCAGAAGGTCTTTCTGTAAATCGAAAGATCGGTACATAATTCAATGCCTGACCCATAGCGAGATTACCCATGCACATTTTCTGGCATATATTCTACACAAGTAGACCCGTGAAGTCTCTAAACATTCTGGAAAAATGGAATGAAATAAAAGTTGTGTAAAAGTTGTGTATGACCTATTGCACATAACTATTGCGTAACCGGCTACACATATATGTGTGCTAGTTACCCAGTGGTGTTGACATTTTAAAAAACTTTTTTTGAGTGATTGACAGTAAATTAATTGAGCATCGATACAATATAGTTGGCCTCTGCTTGGTGTCGGGACCTGTCTGTTGACAGTAATATCTCACACACTTGGCCTTACTTCTGTACTCAGAGTTTGAGTAATATTGAAGAGAACCATTTCACATTGTCTGTTTTCAAGCAAAAACGTGCCCGAGTTTATTTTTCGTTTCTTTATTATTATTTATCACAATAATATATCGTTCTTAGAAACAGGTCTTGCAACACCAATTCAATTTTCGTTATAGCTTGGCTCGCGGCTTTCTAGGAGTTAGTCAGTTATGGGGAAAACTAATGTACACTGCTATATGCCAGACACCACACACGGAGGCTGTATAGGTCCATGCAGTGATGCCATAACCTAACCCGAGGGTCAGGCCCAGTGTACCGTCAGAGGCTGGTGAGGACACTGGGTACATTGAAGCACAAGTTCCTTATGAATACAAAATGATGAATGATAAATTATAATTTATTAACCTAATAGTCTATCGTTCTTAGGAACAGGTTTTGTTACACCAATTCAATTTTCGTTATAGCTTGGCTCGCGGCTTTCTGTCGGTCAGTCAGTTATGGGGAACTACGGTACAACTGCTATATGTCAGACACCATGCACGCACGGCGGCTGTATAGGTCCATGCAGTGATGCCATAACCTAACCCGAGGGTCAGGCCCAGTGTACCGTCAGAGGCTGGTGAGGACACTGAGTACATTGAAGCAACAAGTTCCCTTATGTGTGAATGAATACAAATGATAAAGAATAGACTTTGGGTACTGGCCCAATTTTCCACTCAAAGTCCAGTTGAAGCCAACTGCAGATAGTTTATGTGTGTTCAAGTATTGAACATCAAGGATAAACGTGTTGTGTTTCATTTTTCGTTTCTTTATTATTATTTATTAACTAATAGTCTATCGTTCTTAGGAACAGGTTTTGTTACACAAATTTAATTTTCGTTATAGCTTGGCTCGCGGCTTTCTGTCGGTCAGTCAGTTATGGGGAACTACCGGTACAACTGCATATGTCAGACACCATGCACGCACGGCGGCTGTATAGGTCCATGCAGTGATGCCATAACCTAACCCGAGGGTCAGGCCCAGTGTACCGTCAGAGGCTGTGAGGACACTGGGTACATTGTAGCACAAGTTCCCTTATGTGTGAATGAATACAAATGATAAAGAATAGACCTTGGGTACTGGCCCAATTTTCCACTCTAATCCAGTTGAAGCCAACTGCAGATAGTTTATGTGTGTTCAAGTATTGAACATCAAGGATAAACGTGTTGTGTTTCATTTTTCGTTTCTTTATTATTATTTATTAACTAATAGTCTATCGTTCTTAGGAACAGGTTTTGTTACACAAATTTAATTTTCGTTATAGCTTGGCTCGCGGCTTTCTGTCGGTCAGTCAGTTATGGGGAACTACCGGTACAACTGCTATATGTCAGACACCATGCACGCACGGCGGCTGTATAGGTCCATGCAGTGATGCCATAACCTAACCCGAGGGTCAGGCCCAGTGTACCGTCAGAGGCTGGTGAGGACACTGGGTACATTGTAGCACAAGTTCCCTTATGTAGAATGAATAAAAATCATAAAGAATAGACTTTTGGATACTGGCCCAATTTTCCACTCAAAGTCCAGTTGAAGCCAACTGCATGAGGTTCATGTGGTTCAGAATGAACCCATTTAAAACATATCATGATAAGCACTTCGGAGATAAGTACCGTATGCTCCACATATGAGTACACGTGTTTAGCAATTGACCAATTGAACACGTTCATGTATTCAGTACTGTGTTAGACAGTTAAAGGTTGTCATGGATCAAATCTGAAGTAACGCAGATACCGAAAACGTGAACTTCAGTTGATCCCTGGTAAGCCAGAGTCCATATATTTCATATGGGGATTACACTGGCCATCACACTGAAATGCTATTTATTCGAATACCATGAAGGTTATGATTTCCCTGCCAAATACGAACGTTAAAATCTTGCGCATTTTTTTTTTTGTCTTTCTGAAATTAAGACAAATCTTCACATCTACCAGAAAATCATTTTACTGATATGTTCTAACCCTAATTAGTGAACTTTTTGCCAATTTAACTAATTTGAAATAAATCTCGTATCTTTATTATCTATCGGTCCCGAAGGGCCGGATGAGATATTGTAGTCACTTTGCTATTTCATCTAATTTACTCATGCTGGTTGCCATAGCAACGGTTGCTATGGTAACCATAGTGGTGGTTTGGAACTATCCACTGAGGGGTACCCATTGGTGCCGGGTGATCCAGCAATGAGGTGCACTCGCAAAAGTGTCCGTTGTGTGTGTGCGTGTGCGTTGCGTGTCCGTCAGATTTTTGATGGTTTTTTCGCAAATATCTCCATTTTGGAGTGGCTGAACAAAGTGAAATTTTGCACACGCTTGAATAGTCCTATCTAATCACAAAGTTGCTCTAAAATTAGATAGTAGACGACACAATCAAAATTGGGGAATTTAGGTGGCAAAAGACAATTTTGGGGCAATTTCTCATTTTTACAAGTTTTTCACTCTTCTTCAAGATATTCCCTTATTCTAATGGCTGAATGATTTCAAACTTTGTAGCAATGTAAAAAGGCACAAATAACAACTTTTCCCTTGCAATCAGCCCAAATTAAAAAAAATATATTTTAGCCAAATTCGAGAATTTCTGAAAATCTGTTCAGTTTTTGGTATATTCAGAGATTGGGAGGACTGAATGATTCCTAATTTCAGAAGAAGGTACTAAGTACCAAAACAACGGGTTTCCCAACATTTATGCTGTAAATTAACTGAAATTTCCATGAATATGAATATATTTGGGGGAAAATGGCTGTTTTCAGCATATTCCGATCAATTTTTGTCCTCTTGCAACTCGCGGAAAAGGTAACAAGTGACAAACCAATTATTTTTCCATTTTTGCCGATGAGATCCTGCAACTCCGGGATTGCCCTCTTGTTCTCAATTTTAGACCATCATATTTCTTTTCTTCGAACATTCATGGTGCTTGTGGCTTGCTGTTACTCAACCTTCACCGCATTGCTAATTCTGTGCAGTCAGGATATATTAGCTCATATTCTTTGAAAAATTCAACTTTTCGGTATTTTATCGAGTTGTTAGGTTCGTGAAACATTATAAGGAAACGGTTAGGGGTCTGTCCCCAATATTAATAGATCAATCATAAAAAATATCCCATTAAATGGAGGGCCATGTTGGAATATCTTCTATTCATTTGCTTGAGTACGCTCATTAAAAAACAACTTACGCAGCCAGCTGATCGAAAACCGGGACACCAAATTTCGTGCAGAAATTGATCCATGCATGTCGACAGCCTTTAAGCACTCGAAGTGACATCGAAATGGTGTTTAGGGAAATGTTAAATTCCCGATCACTGCTTAACCGATGTACCAGTTTTGGTTGATATGAGCTCAAACGTCAACTAAGAATATCAACAGAGGTGTAAAGGGGGGACCGCGCCGCGCCTCTGGACAAAATGTAAAATTATTTGCATCCAATGTTAGGCTAATAAGCGATAAACTACTTGTGCCACTTGAGCTTATCATTGGCGCAGCAAAAACGAGTGTCAACCCCTCATTCTTTGTAGTTATTCAAAAAGTTGAATAGCTCAATTACTCATTCAGTCCGTAGTAATGACTTAATGGATGCGAAACTGCACTAACAATATATGGCCCAACCTAATTATTACCTAAATATGGAAATAGGCGATGCCACTATTCAACAAGTCATGCGTGATGACGTCGCGAATCGCTCTCAAAGTCACAGGCATGCAATCACAATACGGTTTTGAAGATCATTCAACTGGATCAAAACTCTATCAAAGTCAATCAGTTGGACACATGCCAAAAACCCCTAAATACTATATACCTGAAACTAAGATAAATACTGTACCGATTAAGGGGTTAATAGCGTATACTGAGCGTGAACTGTACATGAGGTAGCTTGCCGTGTGCAAGCTGCATGGAAAATGTGTCCAGATCTCACATAGCTGTACTGCAAATGCATGATATTATAGATGCCAAATTGGGCCACATAATTCACAGAAAAAAAATACACAGATTGAGTAGACCAAAAATATCCATAATTTTTTTTCAAACTTGTCCTCCAACACTCACATTATTTATTTAATTTTTTTTTACTGAGTTTTTGACTGAGTTTCAGTTGAATTCGTTCACAAATAATGTAACTGCACGTTACTTGGAAGGTGTAGGGGATGCCTATAGCCTAGCTTTCTTGTCCCACGGCACACTGCTTAAAATGTTGGCAACTATCAACAACTCAAAGTGGAAAAAAAATTGACCAAACTATTGATAATCAATTTAATGGAGAGCCATCTGCTATACATACAGGAGATTTGCCTATTGATGGTCAATTCGGTTTTACGCAACTTTTGCAGATTGCCGAATTACTTGCCCAGCCTTTGCAATATTTGGCCCAAACTTTTTTAACAGTGCAGTGATTTGCCCCTCACTCTTATCTTAGTTAGGCATTGCAGTATACTGAAGCCTAATCAAGGCGTTTAAACAGCTGATAATTGGCTATGCATTGATGTGTATATAGACGGACATCTTTTTGAAGCACGAAACGCGTTAATTTCTGCTGATTTGGCTGCTGTTACTGGTTATTAAATGACCGGTGATACGCCCAGACATGCTGACGACAACTATATATAAACGTACCTATTAGATTTCTGTGCCGTTTGACACATTGAAATAGTATTTTTTTTTCCAAGATTGTAGAATATTCAAATGAAAAGATAACACCAAAATCTATTCCTATTCTATTCTGTTGTGCCCATTATTATTCTGATGTACGCCAAATCGCCCGGTCACATAGTCGTGGTTCTGGGGTTGATATGAAAATTGAAACGGACACAAATTAGTCCGGTTTTTGAGGTTACATCAACCGTACAGTGGACATGCGAACATTATCACACCGTATATGTTATATGAGTATTTCACTCCAGGAGCCCTACTGTGAACATTAACCTATAATTAGGGTCTAATTTTTTCTTCTCCTAATGACATTGGTAAAGTAGCCTTCACTGCGCCGTAGCACAGTGCTAACACTCCAACGATTTTTTGCGACGTTCAAGTTGAACCTAAAAAAAAAAAAAAATCGGGATGACTCCAATAAACAGAGTATGAATAGAATGAACGGTTTGGATGTTACTTCCTTACAGTAACATGGCTTCCAAAACATATAGCAGATATTTACAGAATACTATTGCAAGGAAATAGGACAATAACGGTGTGAATAAGAAACCTACAAGGCCAATGAGCTACAAAAAGTTAGTGTAATCCGACAACATGGCAGTTATGGCACAATCAATAATTTTTCACTCTCGTTTTCTTGAAAGGAGGAAGAAATTTCTCCTACTATGCTGACCATATAGGCCTACGTTACACGGGAAAAACATTACTCTATCAGCCTATCGAGGGCAAAGTATACCAAATAATTAAAAGACAGCTCTAGTCATGATGGAATCACAGAGCTGTGGGGGAGGGTGGTAGTGGGGTTGGAGAAGAAGAAAGGGTTGGAGAACCCGACCTTGACACTGGAACTAAATCTCACCGCGAGCAATAAATGTGTCAATGGTAGACAATTGGGCCGTCAGTAAAGTCCGATTTTACCCGGAGGGTAAAGCCGATTAGTCAATGCCGCCTGTCTTGAGATCAAGCATATTTTTACCTGTCCCTCTTACCTGTATGGGTAGACTACTAGACCACCATTTTACTCACTAATGATAGCCAGAAAATACAAGCGGACAACTTCCTTTCTGGAATCATATACGCCATAAAAAATGTTTACCTGTGACAAATTGTTCGCACTTGGGCTGTTAGGGCGGCGAGGAAATTGAAACCCTCTAACGGATGTTTTGAAGGTACAAGGACAAATCTCTAAAAAAAAAAAAAGTATCGGAAGTTTCAACAGGGGTGTACCTGTCCTGCGGCAGAGATCAGACATAGGGGTACATGTCCGCAAAGGTACGAAAACATATAAAGTACAACTGGAAGGTGACTCGTATCGCCAGTTTAATTAACTGTATGACTGGCACATGTGGTCCTGGGTGTGAAGAAATGGGTCGTTACTATTGGAATTAATGGGGAGTTGATGGTTGTAGGCAATTTTGTTTTACGGTTCTCCGCGGTTGATAAATGGAGCTAGAGTTCCATCTGGGTTCTAGCTTCTTTTTTCAATTATCGGCAAGAATGAATAAGTAAAGAAATAATATATACAGCCACTCTAACAAGTGTAAAATCAGTTAATGTACATTATATCTCGCTCTTGAAAGAAATTCAACTTTTTTTCAGAATAGTCAGCAAATTAAATACACTTCGTAGGGATTGAACCTATCTCTGAGCATTATGTAGGCATAACCATGCGTGGAAATGTGTTCGAATGCTGAACACGGTGACGAATCCCTAAACGTGATGGGTTCATTTTTTTTTGAATTTTTTGCCAAAACGATAGTGTTCAATTTGTGTTTATCGGTAACTGGTAAACAAGCTAATCGTACTAACAGTAATTTCAATTAATAATAATAATAATGGGGACTTGATAGAGCGCCTAATGCAAAAAGCCTCTAGGCTAAAATATATTTTCATAAACTCTGTGCAGTGCACGTCAATGTCCAATGGGTACCGTATGTTATTAGGAACATAGACCAACGTATGTACCAGTGCGGTACCCTAATTTGGATCCAAACGAATTTGAAGAAATTACTTAGTATTACATAGAATTCGGGCTTGAGCTAGGGTAACGGGAGAAGGAGGAAGTATAGTATCACCCACATGATAGAAGCGGAATAACTAGATCACCTGAGTGTGGCGGTGAATATTGGGAACAGCCTACAGTATACCGTACTCAATACATGTTATAGTGCACATATAGACATAGCCAATGTGAAAACAAATAGCTACAATCCCCGCCAAAAGTAGTGGAACAAAACTGCACGTACTGCCAACCCCCCGCGCCCCGATCAGTGTTGAATGCCATTAGTGTCATTTTATCCATAAGAACAATTCCCCAACATTGAAACGGGGGTGGGGTGAGGGGGGGGGAGGGGTCTGTTACATGGTCTCCGGCAGCTCCAAATACGGTATTCGGGAAGATTTGTGCCAAACAATTTTGGTGGGGATTGTAGCTAACTACGTTCCGCTCGTTTCTTACAATGTTTCATTGAACGCATGAATAATCTGTGCCACTGAAAATGATGAACACACCCATTTGTAAATTGGATTACCAGCGTGACAACACATGATTGTTATATATTGCGTTCTGTATATAATCAGATAATGTTAGAGCCCTCTCTTTTGATCGTCTCTTACGACAGGCTAGGGTATCATTGTTCCTCATCCCCGGGTCAACGGGGCAATCATACATTACTGCTTGTACCTACATGACGGTGACACATTCAAAATCTTTAATATGCATACTGGCCTTCACTGTATTATGCCCTAGTGTGTGATAATAATCTGGCTACTGTAAGTAGTTCAACACAAATAACAAATACGGAGAAGTTTCCGTTCAAGTCCAGGTATATGATAGATGGGGTTATAGAGGGATTAACTCGCTAATCGGCTAACAAATTAAGCATATCGTAGTCAGATAGTTATACTGCTTAGATCGAATCTATAAATGTGTGCTTTAGAAACTCCGGCCTACTATATATGATTTCCACCAGTTTTAATGACAGGAAGTTAATGATTCCTACTAGCTTTCGGCGATAGGGAACTATTCGATACTTTATTTCATGACCCTCAGACCAGAGAAAGTTTAAGTTTCTTTCAGATTTGGAGGTGCATATCGCATGGAGCCATTGTTAATCCGCGTCATTGTAACAGTTGTAATGCGCGCTTCACATCGATATTGACATTGGTATTAATGATCACCACATCATTCCTGACTAAAACGCGCAAATACAATGGGTGTGATTAAATACATTTCAATTGACAATGGTTTAACGGTTATTTCCGGTGTGAATGACCTATTCTACCTCTTGTTGTTGAATGGTAAATAGTTGTAAAGCTGCAGATAGATTGGAAATCTACAAATCAAAGCTTATTTCAGGATCGAGAACCAATGCCTCCGAACTTTGGTCGGTAAAATCTTACTTTATAGCTGGGAATGTATTGAATGGATACGGTGAAATATAACACAACTTCTCAATTCAATCGACTCATTTCATTCATCTAAGAAAATACGTTAATGAGCGGTGACATTCCGCTCGATATGTGTCATCAAATTGGCTTTTTGAACACAGACAGCCCTGACAGAGCATGCATGTTTCAGTGCAATGCGCCCTATATGCAGGATTCCGGTACTATTTCTTGGGTATAAATCAGCTCGACAATTCTACAATCAAGATTAAGACGTACTCCTTGTGGTGTTTATTTTTTTTGTAAATATTTAATATTTAAATACGGTAGTGTTAATTTATTGACCAATTAGTGTAGTCAGAGAAATGCTATACATAGGTACGATGGGGACTACCGGTAACTCCAATCAAGTCTGATAAATGGGTTAAAGTTGAATATACAACACCACATAAGCCTATTGGTTTTAAAAATATTTCAGTCGAACAAAAATATGAAAGTAATAACCCGGGATCAATAATAAATACGCAATAAACTTGACGATGAATATGATTTCATGAAAAAAAAACTCCATTTGAAAAGTTTATATTATCTTATCTCATCTCTTATATTGTAGTCGACAATGACAGCAAAACCCAGGGTTTCACGAGAACCTGGCCAGAAAATTTTGTTCAAAATGCTGAATAATTTGTGGTGCTTTTAATGGGGCCATTTATAGTCTCAGAAGCTCCCGTATTTATTCCACCCATTATTATAGGCCCATTAAATGAAAGTGGAAATACAAATTACGAGCACAAAAAAGAACACCAAGTGGTTTCTTTTATGGTCAAATTATAACCTCAACTAAATAATCTTCTTAGTTGTTGTGTTCCCGGTGAAAGTCATGAAACTACACTACGGTATACGAACGACACTATACAACTGTACAAGGAGGCCTCCGGGAAATGGCCTTTGCACCCCGCTCGTACACGCGGCAAGCGTGTATGCCAACCCTGTCTGCTTGGTAGTCCGTTATTTGTTTACGGGTTCTCAGTTTGATTGTGGTTATTACCAATGTTATAGCATGTTTATGGAAATGTATTGTAAAAATGAAGTGATTCGAAGCTTACGTTTACCAGTTTACAAATAAGAAGAGTCACAATTTATGGATCATAATGAATATGTAAGAAGCTTTCGAAATTGACAGTACGTATGTACAAGTTTAAAAAACATTATGTGTTAACATTATGTATCTGAACTTTATGAGTAGGTTTTTCCTTATTTATCTTTTATTTCGATGTTCAAAAATGGAGGATCTTACAAAGCCTCCTATGGGTACAGGGAGGAAAGTGAAAAGTGTATACCTCTCAGCATTGAACACTGCACTGACGTTAAGTTCTGGTGAGTTTTGGCCAACCAATTATTCATGGAACCGTGAGACAAAGTTACTTGTCTATATGCAAAAAGGATTGCTTCATATATATATTTTTTATTTGCTATTTAGAAGTTTCGAGTTGCTATTAGCCAAACAGAAGAATATTCCAAGTGAGGAAATAAATGAAACGACATTTTTTGTGTGTAAAAGGTTGACGTTACGAGATAAAATCACTTTTCTGAAAACAATGTATTTCATTCTCTAAATCCGAGCCGCGTTTCCAACAATCTTATCTGGTTAATGATGCAGAGAATGGGGCTCATTTAAAATGGCTCGAAAGGGACAGTCCCGTTCTTTGAAATTTGGAATCAGCATATTTATATCAAAGTGTTACGTTTTAATTTTTAATTGGCGAATATTTATTGAATTTTGATAATAGACCCGTTTATTTTCAATTTGCGGCGCGAAATTCAATTCGGTCATTTTTATTCACCTTTCTCTTATGTATTCAATGTTGGATATGGGCCTAAAGCTAACAACTAGCATTTTACCATTAAATTTCAACAATGCAGAACATCGGCCATAATATTATGCATCACAATGTTTTTTCGAGTAAATATTGAAATATTAAAAATATTACACCAACAAATGATGTTTGTGGAAACTGTCTTCCCAGTATATACCGGTGATTGTTACCAATTAGTACCAATAAGTCTTGACTTGATACACAATTTCTGAATAGGTTTTGGGGTCGAAATATTAGGCCAATTTCCTTTGAATCTTCATCGGAGTAATATATTTTATCTCTGTTCCAGGTTATTCAGTGTGGTGCAGGTATTTATTGGTACTAAATCCCTTCGAGTAATAATGGAATAATGCCAATTCAAAAGAGACAACGAGTGTGAGTGAATAAAGAAAATTATGTAACGTTTTATCACCAAGTGTTTTTTTTCTAAGGGTAAAAACTTACTATAAGTATATTTGAAATGAATATAGTCTTTACGCATGGATGAACTAACAGCAAAATCGTAGAGAACAATTGCAGTTTTACTACCGTCTGCCGTAGGGGTTATTATCGAAGTCGTTAAAAAGTATACGATCCGTTGAAGAGAGTAAACTTAGCTAATGAATTCTGGAGTCTAAATTAGAGCCATTTAATGATCACATTAATGTGACGGGGACGCGAAATATCGACTAAAGACTTACCGAAGTCCGATGCCGAGCAGCCAAGTTACCGGCGGGAGGTGTCCTCGGAGCACTCCCGATAACACGGACACTGCCAGCACCAGGCAGGTTTATTGTGCTTCGATCACATGTATACGAGCGAAATAATTGCCTATTAGAACTACGGATCAAATACAACTGAAATGTAACTACTTAGACGACCCATATGTTTCCGTTTTATTATTGGAATATTATATTCATGTATTAAATGAACGAAAATACTTGAGAACTCCCTAGGTGTGCTTAAAAAACCTTTACGAGGCTGTTCGAAGACAGGGGTCATTTGAACACATGCCTGAAGGCGCTGACGGAGGGAAAGGATGGTGACGGGAGGGGGGGGAATGGAAGGGTAGGGCGAGCTCACCCTGTCTATCGGCCGGGAAGGGGTCGTTGTTTTCATGTACCCAGCTGAACAGCCCCCATTTGTGTAGTACTGCTGTTGGTGTCCGTTATGATGCGGGCCATGAGGCGTTGAACCCGTCGGCGGAAGGAACGCGGTCGAGTTGTTGAAGGCGTGAGTGGGGTAGTGTCTGGGCGTCGTGGCGTACGCCGCCATCGACTGGCGTGCAGGGTCGTTCCCGGGGATGTTCCATGCGTTGGTCGTGTAGCTGATCGGACTGTGACTGCTGGACATGCTTTCCGCGGGGCTTGTCGTGACTGGCTCGCGAGGCCCCATTAAAAAATGGGAATAGTGGACGGAGTTGTTCGAGTCGCTGTTGTTATAGGCGCCGTTAACCCCTACATAAGGGGGCGATGAGCTGTAGGGAGCCCTCGGATGGCGCCCGTTCCCGGTTCCGTAGTACCCGTTGTGTATTGTCCCGTGGATCCGGAGAGTCCCCGGTATTCCGACGCACAAGTCTCTGAGGAATTAAACAATGCTGACACGCGGTGCGTTCCAGTTCGTCTGCTCAGAGCCGACCTGCATCATCGTTAGCTCTTTGAAAAGTCGTTCCTCTACGACGAGAAAATCAATTCGATCCAACAACTCCACGAAAAAGTTGTTTTCCCCTCTGCTACGACTTATCACTCCAAGCCAGAGAAAGTTGTAAAAATACCAGTTGTGACCATTGGTCTGGTTTTATTGCGCTCTGCAGATGATGTACAACGTGTGTGCTATCTTCACTCGCCTACGTTAGAATGTGCCATTAAAGTTGTTAAGCACCATTTATGACTGACCTTAGCGACCCTGGTTCTTTTCGCCAATCGGATGCCGGTGATTTGTCACGTGACTCAATTAGATTTCCTACTCGAGTTGGAACTGGAGTGCAGGCTCACTGTCGATAATCCGTACTCCGCCTAATGAACCTCACTGCGCTTAGTGAGGTAATATGGTACATTGATGGGCTTATACCGTAGCAGTCTAGTGCCAAAACAGAAGTTGTCAATCGCTGAAGCGTAACGAGCTTTTATCCACAAAATACTGGCTGTCCCGATACTGCTCGAGTCGGGTCGTATCCACATTTTTCGCGAAACCGATTCAACCAATTTGAGCGGAGCCTTGTATAATGAATACAATCCGCTTCGCGAGAATCGAATAATAGCCGGATAGGTAAGGTCTGGAGCCAAAGTCCGTGGCGGCGTTTCTTTGAAGTGGACTTGGGTGGGTAGTCGATATGATGGTGGCCCAACCATTGCCCATTGTAAAAAACTCGATGACAGGGTTTTAACGGCTGCGATATTTTACGTTTCCAGTTGGAATGCTAATTTTAATGTCCCTTTTTATTCGAGTACCGTGGCCAGTCAATACATTTTCTCGTATGGGGCGGTTTAGCATGTTGAAGTATATAGCGTTCGCTGTAAATTATTTCGCGTAACTGGATCCTGGGTCGTTCATTGGTCTGAGGTAGTAAAACGTCACGAATGGGAAAAATACGACTGGAATGGCAGAATGTCAGACGAGAGGAACAAGAAATTAGCCTCGGCTAACTGGGAGGGTTTGAAACACGGGGTTAAAAATAACAGAGACCTGTAAGTTAAGGACAACTGCAGGATGAATTTTAAAGAGGCAATGTATTAGTGGAGAAAAACGGAACGCGTTCAGTCCAAAAGAAGTTAATATGACTTTCGTGAGGAGTTACAGATTTGAAGATGTGCATGTGTATTGCGCAAGATCGAAGAGCATCCCATCCTGCAATAATGAACGATGTCATACTTGCACAACCTGCAAATAATATTTGTTTTCCATTGAAATTCAAACATTATTTTTACTTGGAAAAGCATTTAATCTATGGGACAGGATTGCTGTAGTGGGTTGGTAGGTGCTGTTGGTTACTTTGGTGAGAGAAGACAACAGAACTTCTGCTAAATGTTGACTTATTCAACAAAATGAAACAAGAAATACATGACATAACTTCCCGGCTTGTCCAAGTATGACGTCATGCGTTATTGAGCAGTTGGGATTCTCTCCAATTTCTCTGCATAATGGACCAAACTTCGAAGGCTGATAACTCCACATATGAACATCGTAATGAAATGGGAGTTGGACCTATAGATACAGTTTTCATTCTCCACGATTTTACCTCTGTCTGATTCAGGTGATTAACATTGTACACCTCGGTACGGTACAATAAAGTAAAGGAGTAGGCGAAAGCCCGATCGGTGCCAAATTGCTGGTGATAAATTGGTTTTGAATTATACCGGTTCAATAATAATACTAATAATAATAATAATAATAATAATAATAATAATATAATAATAATAATAATATAATAATAATAATATAATAATAATAATAATAATAATAAGCTATTTGATAGCTGCAACGAACGGGCCTTTCCTTCAAACTGGGATGGGGTGGTTTTCTTAATTCAAACCGTCAGATATTTTCCCCATTTCCCTCCTATGACAGGCGTAGTATGTCTTGATGCCTCTGGTGCATGTTTTACCGTAAAACAGAGGGAAGAGAGTGGCACATCAACTGATATAGACCTTGCAGTGTCTGAGTGTGGTGAGTCCTTGGATAAAGGTTTCCTCAATTTTATTACCCCTAGCTCTATAATGTTTATGTTGTGGTTGTATACGCAACAGTTCATGTACTTTTTCGCTATTTGTATGTCTCTGTAATTTGGCCTTTGGGCCAATATGGAACCCAATGAATACGAATTCGGATACGAGAGTAACGTTCAATCAATACAGGAATGCTTCGTATGAAGTGAGGGGGAAAAACTGCGCGTTATCCCAGCCCGATCTACATGAATCCAGTTATAGTCCATCTCCAACGAAGTGTTTCCTGATTGGTCACTCGTGTCGTATTGAGTTAATTGATTATATTTTTCTTCGTTAGAGTTATAGGAGTTAGGGTTTGCGTCATTCAAAAAGGATGTTTAGTGTTCAGGAGTGCGCATCGACCCACGCAAAGGTGCACTGTATCTTCTGAATGTGGTTGGCGGTGTAAAGGGGTTGAAGCACGATTACTGTCGGGGTTACAGTCCGGGGTTCGAATAATGATCTGGTATAGGTAATCGAAGTGAGTATAAAAAATTCCAGCGTCATAAATTAGAGCGACGGGCGGTGGGCGTCACTGCCTGTCACAAGTTGAACCAGAATGAATTGAGGCGTAACAGACTATCTATGCTTAAAGGCCTATGGTCATGTGAATATGACTGGACATTTGGTACTTTCCATTCATTACACTATGACAGCCAAACCCCCAGACTGAATTTGAGCCGATTGTTACGCGGTAGAGTATCGAGGTACTGATAAGGCACAATCAGCTTTTGTCAGATTTGCCCTGTGACATCATATCATGGGGGAAACCGCAGGATCCCCTATTATACAAAGACAATGCTAAACATGTACCTTTGAAAAATCTTATACCAAACAACTACAGCTGGGATCAGAATGAAAACCTACGAAATCGTTCAGAAGATATTGAAAAATCATCTCAATGATTTTTATTTGAACACCTTTTTCGTTGTTCCTTTATCATCCACAGAAACAACATTTACCGTGTAGGGTTCATTGGCAGCCTTTGCATCTCCCCCTCCTCCCCCCCCCCCCCCAACCCCGCCCCGCGTGAGGTCATAGATTCCTCAAATTTCTCAAAAGTAAATTTAAGCGAGGCAGTTGGGAGAGGAGAACAGTTAAAATGGACCAATATCGTTATAAAATATACAAAGTGGGCGTCAAAAATATAGTCTTCCTAGCTAGCGCTCCCGGAGTGTAATGCACTAGTCATAGAAACTACTATACCCTATTCTAGAGCGGTACGTATACCATATAATTTATTGCACAGGCAAACAGGATGCACTGGTTACTGTGACCACAGTATTATTGTTGGTCAGTTTGATTTAGTGGTTACTGATAGCACTTGTACATTATTTGTTTAAAAGTGTCCGTTGCGAACTGATGGGAGTGAAATAGGGATATACGTATACCACCAGTCTTGTCAACCAGACAATCTGCACGCGTGGAAGACTAAGTTTCATAATGTTGACGGTCATTGAAAGGGTAACAGCACTTCTGGGACTGTTTGCCCCAAAATGGTGAAGGGTGCATGCCACAATTTGCCGCGATATACCCCATTTCCAATGCATGAAGGTCCACGTTCAAGTTCATTTTCTACTTTCCTCGTATTATTTGTTTACAGGAACCGACAGATACATATAAATTGGACGTACAGTGATATTTCAGAAATCCTTCACTTTTGCTCCAACTGAGTTCAAATTCCCTCAAAAATTTGCCCGAATTGAGGTCATTTCAGCTGCTCGAGTTCTCAATCTCTACTTAAAGGGCAAGTCCAGCCAAAAATACTTAAATGTCATATGATTGTGCATTGAAATCATGCCAATCAAACTTTGTTTCATGTTCATAGCACGTTCGGTTTCGGTTTTACAAACTTTAAAGATTATTAATTCATCACTGCCAAGTTGGCAATTTTGCAAATTGACAACATTTGGTGATGTCATCCCTACCAATTTTGAAGAAAACGCTAAGAATATGTCTTAAGTTGTCCCTAATAATTGGGAGATATGACCATAAAAAAGGTTGCCATTTCGCCAAAATCAACGAATTATATGAATTTTGAGGAAGCCATATCTTCCCAACCAAAACATGCTATAAATAGGTACCGGAACCAAAGTGAGTTTGAAATGATGTATTATTCTTTTCAACATGACACCAAAAAGAGTATAAATTTGGCTGGACTTTGCCGACTTTGACGATCGGAGGGGGGGGGGGGGGGGGGGGGGGGTCGCAGCTGTGATAAGTATCTAAGCGGAGCGTCTGACAGACCCCCGGTATTGTAGGAAACAGGGCCAATTACCGTGCCTCTGGAAGCCGTAACCACATGCGTTTAAAATTGGAAATAGGCCATTTTAAGAAGAGTACGCCGAGGATGTGTGCATGAGGGCTCACTCTCTGCTAAGCCTTGTCAATTCAGTTGCACAACCACAGCTAGTTCTTAGAAATATACCTAAAATATCCACATTGGCCTCATTGGGTATGATGGGGTTGTCGAAGGGACCGATGGAATACAGTTGGAGATGGGACATGGGACATGGCCGATGTGTCACATCTACTATTGGTACTAAGAATATGATGCCCCAGATTCCTGCAGGTGCTGGGGGCGGGGAATGGGAAAAGGGTACCATATGACCTAGTAGCTACGCTGTGCTTCAACCTATTTCACGTTTCTTTGCCAAAATGAGTTCACTGTTTGAGATTTTGAGATCAACTTGATGATGCACTTGATCGGATTCCTACTACCGAATAAGGTTAAACATTTCAATAACCTTGAAATTCTTCAAAGTTATGTAAAAAAAGTCTATCCACTACCTAGTATGCGCGGTGTACTAGCTAGAATGTGAGACCTGTGTGATACGTTTGTGGTTAAAGCACATGTAATCGTCAAATTAAAGTTGCTACCAAACGACAATGCCTCTTTAAGCTTTCTATGCCAGTCTGCTGACACACTACACCTTTCCGTATACCGTGTATGAGTTGATGAGCCAGCAGAAATATGAAAAACAGCAATTTGATTTGAAAAGAAAAATTATTATTTAAGTTTTTTTATCTTAAAAAATCATTCATTTCAATTTTTCATTAGCTTCTTTTCTGTGATATTTATGTAGCGAAGGTAAGTTGCTAAAGGACAAAAATATTGAAATTCGGCGAGAATACACTCATAAGTGAGAAAAATATCCTGACTTTCCATACACATGCTATAGCAGAGAGTATTCCATATGAAGATATTGATTTCGCACATGCTCTAGGCCGAGAGTGGGTCAGTCGTTAACAAGAACACAGATATTGTGGGTGATTCCTTGTCATATTCACAACAATAGTAAATTTCCGTATCACCTTGAACCGCCGAAGTGAAGACCGTATTGCTCTTCACATTTTGCAATCAACACGTTCAAATTGATATTGATTAAAGAGGCGTTGTCGTCTATAGACACAACTGGCGGTGAGGCGACGGTGACGTATCTTGACGTCACGAATAAAATCGTTCTCTTGCCATTCGATATCGATACGTTACCATCTTATCGTCACAACAATATAACAGCGTATGATAAGTCTCGATATACCGGCGATATTTTGTCGTGAATTCATGTAGAAGCATTCGCTTATTATTTTGCGGATGTTGCAAAACAAATTACTTTCATTGTCATGACTTTTTTCCGATGCAAAACGTCTCCCTCTACCATGTACGGGATCGGAATATTGGCCACATCGAGCGCAGTCACTGAAAGTCCGATATTATTTGACCTTTTTTTTGTGACATTGAAAGCACTCGATGACATAAACGTTATATGAAGAGAAGAAATAATCCCACGGCGTCTATGTGACGTGGGTCTAAAAAAAATGACAATATATCGAAGACTGTCGCGAAAATAAGCATTTGTTCGCAGTTTTTTGCCCGTAAGTGGCAGCAGTCAGTGACCTTTGATGATCACGTTTCATTAAATATCCCAACCTCAAGCCCCCACCCCAAAGACGTGCTTCTTATTCCCATCGGTATGTATTCCAATGAACGTACCATCTGACCATGTTGAAAACGGAAACCAAAGTTTACCTATACGTAACTTGTGACAGAATTTGTCCGATCGAAGCAGGGGTTGATTTCCATGTATGAACATTAAAAAAAGGTCCTTCCACATCTGTTAATAATGACACATATGTTTTTTCATTGCTTCAGATCTACCGAAATGAGCATATTCTATAATACTTTGTTTCACTGCACACAACCTTCTTTGGCCCTATACCAGATGACGTTTGGGACCCACTGATTTCCAACAATGACACCATGAAAAATATCGCTTATTAAATAACCGCTAACAGACCTTTATTTGGTTTAGCGTGGAAGATTCGCAATTACAAAGGTTCCCATTATTTTATTATATTATTATTATTATTATTATATTATTATTATTATTATTATATTATTATTATTATTATTCAGAAGTGAGAATTGTTTGAATGCCCATATCCGGGTCTATCGTGAGCTAGAATACAGTATTAATTTGCCCAACACTCGCTCGCTCACTGGTTAGACCGACCTTGATATACTCAATCCCAGTCGCAACCGGTTACTGTACGCCTTGGTGACTTCGGGATTCTTTGTCACCACGACAAGGCTTTTTCACCAGCCCTATTCCGTGATATTTCAGAGCGCAGCGCCAATGACCCATACATGTAAATTAAGAGGGCATTCACCTAAATTTCTTTTATAGGTGTCACACGCTGTTTATCGCTGTCTTCGTAAATACCTATCATTACACACTGCCAATATCACAACAAGCTAACAGATGAGACGGTGACATATTTGCAACTTATCGATTACACCAATTACTGGAATACAAAGCGCCGACTAAAAATATTCCGTTTTACTTTGCTAGTTTGGGGCGAAATGGGTCATTCGCGTAGTCAAATTACCTGGCAAAAATTGAATTGTTTCCCCACGAACACAGCAAACAAGTGGGCATCCCCGGAGCTTAGCAGATCTCAACTGTGCATTATTGGTCATTATTAGAGTACATATGCCATTTGTTTTTGACGATTGACCAAGTTCAAATGGGACTGTTTGTTGTGATTTTCCAACCTGTTACTACGGGTCGTCAGATGTCACTCTAACTCTTGCCAAAAGTCGGTGTAGTTTCGCGGAACTAATCTTCTTTCTGTGTAAATTTTTACCCGAGTTTTGGTCAAAACGACCATAATTTTGGTAGAAAATTTCGCCCTAGAAATAGGGTAGGTGGAAGCCGCCCGACCCGATTCTTGGTCAAAATCGGTCAATATCTCCAGTATAGTTCCGAGCAGGTGGGTACGGTGTCATAATTGGCGCCCCTTACCGAGGCAGTGTCGTCCAGAAACACCCGGCGATTAATGGATGGTTTCATTTACGTAACGTTACAACAAAAACTGGCCACACGGTATATCGGACAGATTTTTCCGTGGCACGATATTACCCGGATCAATCTCGTATTGTGTGATGTATTGAGTGATGCCAGTTGCTTGGCTCCAGACGGCCGTGATATGGAATATTCTAGGTACCCTGTTTAAAAATGTTTGTGTCACCTTGCACACCCTTATCTCGGTGTTGTGTACGAATTACACAACAACTGGTTTAACCCTTCCCAATTCGTTATTTTTTTTTTTCCACACAACGTTTACACAATGTTGTGTAATATCGTACACAACACCGGGATAGGGTGTTATCAACATTGACTCTCTGATAAGACTACGTTTGGGAATTGAACACAAAGACCCATTTTTTGAAACTGTCCACTATGAACATGTTTAGCAAATACACATGTTTAGAATATACTCAAACCATTACACACAAAACGTTCACCAATTTGGAAGTATGTTCATTTTTGAACATATTTCAAAGGTGATGGCGATGGCGTTACTTTGAAAACTGTTTCATTAGTAATTGAAACACTTTCCTCATGAGTCAACCGACCAACCGATCGACTGGCTGACAGACTGACCTACTGACTGCAGCTCCATTGATTTCAAAACACAACTTTAAACTGTTGACTGAAGATAAATGAAAATGTATCCGGACGACAGACGCTTGGAGACGCCATAGTTTTTCAATATTGTTATTCTGCATAGCAGCCACTCTGGGCGAATTATCAGAATAAGTTTAGGTGGATGAAGGAAATTCTTCAGCAGAAGTATCAAAGAAAACCGCCTCGTTTCAACAAGGTTGGGGGCATCAGACAGATGTTTTGACAACAGAGTCCAATATCAAATACACGCATTATGCAGTGTCTATGTACATAAACACTTCAAACGCTACAAAATAACTGTCAATGACGATCAGGGAACATAAAGGCTGCCTAAGTGTAAGGTAAATACTTGTCCGTTCGCATATTTGCCTGGCGGCACAACTAAAAGTGGAGTTGCTACTGTAGGTGAAATAGTTTTCCCACACGGTACCGAGACCTTGCGTCAACGGCGCACCCTATTCTTTAGCCGGTATATTCAAGCTGAACGGTGACCCTCTTATGTCGGGGGATGAAGGAATTTAACAATATTACTCGATAAAGTAGGTGAGTTCGTGCAGTACCGGTGTTTGGTTCCCCTTCAAAAGTACTTCTACTTCTGGGTTCACTGCCGACTGGTTGAATAAAAGAAAAAGGAAAGAAGAGACAAACCTAAAAATTGTACATACATACTCTACGATATTCTAACACCGCATTAAATCATGGCACACAGCATTGTTCAACATATTCCATTTTATGCCCGTTATTGATGTGAAAACGTGTTTTGTGTATGCACTTTTAGAAAACCTGTTGAATAAATAAACTATTTCGTAGATAGTTTGCGTATTCGCAAGGGGCGACACTGAACGACATGTATAGCTTGTGGATATTAGCCATCAATCCTGTACGATTGTCAGATTTGTTATAACATTCATGTGAAAGAATATACTCGTTTAGTAATAAGGACGAACACCATTTTCGTTGTAGGGCATAGGAAGTGTCTTTCATGTCTTTAGGGGACTGAGCAATAACAACGAGTATATAGAAATCTATCTATCTATCTATCTATCTATCTTTCCTATTTCTTATTAATTCTTTTTCCTTATGTTCAGTCGAAAAGTTTGCCCGTCTATTTAGGAATGGCAGGGGTGTTATTTCTAAGGTTTCTAATTTTTTCTCAGAATAGAGTCTGCTGGGCGCTCGAAACACAATTGAGTTCAATCGTCATAACACCAGACCACTGAAAGTGATTTTTTTTTCTGAGATTCAATTGAGCCTATAGATCTAGTATTTGAACATGAGTGGTAATTAAATCAAAAGTCCAAGCCATCGTCTCTTAATATCCAGTGCTGGTAATTCCTCCACTACAGCTATTAACAGTGTGCTGGCAGAGCTTGGCGCAATTAGTCGGTCCTCACAACTATTCTTAACAGCCACAGCATAATACGCCTATTGTTACCAATGGAGCCCATTGTTAGGCAATCAAGGCGAGGCTCTGCTCTGATCTCTGGAACGTTTATTCGCTAGTATAGTAAGCCAAGCTGGGCGAAAAGGGTCCCGGTGGCTGGAGGGTCAAACAGTTGGTCATGTCAACCCAGCAATGACACCATTGGACAGCGTGGGCCGCCGAGGTCAATCGGAGGATCGAATAGCCTACCACAATAATGCCCTCATTCTATCAGAATACCAGGCAATGCTCGCATGCTCACCATATGGACAACCCCTAAACCTACTTTAACTATATACTGTTTGCGTATATCGTGTTGACAAGTTGTTTTAGATTTTCCCTCTCACATCATTTACCTAACGCCAACATTAATAGGGTTCGTCCTCACCATACCGGCAATCGTTCAATAGCTGGTTTGTAAAAAGAAACTACATAACCATTCCAACCATTCGAAACTACACCAAAAACAATAGCGTTCATCCTCATCATACGGGCATCGTTTATAGCTAGTTTTAAGCATAACCATTCGCAACCATTACTCACGCCCAAAACAATGGGGTTCCATCCTCATCACACAGGCAACGGTCATAGCTACCCACGGGGTACCCCCCCCCCCAATGACCCAAGTGCATAATATTTTTTTAACACAAAAACTGATTTTTTGCAGTTCGGTAAAGGTTTTGCAGCGTTTTTTTTTTTTTTTTTTTTTTTTTTTTTTAGCAAATATTGCAACAGCGTGTTGTCTAGGGGCTACATGAGTGTATTATTCAATTTCTAATTGGATACATGTTGGAGGGAGTATATTCTCCCTCCCTCCCCCCCGCATTGCACATTGCATACTTTGCTGATTTCTGACCACGTAAGCATCAAGTGCATGCTAAACTAGGGATTTTTTGTTTTGAATATTGTAGGAAGAGACTATTCTCCACCAGAAATTTCCTTGGATGCAGTTTCTTCGGAATGTTCTGTAGCAAAAGTAACTACCTAACATCCCCCTCTGATGACACTCAATTTGCATGGTTTGACTTTTAGTTTCCTCCACCTTTCACGATAAATGTTTATTTTATTTCATTTAAAACCCCGACCATAAGAGGGCAACCGTTCACTGAGAATACCCTCCAAAATTAGGCCCCAGGTTCTCGTGTACTGGTGAGAAAACTACGCCGAAGTAGATTAACTGTTTTTTTTTTTGTATGGTTTGTTTTAGACTGTTTCGAACTTTTTTTTTTTTTTATAAAGGTTCATAACTGGTAGTACGGTGTTGTATACGTCAGTGAAACTGACTCTTTGTGATGCTTCAACACAGACAAAACCGGTCATCAGAAAAATTGTCCCGAAGTGCACAGGGGGCGGTTAATAGGTCAGTGGGTCACCTGAGGTGAATTGGGTCCCCAGCCATGTAATTCGCGCGGACGAACAAAACACTCCATTCACGCCATCTCCCCCGGAAATGTTTTGTTGCCAAGATGCCGATGTCAACAACAAATGTATCATTTCAGGGCTGTAGGCGTTTCGATTTTTTTACCAAAATTATACTTGAGAATAACTTTTGATTGGAGTGTCGTGTATACTTCAGTTTAAGCGACTTAGTAAGCGTTGTCTCCAAAAGACCAATTTGGCATCCAAAAAATCGGCCCCCATGGTCACAAGGTTAAACAGTTAAAAGGTCAAATTGAGGTCAAGGGTCACCAGGTATAGTTCGCACAAACGAACAGAATTCTGTGACCTTATCACTGACCTAACACTCGACCCTAAAAAAGCAATAGGGTTCAATCCCTCCATATATGCAACCCACATACATAACGTTGAATTCAATAGGTACTTGCGTTCTCTACATATCGTTGTGTTTCGAAATTTCGAAGTTTCCCCTCTAGGATCAGCCCTAGATTGACATGGACCTGAAGATATTAAAAACAAATTGGCTTCATCCTCAACTACGTGCACCCACCTACTCAATGTGAAATGGCACATGTTTGCGTTCGTTCGATATCGTGAGACAAGGAGTTCACTCACGCCCGAACACATTGTACACACACATATGCACGCCTACTTGGTCGCATAGATTACTTCTGCCCGCAGGAGTCGGATTTTTTTCCCTAATGCGAGCCCTAGACTTTGAAAGTTGTTGATATTGTCGGTTGATTGGTGCCTGAGAAAGTATCATAAATCTGTCGCCAGTGAACGAATCCGTATACGCATTGGTGACCATATGCTTAAGTTTCCCTATTCAGTGTTGGTTTGCTTTAACTTAAGAAACTTTTTAGCCTCTGTGAACCATCTCTAACTTTGCATATTAAACGGACATATTCAGACACTCCCTATCTCAGCTGACGTGAATTTGCGATTTTTTACATGGTACCGGACCCGCCATTCGCTCCTAAAATCGGAATTAATCCATTGCCCACGCCTCAACGGGGACTGCAGAGTTTTGTAGATCGCTGAGGAAGATCAGTAGCTCAAGGAATAGACAGAACTGATGCCGAACATAGGAGAAACAAACCAACATAATGACGTCCGTCCCGCAGGTGGAGTGACCGATTTATGCGCAAAGCGCCATAAAAGCGCCATAACCCTCTCTCGAAGTCCAAACCACATTACAAGGCAAAAATCAACACCCGGGCACTCACCGTGTTCGTCGACTGGAAAAATCCGACTCATTTATACACCTTGTTCATAGGACGGATGGAAACAGCAGGACTGGGTCGGAAAGAATCAAAGGCGGCACCGTGCTGATACCAATTAGCCTGTAGGTAGGGATCACTGGATACGGGGTTGCGGAATGCACTTCTGGTGGTCATGTCATCTAGTGGGAAGTCAAGGCTGACAAAGACGCTGAAAATAATTAAGAGATATGGAAGAACATAAAAAAACTGGTACATCAACAAGTATACACAAGGATACAGGCTATCAAGCTTGTTTGGATATAGGGTAGATTCGAATTAAAACTCTGTTCCATAAAGAGATTAAGACAATGAATACGCCAAGTGGTAATAGCGCAGAAGCTTATGGTGGGAAGAGTGTGAGGTACCTAATCAACACGACCCTTGTCGTCATCTAGCTCCTCCACGCGAATAAAAGTAAAAATGAAATAAGATATTGCCTTATCCAGTCCATGTCCTTTTTCCAGATAATTGTGAAAAGGGAAGCTGCTGACAGTGACGTTGCACGGACGTGCCAGACAAGGACACAACCAATGGGGTTCGGGGCGGGGGGAGGCCAACTTTTGTTGGCTTCTGCCATAACTTTTTAGCTGCGGAGCGACAGCTCTACAAGTCATCATGTCTCACCTTCCGTTCGTTCGTTCGTCGTTCGTCGTTCGTCCGTTTGTTCGCCCTTATGTTCGTCACGTTCATTGTCCTAACTTCTCAACCATACATGCGATAAGGTTGAAACTTGGTGGTGGATGAAAGTCTTGCTACTGGCTAGCCTTAGTTAGATTTATGTTCGCATAGTGTTAGTAGATTTTAATTGAATCCAATTAATTAATTACCCCAATTTCCAACGTTATTTTGAGCTCTCCTGCTGCCCGACAAGTTTGTTTACATTACTCCTTCCTCTGATGAGCAGTGGTTTACCTTATTCTATCAGAAGGTCAGTTCAGCAGAATAGTGACAATATAAAACCTTTATCAGGGGCCGGTGATTTGTCTTCATCGCATCTCTAGTTTACATTAGACCCGCATACAGGATTTGTTTTACATTAATCTCGTCCAATTCCTAAGTGGGTGGGACCTAGAAATGAGGGCTTGCGCCCCCCCCCCCACCCCTAAATGCTGTTTGATGGGACTTGTGAGTAGAGTGGTGCAACTATAACTATGAGTGTCAACAATGTTAGATATTCATTTCTGTGGGAAAGTGTGGTTCCACTGTGTTCACTGGATTTCCATGCACCAAGATTAGGAAAATTGGACACTGATAGCAAAGATTAGGCTAATGTGGTAGACAGGTTCCAAGCTATTCCAATGTTCTGACAGATGTCAGTGAGGTCAGGTGGAAGGTGAACAAACACGATAAATGTGAAATGGCGAAAAAAACAAATGAAGTGTTTGCCACGATAGTTTTCTAGTTTTGCTGTTCCGCAGCTACCAAGACGTTCCGACTGCATTGTTTTGCCCACAGAAAAAACTTTCAAACGCTTTCTGGACCCTGACATTTTTCGACAACAGTAGCGTTTTAGTGCCTTACTTCATTTATCATCGAGAATATGAATCAAGCGAAAACACATTTATTAGAGATTTGTGCTATGCCTGAAAACTTCATTCCTGTACAAAGTAAAAATATTACAATTATTAAGATCTCTCATGGGAACGTTTAATTTCGATAAACTGTTTAAAACTGGACAATTTAATATTTGTAAAAAAAAAACAAAAACAACAACATCTTCAACGGTTCATTGCGGATGCCTCTGCACGTTTGCCAATATGGATATATTGGAGCTATTATTCCAATTTTGTTTTCTAAATGGAATGAAACGGATATTAATTGGTGCCAGCATGTTGCGATTTGTTCAACAGTTCAAGAACGTAAACTACGTTACCAAAAAGAGATGGTACATGTGCACTCTTAAACATGTGTGTAACTAGCACAACTATCTGCGGTGTTTTTGTGTGAGAAATTACACAATCCTTGTGTTATAATCTGCACAATCGGGTATGTTTTGTACACAACCTTCACACAATGTGTTGTAATTTCTCACACAACACCGAGATAGTTGTGCTCGGTACCAACCCACTACAACAATCCTCACCCACAGACTAAATGCTTTTCGAAGTAAATTAATGTTTGAATTTCAATAGAAACAAAGATGTTTGACGGGTTGGGCAAGTATGAAATCATTTTTCATTGCATGATGGGATCATTCGAGCTTGAGCAATACACAGCTTCACAATACCAAATTTCAAATGACTATAACTCCGAGATCGGAAGGTATCGACATCGAATGTCATCGAATTACCTTCACAAATTTCGCAATAGATGTTGATTAAATTCAAACTTTTCAACTTCAATGCAATGTACGGTTCGAAAGATATGAACGTTGAGGTAATTAGTCTCACATGACCTTGGATGACCGCTGTTGACAATATATTCCCTATTTTCAACTCCATAGCAGCTACGGATTGAATGATATGAACATTTCAGCCATTGCACCTCAAATGGCCTTGACTGACCGCCCAATGAATTTTCGCAAATGTTGCCGAGAGAAGTTGACTATAGAGCACCAACTTTCAAACTCATAGCATGTACGGTTTGAATGATATTAACATTCAAGCAATTCGCCTATTCCAATTACAAATTTGTGATGAGGTGGAGACACTGACCCCGTCATTTGAGCACAGGCTATGCGAGGCCCACTGTAGGTATAACTCATTTTGACTAGTACCTGCTGACCAGATAGAGAACAATTCCCTGCTATCTGACTGTGCTCTGCAGAGGATCGAGAGTTACCTGAAACGAACCTCCGCACAGAGAGCTAATCGGGAAGGCTGTGGGAAAGGACTCAATTGGGGTATGGTAAATAATGGATTTTGAATAAAATCCTTATCACAATAGTACGCAAACAAAATGCAACTCGCTTTGGCTAGCAGCGAGCCGCAGCGGCCACTGGCCAAGTTCCAACCGACCATTATGTACGGTTGGAAGTTTTATTGAACGGTTTGTGACGAACGGACGGACGGCGGGAGACATGATGACTTATATGAGCTGCTCACCCAAAGCTGAAAAAAGTTATTCGCAGCAGCTAGCAGTAGATATTTTACCGTTATGCATATAACAGGTAGGGGGTATGCTTATAATATGAGAAACACCAAACCCCCCCCCCCCCCCCCCCCACTGGCCGGCGAAGTTCATGTTCGTATATGGGGATGGCAGGCAGACGGAAGAGGGGGGGGGGGGGGGAAGGGCCAGGGGGCGGAATCAGGGTTCATGAAATGGACAGCATGGCGAAGTAGTAATATGGCTAGCTGCAGATAAACTTTTTTTTCAAATCAGGTGTACAGGATGTTCTAAGTACAATCCACTTCTAGTATGAATGGTCGAGTATTATCATGTGGTAAAATTAAAAATCAGAAAGAAAAAAAAAACATGTAGTGTGTATTTCAATTCTACATTAAACTTCAAGCAGGTGCAGAATTGCTCGGAAAAAGGAATGGATATTCGGCTCGAATAAATGGCCTAGGCGCTAATTCACGTTTCTCACTAAAGGCATCGTTGCCGGTTTGTCAAGTTGTTAAGATGTTAGAACTCACCTGGAGTATTTCAATGTAAGCATAGAACTTCTACTGGTATTTTTTTCGAAAGATAGTGATGTTTGAGAACCTCAAAGGTGGGTGACTAAATTACTTTCTGTCTGCGGATTTTCGTATGGGGGGAATTATTTAAAAGCGTATTAGTCTGGGATGTCAATGAGCCTTTATCGCGCTGTGATTTGAATAAGGCTTGTCAAATTGTATAGGCTTCGACTGTCACTTTCAACTACTTTTTGAATTTTCTAACAGGGTACCACCGATAAAGGCCATCGTTCTAAGCTTCGTGGCGAACGTTGGCAGATTAGATAGACCATGGGAAGTAGTATTTTTTTCGCAAAGATTGATCACTGAGTTGAAATACCCTCCACGGAGATGTTGTTTGGCCAAGGTAGTGTGAGGTCTTCACGGAAGCTGACTTTTTTTTTCTTCATGAATAACGGACGAATCCTTCAAGTTGTGTCTTTTTTATCCGTGCCGAAGGAAAACAGGGAATCAGCAGTCCATTGCACTGCGTATGTGTGTTGTGTGTGTGTGTGTGCGTGTGTGGAACACCTTGTCAGCACGATATATAACGTACACAAACTGGTATCAGTTCAAATTAGGTATGTGGGTGCACATATGGGCGGAGAGAATGACCCCTATTGTTTTGGGTGCCCGTTCAAGTTCACAAAAACGAGGGGCCCCAAGGCAGCAAAGTTAAAAAGCTTGTCAGCACGATATCAACGAACCCGAGTATCTATCAAGTTCAAATTGGTAGTGGGTAGAATGTATGGTGAGAATAAACCTATTGTTTTTGGTTGTCAGTTCAAGGTCATTAAAGGTCACCATAGAAAATCGTAATATATTCGGCAAACGAATCATTTGGAGGACGTCGTAATGGAAAGGTTTCGTCGTCTGGGTGAAATGAAATACATATGGGGACCGACTTGACCTCATTGACCTTTTCTTTGGACCTCAGTTGACCTTGTGAGGTGATTTTGCATGCTTTTTTGTGATGGCCAGGATGCGTCTTGTTAAGACAAACAACAAAGTCAATGACACTACCATACTACGATACGCTTATCACAAGCTATCAAGACAGTGGAAGGTCACGACAGCTAAAACACTGAAATTCGGATATAAAATTTTGGCAAATTTGACATCTGCTTCGTCAGCATGATATAAATGAATGCAAGGATCTATTAAGTTCAATTAAGTGTGTGGATGTTACCAAATTATGAAGATGGAACCCTATTGTTTTTGGTACAGTTCAAGGCCATTCCAGGTCACCATAGGACAATCCTTACATATTTGGCAACGAGTCATTGTACCCCACGCAGATGAAAAACAAGCATCTAGCCACCCAAACCAAAAAATTTAACCCCCAGTGAAGGACAGTACAAATTATGGAATTGTCATTTTGTTATTATTCCTGCTATGTTTTAGTATTGGACTAGCTCAGTGACCAGCATATTATTACGACAGTTACAAATTCTTGAATTGTATCCTATTGTTAGTCCTGATATGTTTGAGTATTGTTAAAGACACAAATATTTCCCCCAGTGAAGACAGTAAAATTCTTGATTGTCATTTTATTATTATTCCTGATATGTTTGAGTATTGGAACTAGCACAGGGACCAGCTATATGTACCTCCTGATCAGTAGGGGTGTTGATACGGGTGGGTTGGTGGCAAGTTTTGGTGTGCATGCACCCAGGTTGCATATTGCTAGTCCAGTGCAGTGACCCAGCATATGTACTCCTTATCGTGTTGTTGCTACGGGTGGGGGGAGGGGGTAGCAATTGTGGTCTTGCATGCATGAAAATTGAAAAATTATAGTCCTATTTGAAGCTGCCTCACTGTGACGAAATATAGAAGACGTGCTCGTTACGTAACAGGCGAAATAGAGGAATGGTGTCCCACGAGGTGTCAAGTGCGTGAGTTGGGGGCGGGGTTGCAAAAGCAGCCGAGGTTACTAGTCAAACTGTATCAGATGAGTCTTAAACTTGTAATAAAGGCCCTATTGAACATGATCACTGTCTTTTTGACAAGGAAGAATCTCTTCTTCGTACATATGCTACCTCTCATTAAGTGTGTAACATGTTCAAATCTGAAGTTGTGGTGCCCCCCCCCCAAAGGACATTTTTGCCACCAACTTGCTTCCCCCCTCCCAAAAAAAAAAAGGATATTAAAAGTCAAAAATATGGTGTGGCCTCGACTTGCCTCCCCCCCCCCCCCCTGGAGGACTGGCGCCGCCACTGCTGGTCAGCCACAAGCTGCTACCGTTAAATTGAGAATCTCAGTATTGGGAAATTTGCACAATTTTACAATTTGGTTTATGGTACATATGCATATGGGCCCATCTTTTATGGGTAAACCCATCATTCGCCACCACTGCTGATCAGCTGTAAGTTTGCTACCCAAATTGAGAGTCTGTCTGTCTTAGCCACCTTAACAATTCTTAAAACTGACCAGTTCTGTTGTCGGGTATCATAAGAATTCTTTTTTGGCTCCTTTGCCCTGGCACGCATATTGGCAGATTTTCTGTTAGTTCTGGATCTGCGCTTTACAAGACTGATTATTATATATTATTGTGGTGGTGCCTCACTTTTTGCTCAATAGCGAAAAATGACACAAATGTTGTGCCGCCCTTCCCACTTCCAGAAGCTTACTTGACCCTTGCCTTTCGTCTTACTCCCATCCCCTACCCTCCCATTCTGCTTTTACACAAACCACAGTTAATCCCTCATTAGTGTGTCCATGAATCACGGTTAATAATACCTAATAGTCAGGCCTGCCTGTCAAGTAATTACATCCTGGAAGGTGCTTTTGCAGTTTTGCAATGGTTATGGGAAGTGGAAACTTTAAATATAAACAATAGATAATCAGTAAAGACTGAATGCTCACAGAGAATAATCGGTTACCCACTCTCAATCCTCTGAGCATGCAATGCCAGGCACCATTACAACACTGAGGCTTGACAGGCAGAGTCCAAAGTTATTGTTATGTTTATCACAGTCTAAACCACCACACAACTTGCGAGAATCCAAATTTGCGGGATGCGACCCAAGGTTGACCCAGCCAAAATTAAAGGCTTATTATAGTAGACAAACACAATTTAGCAAAGTGACAGTGTGCCTTGATGAAAACAGTGAAATGCTAATGGTAGGATACAACATGTTTGATAATTTTGGGCTCCTGTAAATATGGTTCGGGCGTTCGATTTTGGTAAAAAACATTCATGGAGGTGATTCACGGGTGCCCCCCAAAGTCAGTGAGGTTCAATGTGGTTAATCTTTTCGGAATAGTGTGAATGAGTAGGGGTCATTTTCTTCAAAAACATCATGTGATGCAAGGTCAGAAGGTCAATGATGGGGTCATTGTCCGTATTTTTGAGGCAAAAAATTCAATTTGTAGGCATTCTGTTTTCAATATTTGCATCACAAAAAGGGATGGGTCCTCACTAGGTGAAGTTTGTTGGATCACGTTCACAGTGTTCCTGGTCCAGTGTCCTGAAAGATTGTACTTTGCTGTGATACTGTTAGTACATAGGAGAGTAAAAAGCATGGGCCCAATACTAAACATTTATCTGTTGACGTAATTGGATCTCAAAACTCGTCAAAGTGAGTGTAAATACGGGGTATATGTGCACCGTGAGAGAGAAGGTTGACCCCTGTAGTCAGTCTGTGAGCACCCAAAGAAAGGAGCAAAATTAAGTCAGGCATAAAAATGAATCCCACTATAATCAAGGCCTCTCCACCGCCTCCCACTTGTGTTCGGAATAGGTGTTCCTGTTTGATCAGGGGAAAACAATACACATGGCAGTAAGGAGTTGAGGAGGAAGGCCTTAGGCATTTTTGCAGTGGTCCTGCGACTCATTGTTGACCTGTGAAGTTGACCTTGTTATTGGTGGATTTTCAAGGACATGGATGGGAGTCAAAACACAGATTGGCAAAAATCATAGGACTTGGGTGAATACAAATCCATCCAAGATTCTCAACCAAATGAAATAGGGCGTGCCTGGCACTAGAGGCAGTAGGCATAGGTTGTTGTGTAGTCAAGCATATATAGGCCTTACCGTTTGGCCTAGCTAGACCTTGATGCTATTATTGTACACTCAAGCTCTAGGCCTGTATTTTCATGTGGGGGAGGGCTAGGGCCTAAGTGGTTAGGCTGTTACTGTGTGCTGCATGATTCTCCATCGGTAGTACAGGTGATGACATGCCCTCAAGATCTGTCCCCTGCAATTATAATCTGCTGACTCTCGCGTGGGTGCATAACAGTATTACAGCCAGCTTGCATCTTCACCAAAATTTGCAATTATTTTACAGAGAAAGGTTCTGTGCATGTTGGGAAAATCACATAGGCAGTTCAGTCAAAACTTGTATTAGAAGGAAATGTGTATGTCATATTTTTAGGCGTTTTGTCAAGAAAGGAGTATTTTTTCTTACTACTATTCTCATTATACATGCAAGAGAGCGAAGCACCCTGGGAAGAGGGTCAGACCCCCAACGCGGCGAGTACGAGGCAGGGGCCGGGGGTCCCGACCCCAAAGGTCCTTACTTAATGGGTTTTCTTCACACTTTTTTTTTTTTTTTTTTTTTTTGACGTTCAGTTTTTGGGGGCAATTTTTATGGCAGTTTTGGATTCTATGTGCAATTGGCCAGTATCCATTGGTTGACCCATATGACTTGTGTTTGTACTGGACATTCCACTAATTTGCATAATTTACGCGAAAATTAAAAGTTTGTTCTAGTGAAACGATTTAGTGAACGAAACTTGCCGGAGGGGACTTCATTTGTCTCGACAAATGGTCATTTTGAAGTCACTGGAGGACAAAATAGCATACTTTTTTTGTGATTCCAAAATTTGTCAAAAATTGAAAAATACTTCGTTGGTCGTGGTGAATTGGAAAGGTCCATTTGTTCTTTCTCCAGAAAAGGCGTGGAAGGAAGGAAGGGGCCGTGAGGGAAAAATTCAAAGGTGCCACTATATAGGATTTCAAGTGAACCGACAATACCTAATGGGGGAACACAAGTTTTTTGGTTTGGCCTCAGTAGCCATAACCTGTCAAGTATGGAAAGGAATCACACAGTTTGTGTCTTGTTCATTCTGGGGTTGTTTGGTTTCAGGTCATTGTGAGGGCTCTCCCCTCAGGTCCCCCGTCTTAGTAGACTAATTGAAACTACCCAAGACGGGCGGACACATGCACGGGGGACGATTAGTGTCAGGAATATATGTTCCATTCACACTGCTATTTATGTGCAATTTTAATAACCAGTTTATACTATATAAACGAAACACACACTGTCTATTTAGTCAGCCCTGTCAGCCCGGAAACGGGCGCAAGTCAGGGAAAGATTTCCCTCACTGCCGAGTCACATAACCAGGGGTGTTTGTATTATTTTGCAGTGCGCCACGATACCTTGCATAAATGCGAATTCGATATGACATGAGGTATGTTTAAACTGTAGGAGGAATTATATCTGATGTGCTGTGTTTACTGTACATATGACGTACGAATCGTACCGTATGTGTGTTTGGGAGTAGTCCGATGCGTATTTAGAGCGCAAACAACGATTGGAAAATATTATTAGGCTATCATAAAACCGTGTTATGGCAGGTACAGAATCACCCAGTGAGTGACAGATATTGACCAGTAGAATCGTTCCAACGCCACAATATTACCCTCGTATATACATCATTTAAACTCTTGATGTCTTAACGTCACCATGCAGGTCATTGTGGTATGGCAGGATGGGAGTCAGTCTGACAGAAGCAGTCAGCGATGGGTGGCCCTGGGTCCACCTGTGTGCCCTTGGGAGAAACAATTCCCCGTATACTCACTCACTGTCAACGGACATGGCGTCATAGGCCATATCCGAGCGTGACGCGACGCGGAGGGTCGGGGAGGAAGTGGAAATTGTATACAACTCAACCCGTAAATACGAAAATTCGGCAGGATGCGACCAAAACTCGCCCAGATGTATATTAATCGCTCACCGGGAAGTTACTCTCGTGATGAGATCGATTTCCAATAATACATATCACATGAATCGTGCTGGCGATATATACGATGTGACCACGGAACTCAAACAGACGTAGGCTCGCACGCAGGTACTGCGGTTTCCCCTATAATGTTACGTTATATTGGTTCCAAACATACTGTTATTCTTAATTAACGAATATACACAACTCCCACTCTTCTTGCCATGTAATATGCGGAGCTTCAAACTATAGCATGCCGCCGTAATGTTATCATCATCGCTGATATTAGAGAAGAAGGCTGTTTCACATTTCATGAAAAATTAGGGAGCACAAACGTCCTCATGATAGATATTTCTTCGTTCTAACGCACATTATAATACATCACGCGACACGAGTATAGTGTCCGGGGTCATAATTGTTTTGGGTGTGTAGCCGGCCGTCAACCCCCCCAGTCCTCCGTTCGTCGTCGGAATCAATAACTCTCCGCACAGCTTGTCCGATAGACCCTGAACTATACATACATGTCCACCATAGATAATATTGGTGATTCGAAATCGTCACATGACTAGCGCCCTCTATTTGCATATATCCGCGATTATCAACGAAATTTGCTGAATAAGACCTACATGTTGCCCCGACAACTGGAGGGTCATTTTAAGTCACTTTTTGTCAGATTTCGATGATACTTTGGTGCATGTGGACAACATTTAGTCCCCTGAAAATAGTTAATGTCTCTTGAAAAGTCACCAAGGTCTTCTGATTCTGAGTTATATAGGGTGCGTTTTAGTGACTGTCAGCGATAGATAATTACGTACTTCGCATTCAATGAAGAGACCTGATTGGCTGCATCCCGTGACCCTTACTCAATTTAACAGAGCTAACAGTTTCAGGAGACTGATTGTTGGTCACGCTCACGGCTAGCACTTGTTTCTGTATACAAAATTACGATTCCAATCTACACACAGTTGATCACTGATCACGTGATAATTTCCCGTTCGAGTCGCCGTGCAAAATCAATATGCAACGCAACGCACCAGCGTGTTTCCCAGCGAATGCAGATGCGGAACCAATGCCGAGTTGGTACAGGTGGTACTTTTACTCGGTGGTCGTTTTATATTACTTGGATAATTTCTCTACTGCTATCTCCACCTCTTCGAGCCGTCACCCATTCGGATATTTCCCACGCACGTTGTGTTTGGGTGAATTCCGGTATAATCCGCACAATGGGATACTACTCAGCCTAGCTTCACGGATTGCGTTACCAATTTATTACTGATGAAGCGATGCCTGACAGTTTCCAAACCCCTGTACGACGTTATATATACCCTACATCCCCGCGATCGATCGTATCGTGATTAATGTTCAATTACCAATAATCCCATTGACGTTTAATTATCTCCGCACACATTACTTTCCTCCACGGCTTTGGAACATCACAACCAAGATGAAGGGTAATGTACTAAGTTAGTAATCAATCAGGATTGGATAAATTAACCACTGAAAACCCGCAGACTTAGGCAGCTCGATACCCCTACAATCATTTAATGTTTTACACTGTAAATCAGTCAAACTAAGAGAGTCAACTCGAGGGCCAGGGATTGTTTTCTACACCTGTATTGTTCCACTCGGTACCGGTGTGTCTTCACAACGTCACACAAAGATTGTGGTTATGTGCGGTCCGCAATGTGATCATTTTTTTTGCTCGTTATTCTCTAACACCGTGACCATGTTTTTATTCCATTCACCCATCAATCAGTCAATCATATTCCGGATTATTGTTCCCATTTAAGTCGGCTGACAAAATCCATGGATATATCTGAGGCTGGATCCACAACCCGACATCAAGTCACAGGAACTAGATTGAAAATAGAACACGCGAGTCACCATCGCAAGAAATGAATATATAATACTGGCACACTGTCATATCTTGATGTCATAGAATGGAAAAAGAAGTTGATGTTGTGCTCTGCTTTTACGCATCTAATCATAAGTGTTTTGAATGTCTGTTAATTGGTAGTTTTAAATATCTTGCTCATTTTCTTATTTAAAAAGATTTCAACAACCATGCAGCACAAAAAAACGGCTCCAGAGATATACACTCTGCATCTGATTTTAACATGAAATATACAATACTGTATAAAAATTCACATTATCATGAATAGTATATGGAAGTCCTTTTTATAAGTTACAAGGCCTACTGATTGTAGTTCAACCGGCTAGACTAATACTTTTGTGCATGACTTCACGATGGAAAACGCCCAGTGCAATTCGCTATAGCATACGTTAGGTTATATCGTTACAAACATTAGAGGGGGTCCAATATATCGTGAGACGATTTTTTTGCGTAACATCGTGTGAACGACACCGTCTGTTACTCACTGGGTGTCACGACCATAGTGTAGTATAGGCCGTTACGTTGATTGCGCGCTTGGTTTAAGGCAAGTGCCGCGGTCCTTCTTAAGAACAGTCCATGCCATAATTGAGACTTTTTCAAACCACATTTTACGATTGGCGTTCACTAATTAGATATTCCTTTTTTTAGACCCTTTTTTTTTTTTTTGGAACAATCCTTTTCTCAGACTTTTTGAGACAATCCAAACTATTCCCAAACTTCACTATGTCATTTGTCAATAATAAATAGCGGTACCGAGCGTTGCTGGTTGTTCTTTCACTTGGGTAAAATATTTAACAACACTACTTGAGCGCCCGAATTCTCGGGAAGTATAATAGAACATAAACTATTTCCTCTAGACATCGCCATATGGTTTACGTTTTAATAATTGTGTTCCACCTGTGGCTTACTGAACTCAGTTCCTCCACACTGCCATTTATGTGTTATTTATAATTAAGTATCACCGTACTTTTAATAAAAGACCACTGTCTATTCAAAAACAATCCCAGCAGCCCGGAACGTGCGCAAGACCATGGAGTTAAAACGGACTTTTTACCTCCATGGAAGACCGAACCAATTCTGTCCTTCATCACCGTCACCCGCCCCGCGCGCCACATCACCAGGTGTTTATATATATTTGCGGTGCGCCCACCTATACCTTGCATGACAGAAATGACGAATTCGATTATTCATACATGAATATGTTAAACTTGTAGGAGGGATATATCGATACTGTGTTTGCCGTGCATATGACTAACGTCGCTACTGTAACGGTAAGCGGGTTCTGGGAGCTAGTCGATGCGGATTCCAGCGCAACAACGATTGGAAAATATTATTAGCCTATCATAAACCGTATTATGGCAGGTACGGAATCGCGCAGTGAATGACAGATATTGACCAGTAAGAAATCGTTCCAATGCCACAGTATTACCCTCGTATATACATCAATCTAAACTCTTAATGTCTTGATGTCACCATGCCAGGTCACTTGTGTATGGGGGCAGTCTGGACAACAAGCAGTCAGCGATGGGTGCCGGTCAACCTGTGTTGCTCCTTGGAGAAACAATGCCCGTATACTCAATCACCTGTCAACGAACATGGCGCATGACCTATTACGGGCGTGACGCGGCAGGTGGGGAGGAGGAAATCGGACATTTTATTTTTTTTATTTTTTTTATACAACTCAACTCCGTCAATACGAAAAAACAATTCGGGCAGATGCGACCAAAACTCGCCCAAGATGTATATTATTCGACTTCACCGGGACGTTACTCTCGTGATGGATCGATTTCCAATAATACAGATCAACAGGATCGAATGCTGGCGATATATACGATGTGACCACGGAACTCAAACAGACATAAGGCTCGACGAAGGTCTGCGGTTTCCCGCCAATTTTACTTTATTGGGTTGCATACTGTTATTCTTAATTCCCGAATATACACAACTCCCACTCTTCTTCCATGTCATATGCGACTTCCAAACGATAGCATGCGCCGTAATGTTATCATACGCGCTTGATATTAGAGCAGAAGGCTGTGTTCATGAAATTAGGGAGCACAACAGTATTCAAATGATAGGATAGTCTTCGTTCCTAAACGCACTTATAATACATCACGCGACACGAGTATAGTGTCCGGGGTCATAATGGTTTTGGGTGTGGTATCCGCCGTCAAAAACCCCGTCTCTCCGTCGTCGTCGGAAACAATAACTCTCCGACACTTTGTCCGATAGACCCTGAACTTTACCATACATGTCCACCATAGCAGAATATTGGATGGATTCGAAAGTCGTCACATGACGCGCCCTCTAATTTGCACATTTTTTTCGATTTTCAACGAGATTTGCTGGGGATGAGACTTTGCCTTGATGATCGTCAGTAAATCGAGCCTATAGCAAGTTCCTTTCTATACTTATACTTAAGCTACACGTTCCCGACAACATTGGAGGTCATTTTAAAGGCACTGAATGGCCGAATTTCCATAACTGATGCGAATTTTATATTGTTTGGTTTGTCGGATTCCATGAAACTTGGTGCAGGGACAACATTTGGTCCTGACAATAGTTAGTTCCTTGAAAGTCACCAGAGGTCCTCTGACTTTCTGAGTATAGGGTGCTTTGTAGTCGACTGTCAGCGATAAGATAATTACGTCATTGGCCGTCAATTAAGGGACCTGATCGGCTGACAATTCACGTGACACCATTACCCATTTAACGGAGCTAACATCCCACGGGAGACTGATTGTTAGTGCCACGCGCCCACGGCTAAGCACTGATTCTGTTATACAAAATTACGAATTCCCTCTACAACACAGTTGTCACTGACACGTGACCCTTTTTCCATTCGAGTCGCGTGCAAAATCATCTAGTGCATCAAACGCACCGCGTGTTTGCCCAGCGAATGCAGATTGCGGAACCATGCCGGTTGGTGCACTCGTGGTCCTTCTTTCACACTCGGTGGTCGTTTTATATTACTGTGGAATTAATTTCTTCTTTCTCCACTGCCTAATCTCCACCTCTTCGAGCCTCAGCCCATTCGGATATTTCCCACGCACGTTTGTGTTTGGGGGAATCCGGTATCACGCACAAATGGAACTTAAGCCTAAGCTTCACGAATTGCGTTTACCAAGTTACTGATGAGCGATAGCTCTACCTTTCCGCCACTTACCGACTTATAAATACCCTACATTGCCCCCGCTCTGGTCATATACTGATTAATGTTCGATTACCAATAATCCGATTGACGTTTAATTATCTCGCACATAGCATACTCCCCGGGCTGGAACATCAAAACCAGATAACTAGTAATGTTACTATCTACGTTAGTAATCAATCAGGGAATTGATACATTACCTACTGTAATTCCGCAGCGGTATAGGCACTCGGTCCCGCCTACATCATTTAATGTCACACTATAAATCGCGTCAAACTAGAGAGTCAACCCGAAGGCCAGGGATTGCTTTCACAATGTAGTGTCCACTCGGTACCGGTGTGGTCGTTAAAACACATCACAAAAATTGTGTCAAATGGCCGGTCCGCAATGTTATCATTTTAAGCTCGTTATTTCCCTCTAGACACAGTGACCGCATGTTTATTTTCACATTCGGAGCATCATCATCAATCACATTCCGGAATGTATTATTCCAGTTTTTCAGTGGTTTCGAACACTGACAAAATCCAATGGATATTATCTAGCTGGATCGACAACACGACATCAAGTCAACACTAGATTGAAAATAAGGAAACCGAATCGCCAAAGAAATAATAATATACCTGCCAAAAACTCTGGTCATAGCTTGATGTCAGAGAATGGAAAAAGAGATGGATTTGTTTGCTCTGCTTTTAGGATCTAATCCAATAAGTGTTTTTTTTGAATGTTCCTGTATGTATTTTAATAAATATCCTTGCTCTTTTCTATATTTAAAAAAAAGTCATCATGCCGCAACAAAAAACGGCTCGCAGGGATGATACACTCTCATCTATTGTTACATGAAATATACAATACGGTATATCAATTCCAATTCACATTAATGAATAGTATATGGAAGCGAAACTTTTTATAAGTTTACCAAGGCTTACCTAGTTTTATATCAACCGGCTAACTAATACTTTTTCATGGCGTCACGATGGAAACGCCCAGTGCAATTCGCTATAGCAATACGTTAGTTATATCGTTACAAACATTAGGTCCGATATATCGTGAGACGAATTTTTTGCGTAACATCGTGTGCACGACAACCGTCTATTACTCACTGGGTGTCACGACCAAAGTGTATATAGACCGTTACGATTGGATTGCCGGCGCTTGGTTACGGCAAGTGTCGCGTCCTTCTTAAAAAAAAAACAGTCCAGGCTATAATTGAGACTTCTTCAAATCACATTCTCCGATTGGCGTTTTACTAATTAGATATTCATTTTTTAGACTTTTTTTAGACAATCCCAACTCACTATGTCATGTTGTCAATAATAAATAGCGGTACCGTTGCTAGTTGTTCTTTCACTTGAGTAAAATATTTAACAACACTACTTAAGCACCCGAATTCTCGGAAAATAATAATAGAACATAAAAATATTTCCTCAGACATCCTAATGTGGCTTACGTTTAATTGTGTTCACTGTATTACGAAAAATATGTTGCCGATTGCGCTTGTTCCGATGTTTCGAATTCGACGAGATCCGTTCGGTATAATTGGAATTGTTCTTATTAAGTTATTAATTTATTACTGAATTGTTGATTCGCTCATTTGCATTCAATGTGAGTATAACACATATTTTCCTTTTCTTCCTCTTTTTCTTACTTTTTTTTCTACAAATGATGGTGTGTTGCCGAACTGGTTTATTTTTTTAATCAGCCAATTTGGCTCAGCTCGGGGCTCACAAGTACCAACAAACTCTTTCCCTGCCCCGTGTCATCAGGCAAGGTCAATTGTATTCATTGAAAAAACTAGGCGTGCGAGGATGGGTTGCTGTTTAGTGAAAATGATAGTGGAAAGCTTGCCTCAGGAGTTTTCATCGAATGTTGGAACCATCGAAAAATGGGCAACCTCTTCGCACTTCTCGCGAGCATTATCGAGCTTATCCAGATATCAGATTATAATCTGTAGAATGAAATGTAATTTCTTATATTTTTTATTCAGGGTAGGCGTAGGAGGGACTCGTACTTCTGCAGATTGAACCTCCCACCCCAGGTGTTAGGTCGAGACAAAAAAAAAAAACCAACTTAGGCATCAAGCTCAGTAAGTCCCGATTGCCTGATTGCCCGCACTGTGGATTTCGTAACAGTGTGCCCACATACCTGGCAGAGTTATCAGCAAAGCTCCTCAAAGAAGCAATAACGTTCGCAACATCTGGCGAAAAAGGTCGGTGACTTTGGAACTTTTTTTGTGAACTATCTAATAATAGTGACGATTCATCGTAATTATATACAGATTTTCAAGCGTTTTGGTATGTTTGGTGAAGAATCGTTGAAAAAAAAAAAAAACAATTGGAAGATTCTCAGATGACTTGATTCAAACTGAAATAAAACCCTGTCTATCGAACGTATTCACCTTTTGCGACCATATAGTCGTGAGGAAAACCTTTTCGCTCATTTTTGCGCTGATTGGCACAAATCAATATCTTATTATCTGCAGTTGTCAATATGACAGCCATAAGATATCAATTCGGAATCAGACCCGCAGCTTTGTCCGTTATTATTCTAATGGCCAGGACATTTTCTTCTTTACTGCAACACATTGTGCGCTACTGGAGCCAGTGTATTAACAGGCAAGACTAACAATGTTAATGGGGCTACGTCGTTACAACTTTGTATTTTTGTGAACATCGTGTATATTATTTCGGATCGCTGGGACCCATGAATATGCACATCAATTTTTTACTCCGAACAACTGCACCCAACGCAAACAGGTGACGTCCCATTGGCGTAGCCAGAGGGGGGGGCACAAATCGAAAATCCCCCCAATTTTTTTTTTCAATTTTCACTCATGACAACACCATTTTGGACTTATTCGCCTCTCTCTTTCCTCATTTTCTAGTTAGATTGCTCGAATTCTCCTCTGACAGCCCCTTTTTTTGGTCAATCCAACGGTGTGCAAAAATTTTGCGCGCTTCACGCGCAGTAGTACCCGTTATATGTACACTATTTTTTTACCCATTTTGATTTGCGGAAGTTTCCTTAGATTATAGAAGACTTGGCATACGAGGGGGTGCGTAGATACCCCTCCCACAACAGTTTGTCCACTTATGTTGTTCCCGCCCTCCTCATTCCATTCAGATTGCTTGACTGTTCAATTGTTCGGTCATATCCAACCAAACATAGGGAGCGGTGGCAAAGGGAGGGCGCTAGCTGCCTCCCAGTTGGGCAAAAAACATTGGCCAATGATGAAAAACTCCTCCCAGAATTGACCCCCGTAAGCCTCTAGGGGGCTATCATAGATTGAATATCCAATCAATGCACCAAACCCCAAAAAAAAAAGTAGTGGCCGTGGTTTTGTTGTCTGCTTTAATACAAACCGATAATAACTACTTAAGATTCGAGCAAATTAGTTAGGTTTTTTAGATATTGCAATTGTTTGATCCCGTGGCTATTAACATCCTGGGTACATCCCTAGCCAGCTGAGGCTGGCCATAGAGGAGGGAGCGTAGACACCCCCTCAAATTCATACAAGACCGTTGATTCTTCGTCCAAAATGAGGGAGTCGAAAAGGATAAAAAAATGAGACGCGAATATACTGCAGAAAATGATAAAAATTCAGAAAAGGCGAAATTCGGCGAAATTCAGGAGGAATTTTCAATCAAAACAAGCATTTTTTCGCGCGTTTCGCGCGCGGTAGTACTTTTCCGTCATGCGGCTCTCAAGATTTGGGGAAACGTTTCCTGCTCCCCCCCTCCCAAAAATGGAAGATTCTGTACGCCTATGATCCTGAAGCCCCCGTGGAAATAGAAAATTTGACCAATTCACAAGAACAAGAGTTTTGTATAGGAAAAAATGACCCCCAATGAAAATTCCTGGCTACGCAGTGGTGACGTCATGCAAACGACGGCAATGTACGAGTCGTCAACGACCTTTAACCTTAGTTAGCTTGGTGTGTATCCGCCTCTGTTATCGTGGCTGTATACATCTGGTGTCGACAGAAGCGAGGGTCATTTCGAGGTCATCAGAGGTAAAATTCCCATAATTCATGCGATTTCCCCAACTGTGTCGGATTCGAACAGTTGACCGAAGTGGAAGTCGTTTGCTGCTAGCCCAGAGGTTCACAATTTTTTTTTGCATAATTATGCCAAGTGTAGCAGAATTTCAATGAACCCTGGGGCATGTGGACTACATAGATCCTGGAAAAACTGGGTAATTTGAAAGTCGTCAGATTTCCCCCCGTTGCGGGGATATAGTGTTTGCGCAGCAAATAGATTGTCAGTTTATAACCGAGTGATTGGAGCACAGTTGTTAGAGCGTCTGCCTATCACCCGGGAGACCGTGGTTCGATTTCTCGGTCGGGTCATACCAAGACCTTCAAAAATGGTACCTGTTTGCCTTCTCTCCTACTGGACTCTCAGTAACAAGGATTGGACATGGACAATCTTAAGTTGCCGTCTCACACCCCCACATTGAGGTACCCGTGTACCTGGTGAGGGATTCGCGCTGAACACTAGGTGCATTATCTCCAGGTATACCTTTCTTGGCTTGATAGGTTCGATTCTTCTCTGCTCGGGACTAAACCATAACAATTAATAGGAGGTAAGGAGACGATTTGACGTAACAATGAGAGCTCCAACAACTTGCAATCCGGGGATACAGATATTTCCCCGCGCCCTGAAGCGTTTATAGACAGGACTATTTTCAAACTGTCACCATTCTCTCTAAAAAGAAACAAACAACAACAAATTAGGTAATTTATTACGGTATTATGGTAGTGAGGAGTACATTAGTATGAATTCTCGCTCTTCTGGGAGCCCCAAAGAATCGTTTCAGCGGATCATCGAGCCGCGGGTTAATTATGTCAGAATGACCTTGACACCCATTATAACATTATCATACCATCACACTGCAATTGTTTACGGGCTTATCGGGGTATTGGGAACTGAGCCGGGATGGCTAGATGGGTTAATTATATTAAGAGCTCAATCCATGGAACTACCATATTAACGGGAGAGGCAATGGACAAGGGCTGGGATTCCATAGATGCGTATGCGCGTCCGGGCTGGATGTGAAAATCACATATTCACGAAAACGACGTGTGTTCCAGCAAGAGAAACCTCTGTGAGTTCATCCGACCAAAGATCCTAAAAATGCAGCCGCCATGCATATATTGTCGTGTTGGATTTTTAAGACAGATATTCCCTAGGATTCATTCGCGGTGATACCGCATCAGGTATACGCCTGTGATGGGCTTGTTCGCTATTCAGTGTCGGTTTGTCTTCATTTATAATCTTTGCCTCTGTGGAACCAATATTTATCTTTGCAAACTCATAGGATATTCTGACACTGGCCCCCGCTCATTTCACGTTAATTGGCATTTTTTCAACATGCGTACGGAAGCCGCAGTGATCTATTGAATCCAGCCTTATGCGTGTAACTATTCGAAGCTAAAATGTTCCCCGTGCGAGCTCCTGAAGACACAATTGTGTATTTGTAATGGTTATCATCGAATCAGTATATTACCAAAGAGTTAGGTTATACTCCTAACTTTAGCGCGCAAAAAATCCTCGGAAACCAAATTAGAGCAACCTGGATGTGGAAAGAAGTGCCAGTAGTGCAGTGTATCATGAGTCAATGAAGGGAGTGAAATCCGCCTTCGAGAAGGGCTCTGGGGTCATGTTTGCTTCTAGGAGTGCTATAGGTAGGAGGGCGACTTATGCCAAAAAGTAAGTCGTTGTAATGCCATTCCTCGTACATACAAAGTGGGACAAAAACATGACATATGCATAGTATTGTTCATCTCATGATCTTCTACCTGTCCAGCAGCGTCACTCTCGGCTCAGTATGGTCGCGTTCTTGTCCTCCGAATGCCGGTGTAAAAGGAAATACCGTCGTGTCCAGGATATAATGCGCCCCTCGCCTCGTCGATACCCTGCACCACCAAAAAGGCCCGGTCGCTAACTGCATAGCGTTACTACAATATGTCAATGCAGTATTTGGTATCAATACAGTCGGACGATTCCGTATCGTGGCATCTCGTGTCAATTAAGCTTCGTCCATTATTTGCCAGGGGGTTATGAGATGACAGTGCCTCTTTTGAAGCTTACCATGGAAATGGGAACTTATACATTATGTTCAAATAGATTATTATGGATTGACATCACGCCAAACATTGATCGCTATGGGCATTTTACCATAGTCCTATTTACGACTACTCATTGTGTAATAGAGCCAGGGGAGCGTAATCCCCATGATGTTGGGTGGAGGGCGGGTGCAGTGGCGGCGGAAACCGTGGGGGCTTGGAGGGGGCTCAGCCCCCCCCCCATTGCAAAAAATGAGGGGGCCAACGCTGGTGTTGACGCCCCCCCTCCCGCCCCCCCCCATATTTGCAGATTTCAGAAACATGTCAAATGTATGTATTTAATTGCTCTCACCTGATTGTTTAAATTAATATTTCAACAGTTCTAGGAATACTCCGTGAATGTGACAATCAATCCTCTTACGCACTCTGGAGAGCTATATATATCTATGCAGTCTCTTCCAGTTGCATTGTGGCAGGTCCCTAATGGCTTAATGTGATATCGTGAGCAGAAGGCCTGTACTGCTGCGGACCGCGGGCGTCGCAGCGTCCGCATGGTTTTGAACATTTCAACTGTTGCGCATTCCTCACCCAATGCACCATCACTGTAAATCCTATGTACACACTAATAGTCTTTAAGCCACATTTGTACCATAGCCCCGTTGGAATCTTGCTCCAGGCAACCCATCAAATCAATCCATCGAGGTTGCGACGTGTCAAGGACGTAGAGCCTATTACTACTAAATATGCACCTAAGTCAGATGGCCATTACAATGAATTTCACAATTGTCACTTTCGTGGTAATAGAGGCTATGCATTATAAAAACAGTGGTTGCAGTATATGTCCCCTTGTATTTATTTTCGCTGGAATATGCCCTGTCACGTGATTAACGAATGCTGAACTATTTCGAATTAATTTTCAAGACAAAACATTTTCCTACTCATATGTGCTCATGCTTCATTCTTCATATGATAAGAATATGTAAAATTAAGTAACTATTACGAAAAATATTTTGAAAATGGTAATGTATTTGATTTACAGTAAGTTGTTAGGCTATCTTTCCAAAAGAGCATACCAAATTTAAAGAATAAAAATTTCGATTGGGATCACCCTCATCCACGACAGTGAGATACTTTGGTCGGTCATCTTCAAATTTTTGTAAAAATTTCAAATGTGTTTGTTTAGCACTAAGCTTAAATATATACACATTGGCATAGCTATACACTCACGGAACGACAGCGCATCTCAACCTTCAACACGTACCAGACTCAGAAAGGGTGTTTACATGTAAATAGGCTGGATCAAATAATACCTTGTACGGAGTTACATTTTTCAATTCAACGTGATTAAAACTTATATTCAATTGATTTTTTCTCGGTGATTTTTTCTTGATAGTCATGCAATTTCACACATTAACCTGTAATTTTATGCTATAGATTTGTAGCACAGGCCACTGAAAAATTTCGTCCACGCCTTCGCGCCAACCAAATGGTGGCGCTACGCTTAAATATTAAACAGTCACATTAGCCCGCATGCTCGGTAGCTGAAGAGAAGCGAGGCCCCGCAACCCCCCCCCCCATACAAAATACCTTCCGCCGCGCCTGGAGGGGTGAAAGTACTTGCGATATTCCCTGCGAAATCAGTATGCGCCTTGTATTTCATGAATATTTCATGTTTTTACAGAAATAAGTCCTGAATGCGTCACTGACAACTGGGTCGGAGTCACGCATAACCGTATGGGAACTCTTGCATTCCGTTTTTTTTTTGGGGGGGGGGGGGAAGGACGTTTTGCCCGATTCTTAGAGTCATTTAGCCTAATGGAAAAATGATACTATTCCTACTAATATGGATTTTTTTCGATATCTGATCCAAAATTGTACCCATTCGGCTGATTTTTTTTTTTTTTTTTGGGGGGGGGTGAGGATGACCGAATTTTTCATCTAACCTTTTGGTGGCTGACGCCCCATGTTCTCAATTCGCACGCCTATGGATTCGTGTCTTTCTTTGTCATCTCATCTGTCAGCACGGTGTAGAAAGGGCCTTTTCTGAGTGGGGAAAATTAAAATTCTTTGGGACTTTTGGAAAGGTCTAAAAATGGTTTTCATTTCACGTAATTAATTGCGTTATACTCACGCGTTGAAAAATAATCATGAATTTGACTCCTCTTGATTCCTTTCATTAAACTGCTAACGGTTATAAGTTGCCCCGATCTTCCGGTATCAAGTCATAGACGAAAAACAGGCGCTTCTGCGCGCGGAGCACACTTGCTTCTGAATTAAAAAAAGGGTTAACATTTGTCTCATCTTTTCCGACATATCACATTTTTGTTCGCCTGCCAAGTTCAGGACTGACATAGCAACTTATTCAGGCTGACGATGTAATATATGCCTCTACGACAATAACGTTTTGGTGTGTGCGTGCGTCTATGTGTATGCAGGATATCTCTCGAACGGTAACTGCGATTGCCCAAGAAAATTTCACGATAGCTGAATATTTTGTCGGAAAGGCCCCGAACGTGTGTATTTCGTTTGTGGTACTTGTCAGTGTCTGTATGTATGTACGTATGATATGTAATGTATGTATGTATGTATGTATGTATGTATGTATGTTGTATGTCTGTAGTATGTATGATGTAAGTGTGTGTGAGTGCAGGTACGCACGTTGATTAAGACAGTAGGTGCACTGGATCCTGTTTGCTTGCATTGTGACTAACTTGCCTTGCTAATTACATTATAATCAGTTGGTTTAGCTTTGGACTTCAGTTAGATTCTTATGGACCGATCAGATTTTTCAGTAGCTTAGATTTAGGCAATGCACAGTTCAGATTTACGGCCACCCATGCGAATGATTGGATCTAGCATGACCTGTTCGAATACCCAACCCATGTTTGTCAAATCGTACTAGGGTTGTTATAGAGATTGGACATTTTTGAAATTTCTTCTGAGACAACCCACTCATGAATATTGATGAGAAAGGCACTACAGACAATGGGGACCTACTCACTATGGGTGCGTCAACCAACCAATAATGATTCAATATACCTTCCTTGCGGCTTCCTCTTCACAGAGTTCCACGCCCAAAGTGAGGGAAGTTACGAACAGGGCCCCACCATCAGAATATTAATGAGCTGGTTAATGTGCACCTCAACATAAAACTATTCCAAATCCCATTAACAGCAAGTCTGATTCAAAATTGGACATCCTGTTGTTGAGATATCACATATTAGTATACATATATATATTATATATATATAGATATATCCTGTCCAGTCCTTTTTTTTGATATTCGATCAGAATATTTTATGATCTTCCATTCATCAACAAAGCTAATGCAGCGAGCGATTTGTGCTGGCGATTACAGCTAATACGAGCCAAGCGGAGCATCGCAGGTTGGTGCGACTATGGCCTACAGGGAACTCTCTGTCAGACCCCCCCCCCACACACCACACACAGCTTGCAGGAATGTTCAGGCTAGGACGGTACCGGAGTAATGGAGATAACAACCGCAATGTCAACAGGCTCTACGAAGCTCGAGACTTTGCAGAGTATTTATGATACGTCGTTTACTTACTCAATGACCATATTGTATGGACTTAGTTCAGTCACAAAGTTATTTTTTTCACGATACGCCCCCTGACGACTTGGTGGATTTACGACCCCCCGCTTTTTGTTGTATCCCCGGCAACACGATAAGTGTTGGGGTAATGGGTTTGACCGTGGTGCCCGCCGTCGCCGCCGCCGCCGCCACCGGAACTTTAGGCGTTAGCGCTCCTCATTCTTTAACACTTTATCCGATTGATCCCAACAACTTGGTACACAATGTCCGTAGAGTAATCAGATAAGTCGAAAGGGCTATATCGTATATTTTCCTGCCCTTTATTTTGTCAGGTTTTCTCGCGAAATTTCAAGTTCGTGCGATTTACACGAAACGTGGTGGTTGTGGAGATCGTTAGTTGGAGCCGAAAACATGGCGACAATTTCAAGGTCATCCGAGTTTGCATTCTTAGGCCCAGTCGCCTAAGTTATCGCCTAATGTATTGATATTTCAAACTTTTATTGGATTTTCATGAAACTGGTGAATAGTAGGGCCAACTCTCCTGCCGATGAATTTTCCCTAATGTGGCCGGCGGTCACTGGAGGTCATCCTTGCATGACTAATTTGCATAATGTTGGCCCAATTAGCAATTAGGCAATTATAAACTTTGTTTGGATTCTCACGAAAACTTGGTGAGTATGACCTTCTAAATTCCCATAAATTTATTCAATTGCGTTGAAATCATCATTATTGTGTTTAATTTACAATATCGGTAGCATATTTAGAATAATTAATGCAATTATTTCTCAACTTTAGGGGAGTTTGACGAAACTTTGTGAATAGGACCGACTACCCGTCGAAATTTATTCATAGCATCAAGATCACTGAGGTTAAATTTGTGGGACTAATTTGTCATATTATTTATCCTGATCAGTCCAAAATGTGGTTTTAATACTTCTTTTCGGCAATCAGCATTGGACATGTTCACTGTTGAATGCAATATGCTTCTAGGAGTGATTGCATAACATGGAGTGTACCAATTTCATAAAAACCGCCATGTCATTGAAGGTCATTAAAGGTCACACTTAGGGGGCAAACACTGATTTTTATACTTTTTCCGCATGGCAATGGGTGTGGGTTTCATCAGCATGCAAAATGCTCCTGGAGGGATGTATCACATGGAGAGTAACAATTCTCATGAAAACTGTCATATCATTAAAGGACATTCAGGTCACTAGGGGTCAAAAACTGTTTTTTTGGTGCGATGATGGAGAATGTGAATATCTGCGAAGCTGTGGTTCACCATTGTGATATTAATTGTTGAACCTGCATGTTTGTGACCTCTGACCTGAATTTGACTCTGCGGGTGGTCATGGTGGGTTTAAAGGTCGCATCTTGCAATAAATGTGCTTATTTAAGGCGTTTACGGGCCAAAAACAATGAAACTGGTTATTTTTGGATTGTGATAGCGCTTCATGTGCTTTTATGGAGGGAAACCTCCCGCGTCGATCCGAACACTTTACTTTGGTAGTTACAAGGGGTCCAGGTTCTTTTAATACCTTTTTCGCATAACATGCTACTGTTTCATTGGAATCAATTGCTTCAGGGGGATGCATCACTTGAGTGTACCAATGTTCATAAAAACCGCCTTGTCTTTGAAGGTCATTAAGGTCACTTAGGGCAAAAACTGATTTTAGTACTTTTCGCGGCAATAGCGCCGGGTGTTTCATCAGAATGCAAAATGCTCCTAGGAGTGGATGAATCACATGGAGAGTACACTTTTCATAACAACTGTATATCATTTAAGGTCATTCATTTTTTGCTATAATCGGGAAATTGAATATCTGAGAAGGCGAGATGGTTCTCCATTGTTGGTATATAATTGTTGACCTGCAATGTGTGGTGACCTCGACCTTAATTTGACTCTGTCGGGTGGTCTGTGGTTAAAGGCAATCTTGAATGATGTGCTTATTTAAGGAGTTATGGCAAAAAAAAAATGGAAAACGGTTCTTTTTGGATATGTGATAGAGCTCATGTTCTTTTTATGGAGGAAACAACTCCCGCTTCGATCGACACTTACTTGGTAGTTACAAGGGGTCAAAGTTCATTTTCAAGCCTTTTTCGGCAATAAATTGGACATGTTTCTGTGAATGCCATGGCTTCAGAGGGTTCAGCACATTGAGTGTAACAATTTTCATAAAAGCCGCCATGTCATTGAAGGGTCCATTAAAGGTAACTTAGGGGTCAAAAGCTGATTTTTAGTACTTTTCCGGCAATAGCACTGGGTGTGGTTCATAGAATGCAAAATGCGCCTAGGAGTGGATGTAACACATGGAGAGGTCAACATTTTTCATAAAAACTGTCAGTATCCTTAAGTTCTTCATTTTTTGCTATAATCGTAGAATTGAATATCTGCGAAGGCTGGATGGTTCACCATTTTTATATAAGTGTTGACCTTCATGGTGTGACCTCTGACCTGATTTGACCTCTGTCGGGTGGTCATGTGTTAGGGAATCTTGAATAAATGGGCTTATTTAAGGACCACCTTGTCCGGGGGCTGTAGGGGTCATCGACAATTAAAAATTGCATTATAGGCCTAATTTTTGATATCCATATGTTAGTAACCTATGTTAATCTAAGTATTTCACCATTATCCACATTCCTGTTTCAATCCGATGGAATACAATTTATGTCCTATCAAAATTCAAGGATACTTCCCAGAATGCTACTTGGTACATTTGTACACCCCTTAACACTTCTTCAATTGTAAGACGCCCCCCCAAGGGGCTGTAGGGGTGCATCATCAATTAACAATGCATTATAGGTCTATTGTTGATTCCATATTTAGTAAACTAAGTCGTTTTCACCTTAGCACTTCCTGTTCATCAGAGTGAAAGCTAACCATTTCTGTCCTATCATACAGGATCTTTCTCAAATACCTTACTTGTAAATTGTGACACCCCTTTATGCACTTGTCAACTGTAATAAGACGCACCCCAATACCACCGGACCGGGCGTGTCATGTGGGTCATCGTCCCCCCCCCCCCATTTTTTTTCAACGTGACTCACATATGGGACCCTTTCAATAAATAGTAAGTTACAAAACTGACTCTGGGGGTGCGTCATTTTGTCTGTTATGTAGAAAATTATAGGACAAGCTGGCCTACTGGCGGGTTCTTTTCAAGGAATTGTAAGCCATTTAAGTAACTGAGGGGTGTGTCAGTAGCAATAATTGCCTGACCCACCTTTGACAACGACTCACCCTGGTCCCTGGTATAGGGGGTGCGTCATACCATTGACAAGTACATGAGAACTCTTGAGTTCTATTACAGTCACCTTTCTTTTGCTGTACTCTATTGCTGTATTAATGACCTGAAGTAAACTTCCCCAGCTCTCCTAAGTAGGTATAAAACCAATTTAATTTTGGCATCACAAAATCATGATCCAAGAATTATTGTCACTAAGTACAGTTTGGGTGTCCCCCCCCAATGGCTTACATAGAAACCCTTTAAATTAGTTACACGTTGTAAACTGCACAGGAAAAGTAAATTCCCTTTTGGGTATCTCATTTTCCGGAGACATGTGACAATACAAATGATGGCAACGTTGAAGCAACCAAATCAAATTTAAGTGGGAAAAAAATATATTGTAAAATATGGACAGTGGAACTTTAGGTGTCCCTCCCCATAATTGACTCGTTGAAACTTCAAAGTCACAACTCACACTTCTTAAAGAGATTTGCTTAGAAGTTTTCCTGCATTATATCTGAGTCCATGAGTTCTTAGAACACCACACAGATTTGGTTACCTACTCTAATTTTTCCGACATAATCCTACAAAATCCACTTGGGTTTCCCCCACTCAACCGTTTACATATGAAACTCAGGAAAAAATATGCTTCTTATGCCCTAAAACCTGAAACACCATTAAATGAAGAATTGTTTAATATCCCTGTCAGAAATTGACAAAATCACAGATCAACTTCATAAAACAAATTAAGCTTTGTGGGGGTTGAATTTAATTTGTAAATATTTGGTGTCCTTTACCTATTAACCCTGTATTATGTCTGAGACCTGTGGATGTTGTATCTAATATTTTCAATGCAATAGTACTGTTTGATCAGTAAATGAAGAATCACACAAGAAGTCCTTTCTTTGAGTAGAATGATTTGAGCACTGATGCAAAACTGTTTTGGGCCTGAATAGCCATGTCATAGGTTGCCCCTCCTGTTTTCAATTATGGAATGACACATCTACCTGTACACGTTGTCGTCGCTTCACAAGTCTATACAGGGCTCCTTTCTACGAATTTGTCCGTTTTCATATGTTCACCAATTTCTTGAATAAGAGATGCGGGGAATATATACGTCTGCGGTTTACCCCCCGACTTTTCTAGTTTCCTTGACGAATTCGAGGATATATGCATAATGGCAGTATGCATGTGTGTATGGGACGTCCGAATCATTGTTAACACAATAACCTCGACCCCACCTGGAATGGATGAAGGTTCATACTCGGTATAATGGCTCCCCATAATGAATACATGATCCCTATTGTTTTTGGGGCGGTCAAAGCATCCGAGGTCAAAGAGATCAAATTCCTGAAAACCTTGATGACCGAAAGTCCAAATGATTGCCGATCGCAAATGAAATCAGTGTACACGCTCTCTTATGGAGAGTACAGAAACCCCATTGCTTTGGTTGAACAGGGATCGTTTGGATTTGAAAAAATGGGAAAATTGTGAAAACTGATAATTGGCAAAATTTTATCTCGTTGACCGGATAACTCGACCCCACCTAGGATGGATGAGCTCATACTTGGATGGTTCTTCCATGATGACTACATGATCCCGTTTGGGGTCGGCACAAAGTTCATACTGAAGGTCAAGAAGTCAAAGTCGAAAATCTTGTCAACTGATCAGTCCAGAGTGCCTGGTCCGTTCAGGTTGGAAATTTGGGTATGCCTCAAGACCTCATCGGGTGGAGGACGTTCAAACGTTGTAGGCCTATAGGTGAGTGCCCCATAATGAGTTGTACGTGATCCATATCGTAAATTTTGTAAGAATGTGAAGTTGACAATGCTCAGCTTGCTCAAGTCAGGATCAGTCAAGAAAATCACGAAGCCTTTTCGGTTTTCCAGTTACTTTTATGCGTATCATAGGTGTATGAGACATTTCCAGGTGGAAGGCAAATATTATTAGGTGAATCTCGGAAGGTTGCCAGAATTCCTTTAGATTCATGTGCACAGAGTGAAGGCCAAAAGTCCAAAACACCACAGCGCAGAAAGCACGAGGAAAAATGTTTACGCCTTTCGGGCCTTGATTATTTAGCCCACCTTTAGGAGGGGCTGTGGCCCCCCGTTGGCCCCCTTAGATACGCCAGTAGAATAGTATGGCTAAGGAAAATGTAATTGGTATGGGCATGAAGGATGAGGTGCACGAGGTGGACATTGCAAAACTGCAGTGTTATGATTCTTGTATCATTATGATTCTTGAATATTCAACCCATATGATATGCTAAGTATATAGCTGGTTCCATTTTTCACAAAACATTTTGTCCTCATTGAGAAATTTGCATAGGCCCTTTCCTGACGTCCATATTTCACGGCTGGTACATGCAGGTCAAACGCTTTCCCGCCATCTGGAGAGCTTGCAGCGCCAACGTTTCTTGTACGCTCCGCGCCAGCTATGGTGGCACACACCGCTCAGATGGTAGTGTTTCAATCGCACCCCTGATGATGTTGATCGAAGGAGGAGGCAGCTAAGAAGCAGAGGATGATACATCGGGGGGAAAAACACAACAAGAACAACCGTCATTGATCGATTAATTTGTAACAGATATTAGAAGGTAGAGAAGACATTGAGTTGGTGGTAGACGGGGCAGGGGGAAGAGGCACATAGGGCAAGTGGCAACGTCAAGGAAGGCATTTATTGTGATGGGCAAGAATGAATGAGGTGCACGTGGGAGATGTAGCGACATTGCAAACTTGGGTTTGTTGAATCTCGTCTTCTATGCTTCGTTGTAGTCACCCATCCCACCTGATAATGGGCTTGAACTGGTAGGATTTTCGTAAAATCATGTAGTTGAATCGGATATTTTTGCAGATATGGTGTCCATATTTCAATGCTGGTACATGCAGGTAGGAGCTAACGAACCTTGTCCGACCAGCTGGAGAGTTTGTGAAGCGAAAAGACAAATTCTTGGAGGCACCGCGCTAACCTGTAGTGGCGCTCCGCTTATAGATGGTCCCTGTCATACCCCCCCCCCCCCAATTGAAACCCCTAGCGCTGCCTCCAACTTATAACCCTAGCTAAGCTACGGCCGGCCGTGCGTGCATTAGAGCGTCTGTCAGTTGTGTTGAGGCTCCGGGTGTGGCAACCTGGACTGACCATACATGCATGATACAACCGCCGCAGAGCCTAGGGAAATATCCATGCTTATTCTTTGGAGATGGTGCGGCTATATGAGGACAATAATCGGTGAAGAACACTGAGATCACTCAAAAATGATATGCATTGAGATTTCGACATCTTATCAGTAATCTGGGTGTATTCCGAGTGGATTATTGCCAACCAGGGTCAGGGACGTAACTCAACGTGAATAGGGGGGTGAATACTTTTTTGGTGAGTTTTCATGTTGTTAGAAAAGTTCCCTGAATGAATCTGTGACTGAATACTGCGAATTATTTGCATGTATATATTATAACAGCTTTCCTCACAAGATGGCTGGGTCGATCGTCGTGTGCTGCTGCCTCCTTCATTTAGCCTAATAGCTAGGCTGTTTGTAGCCTTAAAGTTTAATGAATTTTTACAAATTTTTGTATCATCTATTTATATTTGTATCCTTAAATTTTTTATATAGGTCTTTCGCAATACTCATGTAATTCAGCACTAAGCTGCATGATGAATAAATATCAGGAAATCTAAACATCAGGAATCTCAGTCTCATTAGTCATTGCTTTTTCTGTATACTAATCAGTTCAGGGACAAAAGAAAATATTGCAGAAATTCAAAGACTGATCGGCACTAGCGCCATGTGCGACTTTACGCCCGTGTGAAGTTGTTTTACCCGCTGTATAATGTAGTAGTCCTATTAATCGGTGTTGTTATGGTGGTATTGTAATAAATATTCGACTTTAATGGGATGGCTCTCAAAGAGCGGTGAGTAAAAGATGGGTGAAATAATTATGGAATGAAGGCCCTTGGCCCCCTTGTTAAGGTAATTATTATTATTTTTAATATTAGGTTTTTAAGCCAGTTGTAAAAGAGCTGTCGAACAAACTGTTACATTTTTCGCTTACAAACAGCTATTATGTTAGTTTACAAAGAGCTGCGGCCCGATTATAGCCTGTTGCTCATTATTTCTTTTACACAGGCGCTAGGCTCAATGATTGTTCGGGCAGAAGTCAACGCGAGGCCATTATTGTAGTTCTAAGATAACGCATGCTCACCACAGAAAAGTTCAGGGAAATAGACGGGATTTGGTCAGATTCCTCCCCTCCCTATAGCAATATCGTTACGGCTGTTACCACTAATTGAAAACGCAGCCTATCACCCCATGTTCGGATGTTATTGTTTTTATAGATAATGGGAGGAACGGCGTCGTTTGGCAGGAATCGTTATTTTCGGCAGGGGAGTATTTCGACAGATCGTTCTGCACACTGTACGTTCAACGTCGAACTGCTGGCGGTCCTTATGACTTTGACACAATATCATATCATCTCAGTAGTGTAACTCCGAACTGGCTATTAGGTGAAAACACTAGTCAGTCAAGTGTGTTCAACTCTCGTTTTTGTTTGTCCTGATACTGCATGATGATGAAACAGATCGACCTCAAAATATTTCATAGAAAACAATCAGGTCATTTGACATATACAGGACAAGGGCCTTTTTTGTGGAGCAGTAACCTTTTCGCCCACCACCGGAATCAGCTCTGCATAAGAACATTACTGCCAGTTTTCTGTGAGTTATACTGTGTTTTTCATTTGCGAATAGAGTGATCGATCACCCGTATGGCAGTAACGAACAATTAAGAAACACTTTTATGGATCGTGTTCTCTGTGTTAATAAATTAAAACGTGATGACATATCTCAGTAGTTTTTATGCGGAAAAAGTAAACAAGACAAGTTTATGGGCTTGCACAGAGAGTGCGGGGAACACTAACGATATGGCGAGATGAACTTCAGCTGACCCCCCACCAATAATTTCCCCAACGGGGACGTGGAATGTAGTGAAAGTTGAACCGCTGGACAATGGCAGGGGGCGAAGTGGTGTTGTCATACAAACGCGTGGGAGGAGGGGGGGGGGGGACAAATTCATTCTATGAATGCGATGATGTCTTGCATAGACGGATGGTTACACCGAGGTGGAGAATTGGAAAGGTCCAAACCCCATTTCAATACGATGTACTATGTGGGTATGGCCGCCAACAGTTTGGGCAATTGAGCAGGGAATGCGGATAAAACACAATGCGCAATAACACATGACGTACACTATGGACAACACGGAAATTATGTGATGGATTTCATTGTTTCATTTCGTTAGATAAGTCAACATCCAGCAGAAGTTTGTTGCATTTCTCTACACCAAATAACCATCAAACTACCAACCCACTGCAGCAATCTCTCACACAGATGATTGCGTTTAGAAATGAAAGTAATATTTGAATTCAATTAGAAAAAAACAAAGAATGTTTGCAGGGTTGTGAAAGGATGACATCATTTTATTATTGGCATGATGGGATGTCTTTCGATCTTGCGTAATACAAGATTCACAAACACAGACTTCAAAGGACTATAAACCCCGAACGGAAAGTACTAGAACTTCTGGTTTGAACTAACGTATCATCAGTTTTATTCAGCTATTATATTTGCCACTTTCAAAAATCATCCTGCAGTTTGTCCTTTAAGACTCACAACACCTGCGTGGGTAAATAGTACTCTCACGTTTTTTATTAAAGTTTTGGGCCGTTCTTTTATCGGACCCTTCGACAAATGGAAATACACTTGTTGAGGCATTCTGCCACCTACACTGTGAAAAAATATCCGGGTCAAATTGACTAGGATGGGATCAGGAGGGTAATAAATTTCTCATTTACTTTCTTCTTGTCATGATCGGATCCGGGTAGAATTGTGTCCCCCCCCCCCCCAAATGGTTTAGGTTCTTTCCTGACTAAATGCTGGGCCAATTTGATGTTTTACGAGGGTATCATCCCACAGAGAGAGAGGGATGGAGAGAGGGATAGAGAATGAGGAGGAGGGGGGGGGGGAGACAAGTGAGATTCAGTTTACGAGATAAGGATTTCGTATGAGTAATTTACTTATGAACGGGTTATTGAACGGGTACCACTGGTCGCTTCATAAAACTGCAGTTCGTGCCGAATAACATGGCGGCAGGTGTCACTCTAACGACGGACCATGTGTCTCACTCTGGGACATCTCTACCCCAACAACTTCACTGGTTAGCCGTCCATCGAGCAACGCATCGAATACAATATCAACTTGATGACGTTTGACTGTTCAACTCATTAATGGCATGCCCTGTATATCACAAAGCACTGCAATTGTAGCAGCCATCTCTGTTGCTGTCCTTATTTCTGTGTTGAAACGACTTGGTGACTTGGCGTTCACACTCGTTCCTAAACTATGGTATTGCTTGTCAGTAAAGGTGGGCTGTATGAACTGCCCCGTATAACATTCAAATCAAACTGAAGCCTCGTTCATACAAAAACACATTTGGACTTATACGAACATCTGAACTACCTTATTGAGACCGTCGCTAGCTGATAAATAATTATTCATTTAGTTAGTCACGCAGTTAGATAGCTACCTAATTAAATATTCAACACCTTGGTATCGCATGCAGCATATGTTATACAGTATCTTCAAAATACAGGTTGGGGAAAATCGTTAATTTAGTAGTCTTAATTGCGACAGTCAGGGAATACCGCAGGCAGTCTACTATCTCAACCTGCCTCATATATGGGTAAATTATTCGACATTGTTTATTCGCCTCATGTACGGTCCTGTTATATATGTTTTCATTATGATAAAGAGGCGTCGTCGTCTGTTACCGGTAGCAACCAGCGAAAGAGCAACGGCGTCGTTTGCATGACGTACGAGCGAGAAACCGCCCAATTCAATTGATACCGATACGGTAAATCGCCAATGTGATATCACAATGCAAAGTTTCGAATACCGTGGACGATATTGTTTCTGTAGTTTCATACAAACTGTCCGTGCATTATCGCGCGAGTGATTAGACAATATATCTGTCATTCAATGTTGATTGACACCGAAATAGGGATGAGTTTAAAACTCAACCTTCGAATTTTGTGGTTGGTTATGAATGCATTTTTTCTGCTTCTTTGCAGATATACCTTGAGACGATATTGTTTGCTGCTAGGTTCGATACAAACGGAATCGTTCATTATCCGCAGGGTGAACGGACCACATATTGCTCATTCAATGTGAATGACACGGACACATGAGAGTTGAAATTTAACGTTCGAGTTTTAAGGTTATGATATACATTCTTCTCTTCTTTGTCCGATATACCTTGAGACGATATTGTTTGCTGTAGTTCATACAAACGGGTACGTGCATCATTCGCCGAATGATTCGATCTATATTCTTATTCAGGTGAATTTAACACGAAAACGTGATGAGTTGTACTCAACTTTCGAGTTTTGGGGTTATGAGTTTTAAAGCAATCAGATGCGATCCCGAGTGTGAGTTTGATTAATCTCACAGCGATTCACCGTGCATTATTCACCAGGTGGCTGTGAGACCGTAATAGAACTAGCGTCGCATTCGTCACTTTCTGCATGTCAATATCCATAAACAGGTGTGTTGCAATTCGATCGTGATGGGTCTTTACCCAATCTCTTGCAGCCAAGCATGGGCGTCAACAGGTGGGGGACGGGGGGGGGGACATGTCCCCACTTTCAAAAGTGGGGGGGGGATATCGTATCGTTTGTCCCCCCCCCCACTTTTCCGGACCGTAATAAAAAATAATAGGTCACATGCCCGATCTTGTATCACTCTAAATGTTCAATTTTTGTCTACCAAACAATAATTGCGTTGGAAATTATCTTAATTCCACCTAATTTCCCGGTGCGGACCCCAGGTAAAGAACTGGACCCGACTAGGGCCGAAGTGGAAGGATTACCCATGTTTCATACCGAGTTCTCGAATTTTAATCGAATAGCCAATAGTGCATAAATTCGCGCGCAATGGGTTTTTTCTACCAGGCGTTGTAGCCTAAGAATGCGAGAATGCTCAAATCATTCGTTCACTCGATTAATTTCAGAAGCCTTGGGCAGACTGCCCCCCCCCCCAATTTTTCTGAGATGAAAATTTGTGGAAAATTTGGGAAGGAAAAAAGCGAAGTGAAAAAAGCCTGAATTTTTGCAGACCTTCTCGATAACATACCCGGAAATATGAAGTTTTTTTTTCGCGCGCTTCGCGCGCGCCAGTGGTTTCCATTGACTGACTTGGAACATTCTGGTGAAATTTTCTGCTCCCAAATTGGAGTGGTCCCGTACCCCTATGGCCTTTTCCTTCGATCCCACCGGAGACCGTTCGGTATACCCTGATCCCCACAACAAAGCCAGAGTAGACAGGTATAAAGGTAATAAAAAAATACCAGGTGTTTCTCGGTAAATCATCTTAGTATCACACTGCAAGTTTTTTTGTCCGTCTTTTTCTCAAATCACCACGTAGATGGGTGCTATTTGGCCTGGCAAGTGCCGGTTCTGTCGATCTGGAGGGTTATGAAAATCTGAAATTTTCGTTGAACCCTCCGCGCCACCATGGTGGCGCTCCGCTTAGATGGTCATTTGCATTCGATGTGTCCCCCCACTTTTCGAAACGCTCCGACGCCCCTGCAGCCAAGCAGTCTCGACTCGTCGACCCATTCGTTGGATCACTTCGTTATGGTTGAAGAGTCAATATCCCCCCCCCCCCCCTCGCGCGAATGATGGACGATACGTGCCACGCTGACGACGTCACAACAAAAAAAGTCCCATGGTATCAGTATCGGTCCTAATTTTGCATTAACCTAATTGTGAGGCTATATCGGATCGATACCGAATTGTACCTGGACGATATTTCCTCGTGACGTCATGCAAAACGTCACGTGGCGTCATCGCCGGTTGCTAACATCAAACGACAAAACTTCACTGGCCAGGTCAACTCATACAAAGTGGGAGGACCGGGTGCGGTTCGTTGAATGGTTTGGAGTTCCACTCAAATAGGAACACAAATGGGAACAACACATTCGGATGTGTCCCTCATATTACAAATAAAACGGGATTATAATTGGCAGTTACTAAGTAACTTTGGACTCGACGGGCTGCTCCCACGTCAATCGAAGAGAAAAAATCACTATAAATAGAGGGCGTTAATTGCTTTTACAACGGACAATTCTACTGCGAAGACACATCGTTCAACCAGCTTGGCCATATACCCCCTATGCAGATATGCTCTCTAGGTTGAGAAAATTTGAAGTAAGGTCCATCTAGGAACCCTAGCGTATTGATCGTGATCAGCACCAGCGATAACTCGCCTTCTCTTCTCAACTAGTGCTCAGGAGATATCGAGGCAGTTTGGTGTAACCATTCCCAACCTGCTCCCGAGACCGCCATTTTACGTCCCCTCCGAAGGGACGACCAGGGGAACTCATGATCAGTGAACACCGGGATCCGACCACTTTCCCTGGCAACCTGAGAGAGATGAGGAAGAATTTATGTTCAACGGTGATTGCACACTGAAGGACGAGGAGACGTATTGTAAATATCCTGAAACTAACCCCGAAAACCTGTGCACAAATCCACAGTGGAAACCATGAAGTGGAGCCCAAGACCTCTCCCATCGCCATGCAACTGCAAGCACAGCTTCTTAGAGAAAAACGTCCAATGATTACTAGAATCTTGGTTTTTGTTTCTTTTGGAAACGCACAATCCGCATGTCGTCGCAACGGTCGCAACAGTCATATGCATGGACGTTAACTCGCTCTGAGGAAGATTACTCCATAGAATTCATCTGCGGTAATGCGACATCAATGTATCACTGTTACGGCACAACATAGTTTTATTCTACATGATCAGAGTTCGTTTCATTTTATTTGGACGAGTTTCGCCTCTGTAGCAATTTCTGCAAACCGAATATGGCATATTCAGAGACTTTCCCCCACCCTTCCTCACGTGAAGTTGACAAATATGGAGTCACTGTACCCCCTCATCCGCACCCAGAATCCTCTTTTGGGATCCTATCCTAGATGGTCGTAATGAACATGTTGTCTGGTAGCAACTGACACGATACGACGGCAAGTTTGCGTGACGTCACGACGAGAAAATCGTATAACTGCAATACGATATCGATACGGTATATCGTCATAATGATGCCAATGCGAAGTTATCCCCGTTATACCGTGATAATTTTTCCCCCCGTGTCATTCAAACGGGCACCGTCCGTATGGGCCGGGTTGCGAGACGATATATCTACGATAATGGTCTGGGTCTATCCCCTATTGGAGACGATTCGTTATTTACAGCTTAGAAAAGAAACAGGTCAATGAAGGTAATTTGATGTATTGAGGACGTGAAACGGAACAAAGCATCTTTATTGTCGTTTACCTCGGAAAGCTTCGGACCATGCCAGAAGACGCGTCCTTCCAGTCCAGCTCACGCGGAGATGTATGCAGGCATAAACTCAAGAGTTCGAATATCCGCCACGAAAAATGCCAACAGTTTAGGGTTGGAACTGAACGCACCGCTGATTGCTCACTGAATTACACAGATACCAATTGATCGTTGCGCGTAATTTATGCCGAGTAAACTTGCTATTTTAATTCTGGTTGGCGTGCCGTAAATGTAGCCATACCATCATGGGTTATATTTGACAGAGCAAAATCAGTCATTATTAAACTTGAGAATGTGGGGATTATTTTGTTTCGAGTAGAAGGTTATGTCTTTGTCTGTGCATTTTCTTTAATTATATTAGGCCAGCCAAAATGCAGACCTGGATATTGCACTATTGTCAGCGGGGATCCTTCACCAGGTACAGAAATAAGACAATGCATCTTTGCGGTACTCGATGTTGGGGGGGGGTAAATCTCGTAGACACTAGTGAAACTGAGATGTCTACCACCCGTTATTGTTTATGATAAAACACATTGGTAATTCCTCAGTTGGATGTTGGAACGCCACAACAACCGAGCCGCTCGTTACTGACATCTGTACATGCAGTTAACTTTTAAAAAAAGATGGCGCTACTACGCCTCTTAGTGATTAGCAAAATATGGAGCGAGCTGGGCACGCTAAATATTCTAGTAGGCCACTGTGCCGCATGTTATGACAATAGCATGCAACAGAGTGGCTAAACAACATAGCACCACTAAACGAACAGTAAACATTTACGGGAATTCAACGATGAAAAAGTCAAGGGCACACTGAATTAGTTAAATGTCGGTGGAAGTATGTACCTGGCTTCAGGGATAATAATGCCTCTGATTAGTCATGATTAGTATTTAATGGGGCTATAAACTCCACATCCGCGACCTCGCGACTGAAATGAGACAATCAAGTACTGTTCAAATGATGTCGAAAGAGAGGAGAAGAACTACGGCCATACAATTTCTTCCGTTCATTTGTGACGTCACTGGACCCGAACAATTAATGTAAATAACACAAAAACGAGATTAGCTGGGAGCTCAAACATTCGGATGTAGAGTTATGAAATACGCATTCTCATCTAAATACCGTAAGCCGGTAGAGGACAAAACCGATGCAATTCAAAGAAGGTTGAGTTTACAATTATAAAGACCTCCGATGGGGCCTACCTTCCGGGTCATGGTCATCTAGCACCACATCTCGTCCTTGGGGTCACAGATTTTCAATCCCATGAATGACTAACAGATGATTTCCCAACATTTCATAACTTCTCACAGTGACAGTGCTTGCTTGGCATTGATGAAACAAGTGTATATCTTCAGGTTGTTCTTTTTATTTTTTTAAATTTCTTTCTAATTTGGCCCCTCTTCATACCCCCAGCACCAAATTTCGGCTGAAAATGGCCACAACCGAAAAAAAAAACGCCGTTTCTGGGGGTTTGGATCAACATAAGGATGGGTCACAAGTGTGGGTTGGAGGTGTCCAAATGTTGAAAATAACTTGTTCCTCTTCATTTCTGGGGTTCAAAAATTTTTGACCCCTCTTCGATATCTCAAATTTGATCAGCACAAAAAAGGTTATGGGTCAAAATTGGAAGGTCCAGGGTCACACAGATAATATCACGAGTGGATCACAATGTGCGCGCTCCCCAACCTCTCAACATTTAGTTTTCCATGTCATGCCAACAAAAACTAGTTTTTTACCACCTAATTGACCTTTGCTGACTTGGTGACCGTTGTTATGAAGACTGTTCCCCTAGATGATATACACCTGTCCTGAAATAGAACCACATCACCTTTAGCATTTTATCTAAATAAGTGACCTTGAATGACCGTTGATGACATGACGGTTTTTATACAATGTAACCCCCTAGATGGGATACACCCTCCTGAAATATAACCATTCAGGGGAAGGTCACTGGAAGTTATTTGTCGGAACACTACTATTTCACTTTTTATGCCCATAAGTGAACCTTGAATAACTTTGAGACATACGGTTTGTATGAAAATGTTCTCCACCAGGATTGTACCCCAATCCTGAAATTTCAACATGGCAATCAATTTCACTGAAGTTTCCCCAAAAATCTTAGTTTTTTTTTCCCTTGTGACCTTGATACCTTTGAGACATGTCAGTTTTTTATGCAAGAATGTTACTCTCGATGAGATGCACGCAGTCCTCAAGCATCAATGTAAAAAAGGGGTCACCAAAGTATAAATGCCGATGCCTATTGCCAAAAAGGTATCACAACCAACTTTTGACCCGTTTTAACTTGAGAACCGAGTGGCCGATTGAGCTGGAGTTTGTGTTCGTCTATTCAGCCACAGAGCTCCGTCACAGTAATATCCAAAAATTGCACAGTTTTAATTTTTCTTTCGCCCTGTAACTCTGAAAATAGGCACGATCCACTTTCGACGTTTGACATTTGAACCTTTGACCATCATATCCGGGGTAGTTTTGACCCTGATCTGCAAATCACCATGACAAATCACTATGAACATCCGTACTGCACTAAATTCAAATGAAAAAAACTTTGACCTCTGTATATCTCTCGCACACAAAGGTCACATGGGTCAATTTATGGTCCATTTCGATCGGAATGTACCTTTGAGATCCGACAAATGGCCAAAAATTTGATCGGGGTCGGGCTGCCCCAAAAAATGTCAACAGGTCCAAATTGAGGTCTACGTCCCAGTGATGGAGGTCACGAGAGGAATCACAATGGTGGCACCTCTCAACCTCTGCAGACATTTCGTTTTCATGTTATTGCCAAAAAAACTAGTTTTCGATCCCTATTGACCTTTGATGACTGGGTGACCGTGTATGAAGAATGTTACCTAGATGAGAGCTACACCTGTCTGAAATATGAAACACATACTATTTAGCAATTTTATGCTGAAATGAAGTGCCTTGAAGACCTTGATGACATGACGGTTTTTATGAAAAAAGGTAACCCTAGATGGGATTACACCCGTCTGAAAATAAACCAATAAGGGAAGGTCACTGGAATTTTTTGAGGAGCAAGGAACACATACTATTTCACTGTTTTATGACCATAAGTGACCTGAATGAACTTTGAAGACATGGACGGTTGTAGGAAAAATGTCTCCACCAGGATGTACACCCTATCCTGAAAATTTCAAACATTGCCACGCAATGTCATGTAAGTTTTGTCCCCAAAACTATAGTTTTTTGTCCATTAGTGACTTGAATTGACTTTGCGACGTCAGTTTTTGAAAAAGTTACTCTGATGAGATGCCACGCGCAGTCCTACAAGCATCAGTAGCCCAAAGTTACTGCCGATGCTATTGCCAAAAACGGGGGTATCAAAACAACTTTTGACCCGTTGTACTTGAGAACCGAGGGCCCGCCCGATTGATGAAGGCTGGAGTTTGTTTCAGTCTATCAGCACACAGAGCTCCGTCACAATATCCAAAAATTACAGTTTAATTTTCTCGCCCTGTAACTCTGAAAATAGGCACATCCATTCGACGTTTCGCCTTTGACCTTTGACCTCTAGCAGGGTAGTAGTTTGACCTGCTATTCTGAAAATCACCAGGACAAATCACATGAAACATCCTTAACTGCAATAAATTTCAAAATGAAAACTTTGACCTATGATATCCCGCACACAAAGGTCAATGGGGTCAAATTTATGAGTCCATTTCGCATCGAAGGTACCCCTTTTGAGATCCGAAAATGGCCACCAAAAATTTGATTTCGGGCCCCCAAAAATGTCAAAAGGTCCCCAAATTTGAGGTCAGAGGTCACAGTGATGGAGGTCAACGAGGAGGATCACATATGGTGCACCTCCCAACCTCGGCAGACATTTCGGTTCATGTTATGGCAAAAAAAACTAGTTTCGATCCTAATTGACCTTTGATGAACCTGGATGACATGACCGTATGTTTGAAGATGAACCCTCTCATCAATCGCAACTAGTCTCAAAAGGTCAGCGATGTAGGACCTGGGCTAATAGGAGTTATGACCCTTTTCAATATTTCAGATTTGGGCCTCTCATTGACCTATGAACTTAAACATGCTTGCGTCTTCAGATATCGTCCGGACAAATGTGGTCAAAATACACACACACACACACACCACACACCCACACGCACGCGCACACACACACACACACATACACACGGACACAAACCACATACTTGCGTGAAGACAAGATTCCTTGCCGTTGGAAGGAATCAAAAAGTACCAGGCATCGAATCATATTTAGGGCATACATGACATTATACTTTAATCTAGGATCAAAAAACCGAATGAAAGAGGTAATCAGGACAAAAAATGTTTGAAAGTACATGTTCACATGTTTTTTTAAATATATTTTCTATGTATTTGATGCTGAGTTTCGCTGAACTGAAGACCAGAGTGGAATAATCAAAATTTGACTCATTACCTGAAGATGAAGATGCGAATCTCCGAGACGTTCGTTATAAACTTGTACTTTTAAAAAAACATTTCGTTCGATTTCCTCTTTTTATTTGGTTCTACCAACTTCTACCTGAACGATGACTGCATCCATCGTGGGCTGGTGTTAACGAAGCCCTGTCATGCGCGCCAGTATAGAGTGACCTGAAGCTCACTAGTTTGCCAATGCGTTCATGGTAATCGAATTAGCAGGCCGCACCACATGATGCCTGTTAAGGTTTAAAGGGGGAAACAAGGGAGGGGGGAGTCTATGCGGCCAGGCAAGCAAGAACTTTTTTTTTATAGTGGGGAAAAAAGGTTGTTAGCATGACGGCCATCACGAATTTGGGGGTCCCGAATTTCCCGGCCCCAGTGGCCCAGTGCTTTGTCTACATCTCCACACATGTGTTTAGATGGCCGAACGTACCACCCATCCAAGCCAACCTGACGCACCTAGATAAAGAATAACGAGTATTCGCCGAATGTCAAACAGAAATTGCAAATGACTAGTTATTCGTTACATACAGCACATCGCTGTGTACGAATCGCCTAATTAGTTTTTTTATTGGATAAAAATTGCAAAGTGCTAAGAAGGTGAAAGCGCTGATCATTTAACTGTTTAATCAAACCGGAGTAGCCCTACGCATCGATTGAACGGACAAATATGTATGAACTTTCACTTCCTCTTCAATGACCTTATGGCATCCACATGAGTCATATGAAAACCAAATACAATGTACAGGAATTAATATAGTCAACCCGATCATTATTTAGTGGCTTCATTTCATTCCACCTCAAAAACTGGGGGAAGCATGATTAGAATAAAGCCACTCGCAGTCGGACACCCTTCCTCATTCGGACACTCCATATAACTGTATGAACAGATGAATGCTCCCTCCACTGCAGAATGACCATAACAACCAACAAACAGATTCGAATCTTCAATGGGAATGCCACCTTTTATTATCGGCGGTCCACCCGATGTTCCCATTGGTAAAAATCATACATATTCTCTTTAGGGCCCGATTGTGAGGATTCATTCTCGTATGCTGGAGCTTATTCCTTGCCCTGATCTGGAAGAGTATACATGCAATAGTACAGATGGTGTAAATTTAGAATAAATCTGTTAGTGTTTTCACTATTTTTTAAAACTTTCCTGTGCCCACAATTAGAATGGGGTTTGCCCAAGTGCCAGAGTGCCCGAAGTATGTCCGGTAACTTCAAGCTGCTCCAGCTTGGAAATCAGTGGATGGCCCAATTTTCCATTGGACTCTGCAGGGTGAAAAAGAGTTCCTGTTTAGTGTACAAGTCAATGAGGGGGGGGGGCACAGGGTGATAGAGAGCAGACCATGTTTTTTAAAAAAAATTGAATGTTGGACCTAGTGTCACTAGAGTGAGAAATGATGCTTTGTGTAACAACTATTTTGTGGATGAGAAATTTATGACAAGATCTGTGAAATCTCCTCTGTGTTCGAGGGTTTTCCATTTCAGGTGCAAGAAAAACCTCGGGTAACACCAAACCTGCTATCACAAAATTACTATACACAACAATGGAAATCTATGAAGTAGAACTCTTAGAAATTAATTGAACGGAGTTGTTAAGAGGTAGTCCAGCATATGCTCGTCTAAATGGGGGATTCATAAATTTTCAACGAGTCAAAAATGTTTTAAACCTCAAGAATAAGGCATTTATTCAAAGCGGTGATGACAATAAATAGTTTGGATAATCTTGACGACATTGATGGCGTGTTAGTGACAACAGACCGTGCGGAGATGACGTTCAATGGTAAAGTTTATAACTAGTTGTTCCTTTGACGACGACTCGTGGGGTGATGACGATTAATGTTGAGGTGATAACTTGTTGTTTGTGTTGACGACAGTAATTATGCGTCGGTCACAACAAACCGTGCGGTGATGACGATGAATTGTCAGTTAATAACAAGTGGTTCGTTGACGACATTAATTGTGTATTAGGGACAACAAACCTTGCGGAGATGACGTTCGATGGTTAGATGATAACTAGGGTTCTTGACGACGGCAGTTGTGCGTTGGTTACAACGAACCGTGCGGTGATGACGATAAATGGTTCAGTGATGACTAGTTGTTCGTTGACGACGCAATTGTGCGTTGGTCACAACGGCTCGTGGGGTGATGACGATAAATGGTTCAGTGATGACTAGTTGTTCGTTGACGACGCAATTGTGCGTTGGTCAAAACAACCTGTGCGGTGATGACGATAAATGGTTCAGTGATGACTAGTTGTTCGTTGACGACGCAATTGTGCGTTGGTCACAACGACTCGTGGAGTGATGACGATAAATGTTAAGGTGATAACTAGTGGTTATTTGACAAGGACAATTGTGCGTCTGTCACAACAAACCGTGCGGTGATGACGATGAATTGTGAGTTGATAACAAGTGGTTCGTCGACTACATTAATTGTGCGTTAGGGACAACAAACCTTGCGGAGATGACGTTCGATGGTTAGATGATAACTAGTGGTTATTTGACAAGGACAATTGTGCGTCTGTCACAACAAACCGTTCGGTGGTAACGATGAATGGTAAGTGATAATCATCAATTCGTTGTTGATGATAGATCGTGTGTTGATGACGATAAATGGTTAGGTTATAACTATAGGGGTTCCTTGACGACGACAATTGTGCGTTGGTCAAAACAACCTGTGCGGTGATGACGATCAATGACATTATTTGTGCGTTAGTGACAACAGACCGTGCTGTGATAACAATGAATGGTGAGGTGAAAACTAGTGTTTCGTTGACAACATGATTGTGCGTTAAGGACGACAAACCGTACAGAGAACGGGTTAGGTGATAGATTGTGGTTCCATGACGACGACAATTGTGCGGTGGCCACAACAAACCGAGCAGTGGTAACGATAAATGGTGAGGTGATACCGATTAACTAGAGGTTCGTTGGCGACATTGATTGTGTGTTAGAGACAACAGACCGTGCAGTGAAATGAAAGACGATGAATGTTTAGGTGATAGCGAGCTAGCGGTAAAAACTAGTGGTTCGTTAACTTCGTTGAATTGGGCGTCGGAAACCTACAGTTAGATATATCATATTTCTACGCCACTTTTTTCAACCGTTAATTCACAATATCTGTCAGTGACTGACAATAAACGTGAATTCAATTCACGTTTCCAGTGCATGTTGAATAACCAACAATGTAATATTACTGATACAAGAGCAGTATTTTAGAGAAACGCAGTCACCCATGAAAATGCTGAGACACAGCGCTTTATGTAATATTTAATCATTTTATTACTGCTGTACTATAATTGCGTAACTGTTTTTTCTAGAAGGGGGGGGGGTACTGGTCAATGTTAGATTGACTCGGTATGTACATAAGTCGACCATCTTAAAATGGAATACCTCACCTTCTCTCTCTCTTTATACTCTCTCTCTCTCCCCCCCCCCCCCCTTCCGCTTTCTCTCTGTCCCTCTTATCCTCGTTTTCCTGGTTTCTTGGTTTCCCTGTGTTTTTATACTGTTCTATTGAACCCCCTCGCCAGTTACGTTTCTGCCCGACTGTCCTCTTAACCTCCTCACCAGATACGTTACGTCAGACTGTCCTCTTACCTCCTCAACAGATATGTTACTGTCAGACTGTCCTCTTAATCTCCTCACTACTCACCAGATACGTTACTGTCGGACTGTTTTCTTACCCTCCTCATCAGATATGTTACTGCCGAACTGTCCTCTTAACCTCCTCAACAGATATGTTACTGTCAGACTGTCCTCTCAACCTCCTCACCAGATGTGTTACTGTCAGATTGTCATCTTAACCTCCTCACCAGATATGTTACTGTCAGACTGTCCTCTTAACCTCTTCACCATATATGTTACTGGCAGACTGTCATCTAACCTCCTCACCAGACATGTTACTGCCAGACTGTCTTCTTAACCTCCTTACTAGATATGCTACTGTCAGATGTCCTCTTACCCTCTTCACCAAATACATCACTGTCAGACTGTCTCTTACCCTCCTCATCATTTAGGTTACTGTCACACTGTCCTTTTAACCTCTTCACCATATATGTTACTGGCAGACTGTCATCTAACCTCCTCACCAGATACTCAGACTTTGCCCTAACCTCGTCACCAGATACGTTACTGTCAGACTGTCCTCTTACCCTCTTCACCAAATACATCACTGTCAGACTGTCCTCTTACCCTCCTCATCATTTACGTTACTGTCAGACGTCCTCTTAACCTCTTCACCATATATGTTACTGGCAGACTGTCCTCTTAATCTCCTCATCATTTACGTTACTGTCCAGACTGTCCTCTTATCCTCCTCACCAGATACATCACTGTCGACTGTCTCTTACCCTCCTGATCATTTACGTTACTGTCAGACTGTCCTCTTACCCTCCTCACCAGATACATCACTGTCAGACTGTTCTCTTACCTCCTCATCATTTACGTTACGGTCAGACTGTCCTCTTAACCTCTTCACCATATATGTTACTGGCAGACTGTCCTCTTACCTCCTCATCATTTACGTTACTGTCAGACTGTCCTCTATCCTCCTCACCAGATACATCACTGTCAGACTGTTCTCTTACCCTCCTGATCATTTACGTTACTGTCAACTGTCCTCTATCCTCCTCACCAGATACTCACTGTCAGACTGTCCTCTTACCCTCCTGATCATTTACGTTACTGTCAGACTGTCCTTTTAACCTCTTCACCATATATGTTACTGGCAGACTGTCCTCTTAACCTCCTCACCAGATACTTCAGACTTTGCCCTAACCTCGTCACCAGATACGTTACTGTCGACTGTCCTCTTACCCTCCTCACCAGATACATCACTGTCGACTGTCTCTTACCCTCCTCATCATTTACGTTACTGGTCAGACTGTCCTCCTAACCTCTTCACCATATATGTTACTGGCAGACTGTCATCTTAACCTCCTCACCAGATACTCAGACTTTGCCCTAACCTCGTCACCAGATACGTTACTGTCAGAACTGTCCTCTTACCATCCTCACTAGATAGTTACTGTCAGACTGTCCTGTTAACCTCCTCACCAGACATGTTACTGCCAGACTGTCCTCTTATCCTCCTCACCAGATACGTTACTGTCAGAACTGTCCTCTTAACCTCCTCACCATATACTTCAGACTTTGCCCTAACTTCGTCATCAGATACGTTACTGGCAGCCTATTAGCAAGTAAATCACCAAGATTTCGCAGCACTGCCAATAAAAAACAAGCAAACAAAAAACACTCTCTCGCTCACCCTCATAGTACTCATGCACCCAATCGCCAGTTTCATACCGACATATGACTGTAATAGTATTAATTGCAAGTGCATGTGAATGCTATTAACGATGAAACAATCCACAATGTTTTTAATATTTGGTATAGCCAGTAATTTATCAACTTCATCTATAGATAACTAGGTCCAATTATATATTTAATCATTTTTCATCCTTTTATTTCACTTCTGTCGCACAAATATACTTTTTCTAACCCAATTTATACCAACCCATACTGCGAGGTAATGTACTTTTTGTCTAGAGTCCCATTCAGGTCATTCAGACCCCTGTTTTCCTTTTCATGTGAGATCCATTCTCCGTGTCAGCTTAATGTCACACCTATCTCCCGCTCCGTCACCGTTCCGCGCCTTTGATGAACTTAGACTATAATGCCCCCTACCTCCCAGATGGGTTCTCCTTCAATTGCTTTTAATGCCCCGCTCGGAGATTTCCCGCCGTCAGATTTTATTAGTAAACTCCCGCGTTTTTTTTTTCTTCTCGTGCTCTCAGTTCGCGACCGCGGCAAGCTGAGAGTCAAACAGTGCGCCGCAGGAAAATAGCTCAGCGTTTATCAGAGGCTAATATACCGAGATGGGAAGCGCCTTTGCGATAACATGCCTGGGACCCCGCGTAAATCTCATCCTGATATATGCGCCAGGTCGTCAAAGCGCGTTTACGAGCCCACAAAATTCACCGAGAGTACACTCGCCGTGCTTTTACTACGATACCGTCTGCAGCTCCGATTGGTCGATCACGCTGACGTCATGTAAATTCTGGCCATATACGGGCATACAAAGGTGCCGCCGGAGGCATAAAACGCGTTTCCGTGCTCTGAGGAATTGCTGTACTAAATGAGAGATGACGATTTGCGCATCACGGTACAGCAACCGCTGGGTTGTGTCATTGCGTAGACAACTTGCCTAAGTTTATCGGATCTACTGCGAACCTAACGACGTACTACACGTCCCATATCCCCTGCTGAGTACGCCATACCTTTACATAACCAGTGTTTTTAATATTCGCTATTATTCATTAATGTGGATATTGAATGAACTTTATAATCAGGGAAACGGGGATAAAATGAAAGATATTGTTTCAATATTTGTTCTTAATAGTTATTTTGTTGTAGTTTCATTGTCGCTTTATAATAACTCATAGGTTATTTATACATGTACATTCAATGCATTTCTTTGCAGTCACTCGATGTTCGAGTTTACGATCACTGTTTAGTCCGATTGGAGTTGGTTCTGAAAAATATCATATACATTTTAATATCAGCATATATAGAGTCTATGTTCATACTTTGTCTTTTTATTTAACGTTTAATAGCCAAAATTATTATTTGAAGTGTATTCTAAAAAAAATTAGTTTTAGATTTACAATTGAAAGAGTCGTTAACATGACCTCTGATGAAACTAGAGTAAATAGAAACTATCGTTGACTAGACATGTGCCGTTTGGCACTGTGGTGAAATATGTGAATCATAATTACAATTTTACTGACGGATACACCGACCTAACGATCGTGGAACGAAGCTGTAAACCATGATTTGTGCTGTTTTGTTCACCCCTGTTCCACCTTAGGTTCACAGCTGTATAATATAAATTCACTTCCACTCTACAGTATATACGGCGGTATACTTATTCCGATTTCGATGTCGCGATATTGCCAATTTGCATCGTGTGTATTCAGGAGTTGTACTCCTCTATTGAGGAGTATTGAAGAAAAAAGAAAAAAGTTTGGATAATCTCATTTTTACATTAACATTTCCGCTCAGTGATTGTGGTAAGTTCAAATTCTAAAGGTTTTTTTTTTTGTAACTCACTGCTTGACTTCACGCCTTCATAAGGTGAAAACAACACTTTGAAAGACCCTGTTAGGAAATAAACATAGTACAAACAGGTACCTTGCGCATCACCTTCGAAACGTGTTTGTACCGTAAACATGTTAAATAATTATGTTAATGTCCAGACATAAAAATCAGCACGATTAGGAATTATAACGTGTACCAATTTAAACGTGAATTCAAAAAGTAATGGCAATGGCGATTATTGGGGGGTGTTTACATAGGCGTGTAATTTCTTAACACTGTTCCAGCGTCAACTCTCTTAACTAACAAGCGCAAGTCGTAACGTTTTGGTAGCTGCGGGCAAATATGCCGTAGGTGTATAGATCATTAAACTGATTAAGAAACGATTTTATTTATCTCTAACATGCACTCCCATACCTCCCACTAAACATCTCTCCCTTGCTGCTAGAAATCTCAATTATGGTGAACCTTGACAATAACGCCGTTGAAACAAACCATGGCCGACTAAAACCCAACATATGGAAATACTCTCTTACCCTGGTTTACCAGTTTTCATACCAACAGAAACTGGAGCGTGGTGTGTTGACAGACAATCATCACCCCCTGGACAATGGGTTTCATTGCTGGAATAGGCTCACTGTAGGTTGCTTTCCCGAACCTGCTGACAGATAACATAAACACTATGCTGCCTGCTCTCTAGAGCTAGGGAGTCGTAGATGTTAAACGAACACCTCTCACAGAGAGATCGAAGAGAATGGCTGTGGGAAAATTAGTGAATTAATGGACTAAAATAATTTAATCAACTATGCAAACAAATTGTAACTCAGCCTAGCAAGTGGCATGCCTCATCCACCCACCAAGTTTTCACAGATAGCTGTACGATTAACAGCATGCGATGAGTGAACGTGATTAACAATCGGACGAACGAACGAACGAACGAACGAACGAACGAACGAACGAACGAACGAACGGATGGACGGAGAGACGTGATGACTTGTAGAGCTGGTCACCCGCAGCTAAAACAGGATACAGGGTTCTTTCGGTATGAGGTACCCGCAATGTTGGCGCTAAGCTTTTTAATCTAGGAGGGAATTCTTCCCATTATTCATTTTAAGAGGGATTTTAGTAGTTAAAAAAGGGACTTTCATATGCGTCATACTAAACAAAACCCAAAACCAAAGATTTTTAGGCGGGGAATGTCCCCCTGACATAATCTTTTGGGAGGGATTCCAACAATTAGCAGGAGAAATCCCTCTTTTCCCTCCCCTTAGTGCCAACACTGGGTACCCGGGTGAAATTTCGTATATGAACATAGTGAATACATAAAATTGGGTTTCTATTCTTATCTTTTTCTTTTTTGCAAATCTCCATTTATTATTACTTTACTCTGCCATTACCACTTCTGATTGTGGGTTTTTGTGGGGCTTTTTAATTTCAGGCTGAAGAAAGGGGACATGTGTGGTACTGCGCAAAAGGACAAATACAAGTCCCCTAACAGTAACACCCAGTTTGTCTAGTCTCTATTCTGTTGGAAGGACACCGTGGGCCGGACGACTTTGGGAAATAATTATTCTCATCGCTCGACAGGAAGACATCATCGCCAAAATGTTATTACCAAAATGCATTGTGGAGTGGTGGCGCACTGCATCAATACTAATGTCGAGTGGCCAGGTGGCTGTACAGCTCTCAGATCACCAATATGTAAGCATGTAATGCAGGGGTTTTCAACCTTTTTTGGTTGTCGTCCCAAAATTCGCATTCATGAATGTTCACGTTCCACCTTATCAAAATGAGCCGTATGAGTAGAAAAAAATATAAAAACATTGAAAGGGTGCGTTTGCTGATTCGGTAGTACGTCCCTTATAGATTTCGCGCCGGCACTCGTCACGCAGGGGCGTAGCGAAGTGTTGATAATTGGGGGTGTAGAGATTATGTTTTCCGACCAATCTGGCAATGCATACCGATATGGGGGAGTGGTTTGAGGGGAGGGGGTGTCCACCTCTCCTTTGGAGAATTTTGAACATTGAAACGACCTCAGATGCAATCTGGTGCAATATTTTCAGTAAAATTGGACATTCAGTAATTACCGAACCCGCTCACCACGTACGCGGGACTCTTTCAATTTGGAACACTGAAAAATTCTGCCCGAATCCTAGCAATGCCCGATTTTGACTGCAGCTCGTGAGTATGGAGCAGACCAGCAACACACACTGCGCGCGGAGCGCAACAATTTTACCCTTCAATGGGGCGATTGATCAAATTTTCGGCCATTTAGTACAAATTTCAGAACATCTTTCCACTTTTGCATTAGGTATTCTCTAACCAGATTTTAACTTATTCTGTGCCCATAGTTTGGTAGTTTCCTGCCCGAATTTACGATTAAGAAAAAAAAAAACTGTGGGGCAGCTCTCTATCTCTCACCTTGTACTCTGCCGCTCGCATGATTTCCCGCCTAAAACCGACTGTTTCGTTGCTAAGTTCTGGGATTTTTCTTTCTTAATTGTTTTCAGCAAGATGGCTTGAAAAAATGTATGTATCTCTGGAATATAGGACCAGAAACAAAAACTGTCAAACTCATGAAAAATAAAATGTCAAACGCTAACGCCTTCATTTCTCCTTTTGCCGAATTGCCGACAGACTCGGTCACTCGTCCAGTTACACCGACGGCGACGGGCGGCCACATTATCTAATTTTTGCCGACGTGCCGTTCTCTTGCCAACGCTGAATGGGCCAATTAGAGAAGAACCAAAAGTCGAAATAGCCGATAATAAAGTCTGGCTTCCTTTTTTCCTATTCCACTTTCCATTCTCTGTCTTCCCCTCCACTCCCTTACTCCCCTTTTCCTTTCCCGTCCCCTCTTTCTCCTTTTCCTCCTCTCCCACCCCTCTTCCCCTTTCGCCTTTTGCCGACAAACCGAGAATTTGCCGACTGCGACGAAAATTGTGGGGAGGGGGTTCGACAACCCCCACACCCCCGCTCGCTACGGCCCTATCGTCACGTTGACGGACGGACGGATTGGAGGGAATTCCCCATTCCGAAAATACACACACATTGTCAAGTTTACCGGCGCGCAGTTTGCGTGTTTTGTTGATTCACTGCACTGCACACGGCCTATGTTCATGTATCTCAAATCACTTCTGATGTATTAAAATACAATGAAAATGTATCATTCCGCCATTATTTTCTCTGTGGGACTTGGGACAAGCTCACGTCCCACCAGAAATTGCAGATGTCCCACCGGTGGGACGCGTCCCCCAGGTTGAAAACCCTTGATGTAATGGAAAATAAGAACGAATATGACTGTTTGGTTTCAACTTTCAAGTTCGACAAATATGAGGATAAATACTCCGAAGATGCTTGTCAATTACTGAGAAGAAGATATTTGTGGCTATTCTCTCGTAGCACTGGGAGAATGGTGCTTAATTAACCAAAAGCGCGCTTATTGTATTCCTGAAATTATCCAATCCCGACTCACCCTGTGTTTTTTATCAAAGTAACCACGTTTCTAGCAACGAGATGTGCTTTATTTTGCACCTCCAAGGAGGGAGAAAACTGTTCTGTCGAGATTTTCAGGTATACAAAATGAACAGGCGCAATGAAGTAAAGTAACGGGCAAATAATGTAGTTATTAACCGGCTCTCCACCAAGCAGAGTAAGTTTCGCCGTTTCATGCAAAAATCCATGCGTGAAACAACAACTTTCACTTTGTTCGAACAATACGAGTTAACATCATCACTACTGGACCCAAACATATACCCAAGTAATGGGAATGGAACAGGTACTATATCCTCAGGTAATTGTCTATAGGGACAAATCCTCAAACCACGGAGCCACTAGTTTCACGAAGATTAACCGAAGCCCCAGTGGCGTTCTCGCAAAGGGTGAACATTTCAAGGTATGTAACATCATAGACCCTTGTGCAACACAAGTGATGTCGTCAGTATACGGGAGAAGACGGGGAAGAGAAATCGACTTGCTGATTTACAGGTAAAAATTTGACCTCTCCAATTGTCAATAAATACAAGAATCCGCATTAGTGGCAAGAAAGGTTTCCCGCAATAGAATAAAATCTAAACTGAAGATCTTACCCCTGCACTGAATAATATTCATGCATATGTTATTATTATGTAACCAGTTGCGAACGATTATAAACGTTTAACGGCAAGTCCTGACAACACAAGAATGCCATGGCTCATCTTCCAGAAAAAATATTTGAGACATATTTTCAGTTCAGTTCATTTACTTTTTACAAACGATCGGAGCGATACATGTTACAATATTCAGTAATTCTACGTGGGGGGTCTAGAAAAGCAGAAGCTTGTACAAGTAGACCCCCTGTTATGCTGTAAATAATAAAATGCGAACATACAATATAAAAAAATGACGGCGTCCTGCGAATCCTCAGCTGGGAATGGAATACAGGTTTTTGATCGTTCATACCAGAGAGGCAGGGAGTTCGGAAATCTGGAAGTAGTGAAAAGCTCATGGCTTCACCGAGATTCGAACCGTAGGACTCTTGCTTTCCGTGCAAGCGCTCTAACGATTCGCAGCCAACTGGTGGTTTCGAATATCGACTGAGAAACATGGTACCTTTCTCTGTGGGCTCAGCATCTATATTTGAACAATACTAGTTTTCTTTGGTGGCTGCTTCATTCCCCCTCCGGGATCAAATGTGATACAATCCAAACTTAACACCGATTGGTACCCAATATAGGTAGTAACGAGGCTACTAATTTGTTCAAATGAAATTTGAGAACGTGGGTGAGAACGAATAGTTGCAATCATGCGGTATAGGACAGAGAATTCCCCCTTCTCTCTATGCCTCTCTCGAGTTTCTACCGTTTTCAACCCGAATTTGCCACTTCCAGAAACATTGGGGCAGTCTGCTCAGGCCCTAGGATGATCATCACTTAGTCTATAGGACTCTTAATGTGAAAAAAAAAACCCGAAAGATCAGTACAACCTCTAGAGTTCATCAAAAGAAAAAAAATCATATGGTTGATGCATTTGTCAAGGGAGCATAAAGCTACTCTACTCGGGTGTTTCTATATTCGTTCCAAATCGTAAATGATTGAAAAGAACAAATAACCACTGATTTGGAACATGACTCAACATTGCAATGTACCACATTAAATGAAAATGGGGACAAGGAAACATTGATTAGCAGAGCTAGTCCTAGTGCTGCCCCTCAAGAATATCAATTAATGGGTTCGATGGGATTAATTTGCACAAGAGAAACTATTCATTCCATCGTTTGAATGACTTCAAGCAAGTGTTACATACAAACTCGTAAACACTTCATTAACGCAAGCAGGGAAATACGCGTTAATGAAGCGGCCGATTCTCGCTCGACTCGGCTCCCGTCCCCCAGGTGATGTACGGGGGGGGGGGGGCGTCCGCACCCCAGGACAGATTATTCCGCGGTGCTCGAGACTGACGCCCTAGCGCCATACAAGCGATGCCCCGGCCAGCGGCCCAACCACTCAACTCATGTGATCCCGCGGCGCTCCCCTACATATCGCCTGCGTGGCGCCCAGCGCGACGTATAGCGCACACAACTGTGCAGCTGGTTTATCTTCATCTACACTTCTGGACGTAACCGCGCTATTCTTGTAATCATACTTCAGTGGGAGAAAATAGGTGGCGCAAGACCAAAAGATCAAAATCCTAGCCAGTCGACAGATTCACTGTCTGCCTGTAGGAAATGTTACACCCAGTCGGATTTTGATACAAAACAATTAATCATTGAGAAGAAATTCAATAACGGCTTGCCCACACGAAATGGTCGGCTTGCCATAACCCAAGGTGAATCAGGTTCATGCAGTTCTCGGTGCGTTTTTGCACGATACGCTAAGTGCATTGCTCTCCTGATTTTTGTTTTTTGCTTTCTGTAGAGGTTAACAACGAGGTCAAACCTAGACTTGCCCAAGTCTCACGTGTACGATGTGAAGAACCTTAAGGAGTTTCCATTATGATTGAAGCCCACAACTACTACAGTACGCCACTGACATAATGATATGTATCTAACGAGGGGGCGCACTACACCGCACAGTCAATCAGCACAAAGCCTTTCAGAGAAATTCTACGAGGGACGTGGGCTGGGAAGAGTGCATGGTAGGTCAACAGAGACAAAAGCCTCAAAACTTTGCGAAACACGATCAGTGCGAAAAGTATTTGCATGTTGTTGTGGTGGATAGCAAAAGTAACAACCAGTTCCACGGGAAATTATTTGCTTCCTTCGCCGAAGGCCAAAAGGATTCGCATGCAAGTCCGCATGCAGAGGTATGTATGTGTGGGCGTGGGATTGAGAGCCTCTTCATGAGCACGATATTTGGAGAATCAAGCATCATTAAGTTCGAATTAGAAAGTAGGTTTAGTATGAGGAAAAACTATCGAGACTAAACGGAAACTTATTGTTCCGGGGTCAGGTCGTAGCAGTCACCTAATGTCAACAGAAGTCATAAGTCTGTGAGTTCAATAACTGTGCAACGGATGATGTAGAGCGCTTGCTACTGGTACACAGGTTGCTTTGGGGTCAGGTCCAAGGTCACGGAGGGTCAACGAGTGAGTCGAGTTCTGAACCAGAAAGCCAAAAGTGGCTTAGTGATCCTGACTCTTCCTGACAACCTATAGCCAGCCACAAGGGAAAGTGGGAGATGGATACCAGATGTATGACTCTGTATGACTCTGACCTGACCCCAAACAATAGGGGGGTCATGTAAAGAAAAGCTACCACACCAAATTTGAGCCGATCAGGAACCAACCATTCTGGACATATCGTGTTCACAATTTTTTCAGACTTTGACCTCTGGTGACCAGATTACCGCTACCTGACTCAAAACAATAGGGTTAATATACTGATCATGGGGAACAGACATAAAAAGTAGGAGCTTCATCCATCCAGTGGGGTCGGCATATCGTGTTCACAAGCCAAATTGGCCAAATTATGACTTTTCACGAATTCACCCCCGATCTACACAAAAAACAATAGGGGTCCTGTACTCCCCATAAGGAAGCTATTACAGCGAATTTGAACCCGATCAGGACAACCAGTTCGGTGACTTATCGTGGCCAAGGTTTTCAGACTTTGACCTCTGGTGACCTCAGACTGACCCCCAAACAATAGGGTTCATGTACTCATCATGGGAACACAATACCATGTTATGAGCTTCATCCATCCAAGTGGGTCGAGTTATCGTGTTCACAAGCCAAAAATGGCCCAAGTATTGAATTTCACAAATTTTCTTATTTTTGACGAAAATCACCACGACCTATACCAAAAACAAACAGGGTTCCTGTGTACGATCCAGTAAGAAAGCTACACACCAAATTGAACCCGATCAGACCAACCATTCTGGACTTATCGTGTCACAAGGTTGTTTTTCTGACTTTGACCTTGGTTGACCTCAGACCTGACCCCAAAACAAAAGGGTTCTGTAACTCATCATGGGATACACAAGACAAAGTATGAGCTCAGCCCCAGGTGGGGTCGAGTTATCGTGTTCAAGCCAAAAATTGGCCAAATTATTGACTTTTCACAAATTTCTATTTTGACCCAAAATTCACCCGACATACCAAAAACATAGGGTTTCATGTACTCCCAATAAGAAAGCTACACACCAAATTTGAACCCGATCAGACAAACCATTCTGGGGACTTATCGTGTTCACAAGGTTTCAGACTTCGGACCTCTGGTGACCTCAGATGACCCTCTACCGGACCCAAACAATAGGGTTCATGTACTCATCATGGGGAACACAATACCAAGTATGAGCTTCATACCATCCAGGTGGGGTCGAGTATTTGTGTTCCAAGCCAGGCGTCACACACATACATACACACACACACACGCATAACACTCACACATACACATTCACTGGCATGACTGCATAAGATTCCTCCGACTTCGTCAAGGAATCAAAACAAAAACTTGTGAGCAACAATAGCGGGGACAGCAGAATGATGTCAGAGTTCACACTGGACATGAAGGGGTTGACATGAGAGTTAGGGCGATCTCTCTCGGTTTGGGGTCAGGTCGAAGGTCACCTAAGGTGACCGTCCATTATAATGACATGACTTGAGGGACATCCTTCCATTCGCTCGTGACACGGCCAAGGAAAGCAATGAGTCGTCGGGTTTTGTTCTAGCAAGGGTTTCAGTCCGAGTTTCGTATGTAGCATGGGTGATTTACTGTACGTCGTTGCTGGTGAGAAATCCACTAGCCGTTGGACTGGAGAGAGTCTATTCCTATTATAGTGCAGAAGATATTATTAGCCCCATGAAGGCATCTGTTTTACTATCAGCAACATGAAGACGCGTTCTGAATTCAGGAGTTAGTTACAACACTCGATTGCTATTCTATTCCCACCACGAGTGTGGGGAAGGTTGTGAATTGCAGAGGTGAAGTCGGGACAAAACCAATTAATGGTCGGTGGTCGTGCCTTAGGATCTTTGAGGCGATAGATAGTTATCACGTTCTGTATAACTTGATAAGAATGAAGTCAATTAGACAATGGATCAGTATTCATGTAACTTTTTTTTTCAATTAGGCTCAGAGGATCTGTAGAACCCCACAGCCAGGATAGTATAGTGTGTGGGTTTGTCGAAGGGGAGCTTCTATTGCGGGAACTGTCACGTCGTTTGCATGCATGGGGTCAGGAGAAAGTCATGATGTGGAGGGGGAGGGGGGGGGGGGGGGGGGGGGGAAGGGGTGTGATTATGATGGAGATCTAAGCAGTGTGCCATCATTAACTGGCGAGAAGCATACACCCAGATTCCGAAGACCTCTCGCAGCCGCCAAAAAAGCATGAAAATCATGTCCGAATTTAGGGATCATCAGTTTCACGCATTCCATGGTCAAAATCCTGTGGGGTGAGGGAGGGGGGGGGGGGGGGGTTAGAGATAGGAGAGGGCTCCTGCTCATGCCCGCCTCGATAGTAGGACAGCGTCGCTAATATATGCTTGATATACTTTTTTGGCAAGGCAGACTGCCCCGATTTTTCCAACGCGTCGGGTGACTGTCTGAGAGTTGGATTACCTTAATTAATGTGAAAGAAAGTTTCGGAGCCAAGTCGGAGTCATTGGTTACAGGACCACGTTGACTGGGATCATAACATACCCATGCAAAACCGTATGTACAAATAAAATGGCGCTGAATTTAATTATAAAGTGTATGGGAAAGAAAAAGACGCGAGTGATAGAGACCAGCTTATTGCCACATTGTTTTGGAGCTGAGGCTTTACCCAGCAGCGCTCTAGCGCATTACTTGTACCCTCAACAGCCTGTGTGTCTGTTTGTGAGCGTGTGAGTGAGTGTGTGTGTGCGAGCGTGTGTTGTGTGTTTGTGGGTGTGGTGTCTGGTGTGTGTGTGTGGGTGTGTGTTGGGTTTGTGTTCGTGGGATGTGTGTTATGTGTGTGTGTGTGTGGCGTGAGTGTGTGTGTGGGTGTGGCGAGCGTATGTGTGCGCGCGGGTGGGTATGTGTATGTGATGGTTGTTTGTGGTGTGGTGTGTGTGGGTGTGTGTGTGCTTGGGTGTGTGTGTGTGTGCGTTGCGGTGTGTGCGTGAGTGTGTGTATGGAGGTGTGGGGTGTGTGTGATACTTCTTGTCAGCACGATATCTAACGAACGGAAGCATGTATGACGTTGAAATTAGGTGGATAGGTTGAATATTATATATAGAAAAGTTTGTAGCTCTGTTGTCAATCAGAATACCGTCATCAAAACGAGCGGCAACACGATATCTCAAGAACGTGAACATGTATCGACGAGTTCAAAGTAGGGAAAACATGTATGGAAAAAAATCAGGCACTGGGCCGTTCAAGGTAGGAGAGGTCAAGGGTGAAGCCTTCAGATAAATTTCACTTCATGCACTCCATTCAAATCCAGTATAGGAAGGATGCTTGTATAAAAGAGAACATTTTTGAGTTGTCAAGTGATGGTCATTCAAGATAAAAAAAAAAAACGTCTTAGCTAAGAAAAGGAAAAGAAATGTACGGGGGGGGGGGGGGTCGTCCGCACCCCAGGCGATTATTCCGCGGTGCTCGAGACTGACGCCCTAGCGCCATACAAGCGCGGCCCCGGCCAGCGCCCAACCACTCCAGCTCATGTGCGTCCCGGGCGCTCCCAAGACATATCAGACGCGGGCGCTCAGCGCGACGTATAGACGTTTCCACAAAACTGTGAGCTGGTTATCTTCTCTACACTTCTGGACGGAACCGCGATATTCTTGTATAATCATATTCAGTGGGAGAAATAGGTGGCGCAGACCAAAAGATCAAAATCCTAGCCAGTCGACAGATTCACTGTGCTGCTGTAGGAAATGTTACACCCAGTCGGATTTTGATACAAAACAATTAATCATTGAGAAGAAATTCAAAACGGCTTGCCATAACCCGAATGTCGGCTTGCCATAACCAAAGGTGAATCAGGTTTTTTTGAATGCAGTTCTCGGGCGTTTTGGCACGATACGCTAAGGAATTGCTCTCATGATTTTTGTTTTGCTTTTGTAGAGGTTAACAACGAGGTCAAACCTAGACTTGCCCAAGCTCAAGTGTACGATGTGAAGAACCTTAAGGAGTTTCCATTATGATTGAAGCCCACAAAATGCAGACAGGTACCTTCACTGACAAGAATGAGTATGTATATAACGAGGGGCGCACTAACCGCACAGTCATCAGCACCAAAGCTTTCAGAGAGAAATTTTTACGAGGGAGTGGGCTGGTAAGAGTGCATGAGGGTAGGTCACAGAAGACCAAAGCCTCAAAACTTTGCGAAACAACGTCAGTGGAAAAAGTTTCTGCATGTTGTGTGGATAGGCAAAAAAAAAAAGAAGAAGCTTAAAAACCAGTTGCCCACGAATTATTGCTTCCTTCGCCGAAGCAAAAGGATTCTCATGCAGTCACGCATGTTTGCAGAGTGTATGTATGTGTGGGCGTGTGTGTCGGTGGTGTATGAGCGATCTCATGAGCACGATCTGGGGAATGCTAAAGGCATATTAAGTTGTCGAATTAGGAGGGGGAACACGTAGGTTCTATTATGAGGAAAAAAAACTATGAGTACTAAACGGAAAATATGTTCCGGGGTAGGTCTTAGCGTCACCCTAAATGTCAACAAGAAGTCCATAAGTCTGTGAGTTCATAACTGTGCAAAGAAATGATCTTCTAGGAGCGGTACTTGGTACACAGGGTTGCTTTGGGCAGTCAGGTCCAGTCACGGAGGTCAACAGTGGTCGAAGTCTGAACCAGAAAGCCAAAGGCTAGTTGGATTCCTTGACTCTTCTGACAACCATAGCCAGCCACAAGGACAAGTGGGAGACTGTACCAGCTGTATGACATCTGTATGATCTCTGACCTGACCCCAAAACAATAGGGTTCATGTAAAGAAAGCGACACACCAAAATTTGGCACGATCAGACCGAATATTCTGGACTTATCGTGTTCACAATGTTTCAGACTTGACCTCTGGTGACCTCAGATTACCTCTGACCTGACCCTCAAACACAATGGAGGTCATGTACTATCATTGGGGACACACATACCAAGTATGAGCTTCATCCACTCCAAGTGGGGTCGAGTTATCGTTTCACAAGCCAAAAGTGGCCAATAATTGACTTTTCACTCATTACCCCCGATCTACACCAAAAACAATTAGGGGTTCTTATTCCCCATAAGGAAGCTATACACGAATGTGAACCGATCGGACCAACCATCTGGACTTATCGTTGTTCACCAAGGTTTTCAGACTTGACTCTGGTGACCGCAGACCTGACCAACACAATAGGGTTCATGTACTCTCATGGGGAACACACATACCAAAAGTATGAGCTTCATCCATCAAGATGTGGTCGCGTTCTCGTGTTCACAACCACAAAATTGGCCCCAAATTCCTGAATGTTTACACAGTTTTACTATTTTTGACCAAAATTCACCTAAACCTAAACCAAAAAACACAGGGTTAATGTTAATATCCATAAGAAAGCTACACACAAAATTGAACCCGATCAGACCAACCATTTCTGGACTATCGTGTTCACAAGGTTTTTTTTTCTGGGACTTTGCCTCTGGTGACCTCAGACCTGACCCCAAAACAAAAGGGTTTTCAGGTACTTCATCATGGGGAACACACATACAAGTATGAGCTTATCCAACCAGGGGGGTCGAGTTATCGTGTTAAACAAGCCAAAAATTGGGGCCCCCAATTATGACTTTTCACATTTTCTATTTTTGACCAAAATCACCGACTATACCAAAAACAATAGGGTTCCTGTCTCCCATAAGAAAGCTACACAACTAATTTGAACCCGATTAGACCAACAATTCTAGACTTATAGTGTACACAGGTTTTCAGGACTTTGACCTCTGGGGACCCTAGATGACTTCTCTGACCTGACCCCAAAACAATAGGGTTCATGTACTAATCATGGGAAACACACTTACCAAAGTATGGCTTCATCCATCCAATGGGGTTCGAGTTATTGTGTTCACAAGCCAGGGTCACACAATTACATCATACACACCACACACGCATACACACCACACACACACACACATGGCAGGACTGAAAGATTCCGCCGACTTCGTCAAGGAATTCAAAAATTTGTGAGCACAAATAGTGTTTGCAAGCAGAAATGATGTCAACGAGTCACACTTGACAGGAAAGGGGTTGACATTGAGAGTATAGGCGATCCTCGGTTTGGGTAGTCGAAGTCCCTAAGTGAACAGTCCCATACAATGACATGAACAGGGACATCCTTCAATTCGCTCAGAGTGACACGGCCAAGGAATCACTGAGTCGTCGGGTTGTGTTCTAGACAGGGTTCCATTCCGATGGTTGTCGTAGCATGGGTGATTTTTACTGTACGTCGGTTTGTGGGTGAGAATCACTAAGCGTTGGACTGGAGAGAGTCTATTCCTATTATAGTGCAGATGTTATCCCATGAAATGGCATATGGTTTTAATATCAGCAACATTGAGACGAGACGCGTTCTGAATTTCAGGCGTTATGTGTACAACAACCGATTGATTCTAGGTTCCCAACCCCGAGTGTGGGGGAATGGTTGTGAAGTGCAAGGGTGAAGTCGGACCAACCAATTAATGTGTTCGGATCTGTCGTGCATTAGTGATTCTTGACGATATATCTTATCATTGTTCTTCATAACTATTGATAATGAAGCGTCAATAGACAATGGATCCGTATTCAGTAAATCGCGTTTTTTCATTAGGTCTCAGGATCTTAGAACCCACATGCCAGGATTATAGTGTGGGGTTTGTCGAAGTGAGCATTCTATTTGAGGGAACTGATAACGTCGTTTGCCATGCATGGGGGTCAGGAGGAAAGTCATGATGTCGAGGGGGAAGGGGGGGGGGGGGAGGGGGGGGGAGGGGTGTGATTATGATGTGATAATCTAAGCAGTGGCCATCATTAACGGCGAGAAGCAGAAGCTACACCCAGATCTCCGAAAGACCTCTCTCAGCCGCAAAAAAGCCATGAAATCATTGTCGGAATTTAGGGGCATCCATCATCCATGGGCATTCCATGGTCAAAATCCTGTGGTGAGGGGAGGGGGGGGGGGGGGGTTTTAGGAGATTATGGAGAGGATAGCTCATGATTCATAGCCTCTCTAGTAGGACCGTCGCTAATTTATGCATTGCTATACGTTGTTGGCAATTGCAGGACTGCCCCGTATTTTTCACGCGTTCGGGGGTGACTGTCTATGAGAGTTGGATTACCTCTAATTTAATGATAAAAAAGCCGGAGGAGCCAAGTGCGGAAGTATGGTTTTACAGGACCACTGTACTGTGATCATCACATTACCCAGCAAACCCAGTATTGTACCATTAAAAAATGCTCTGAATTAAGTATACGTTATGGGAAAGAAAAAGGGACGCGAGTGATAGAGACAAGCTGATTGCCACATTGTTTTGGAGACTGAGGCTTTACCCAGCAAGCGCTCTAGCGCATTTACTTGTTACCCTAACAGCCTGTGTGTCTGTGTGAGAGTGTGAGTGTATGGTGTGTGTGTGCGAGCGTTGTTGTGTGTGTTTGTGTGTGTTTGGTATTGGTGTTGTGTGTGTGTGTTGTGTTTGGTTGTTTGTGTTCGTGTGGATGTTGTGTGTGTTTGTGGCAGTGGAGTGTGTTGTGTGTTGTGTGTGCGCGCGTATGTGTGCGCGCGTGTGTGTATGTGTTATGTGTGTGTGTTTGTGGTGTGTTGAGCGGTGTGTGGTGTGTTGTGGGTGTGTGTGTGTGTGGTTGAGTGTCCGTGTGTGTGCGTGCGTGTGTGAGATTGTATGTGTGTGGTGTGTGATAATTCTTGTCAGCACGATATCTAACCCGAACGGACAGCAGTTTACGTTTGAAATTAGGTGGATAGGTTGAATATAATAATTAGAAAGAAGTTTGTAGCTCTGTTGTCAATCAAGGAAATACCGTCAATCAAACGTCGGCAACACGAATCTCGAGAAAACGTGAACATGTATCGAATGGAGTCAAAAGTACGGTCAACTGCATGTATGAAAAAAATCAGGCACGGGGCCGTTCAAGGTAAGGAGAGGTCACAGGTGTGAAAGCTTTTCAGCATAAATGCACTTCATGCAACTCCATTCAAATCCAGGTATAGAAGGATGCTTGTATAAAAGAAGAAAATTTTTGAGTGTCAGTTGATGGTCATCAAGATAAAAAAAAAAAACGTCTTAGAGACAAAAGAGAAAAAGAAAAGAAACAAAACAAACCCCAAAACACACGATCAAGAATCTATTCCGGAAATTCATTCAATGTCAGGGGAGGTCAAAGTATAAACAAGAACGCAAATATGCGCAGTGTAGTGATTCCTAGCCAAATACCCAACCTCTTGTAACAAATGGGGACTTTCAAGATCACCTAAAATCTTAGTATTCATTCTAAGTAGGCAAGTGCAGAATAATAATTAACTCACCAAACACCAACACGTCAGGGTTGTGCTGTCAAAGGGAAGTTTCAAACTAACAAGTCCCTCCCTTCTTTTGTAATTAACTACATGCAAATAATGACATTGTGCCTATAATCCCTGCTATCCGGCAGGGTTTTTATCTGCTTTGCTGCTATGAGCAATCCAAATACACTGATGGATATTTAGTTTATTCCAAAGCTTGATTCACTCCAGATTTGAAAACAATATTGGCGAAAGTTTAAGATTGTCAATGTCACAGAAACAGGAAAATGTCCCTGTACGCCATTCCTCTGAGATGTTTCAGTCCGAGAAGTCAGGGGCTAAAATGCATTTACAGTGTTTTGAAGCGGTTGTTTCATCCCTTTTACAGAGGACATAATAACGTGTGATAGATGTGTGTAAGTACGTCCGTGTAGTTGACTTATCGGTTTGTTGAAAACCACGACGAGTCTGGTCGTTACTAAGAGAATGACCAAGAAGAGGTCCAAGGTAATTGGTCGAATGAGGTCAAAGGGTCGAATGAGGTCAAAGTAGTCACCAGATATAAGTTGACCTAGACGAACGAAACTTTCTCACAACATTGCTCTGAATGTTTCGTTGCCAAGAAAAATGAAGGAGTTGCCCTATGGTGACTTTCAAATTACCTTGACCTGACACCAAAAAAACGCGGGTTATCCACACCATATATACAACCCAAATACCTGATATGAACTTAATAGATATCGTGCAATCATTAGATATCGTGCTGCAAGCTTTCTGAAATGTGACCTCTCTTTACCTGGAATTGACTTGGAAGTGGGTCCCTGTTTGCGTCGTTAATATAGTGCTGACAAGAAGTGTCACGCACACGCGGCACACACCGCACACACGCACACACGCGCACCACACGCACACACGCACACATGCGCACACGCACACACACACACACAAACACATACACACACCACGCACACCACACACACACAACACACGCGCGCGCGCGCCGCGCGCGCCAGACATGACTGCATAGATTCCTTCAGCCTTCGGCAAGAAAAGAAAGAGATCAAAAAGGATAGTTCAACAAGATACCGAAGAGCACGCAAACGTATATATGAAAGTCAGCTAGGTTGGTGGGTGCAAAATGAGAAAGAAAATTATTGTTATCAACCGATTGGATCATAAATCACGGATGGAGAGGGGCGACAAGACGTGTTAACAAGTGGTGATTGTTAAACTGCATCGAGTTGTTACCGTCGGTACTGGACTGGTGTAGGCCTGCCTCGATTTCATTTTTCTTACTCTGATCGTTGACGGCGAGTGGGATCTGAGCCAGAGTATCCTGTTTGAGTGTTCTTGTTCTTTCTCATCTCTGTGTCATTAGTCCCCGACCTTCTTCAGGTTTGTCGACAGTATAGATATGGGATCGCTAGTATATAGGCTACCTACTATTGACCATTAAAAAAAAAGAAGAAGGAAAAAAAAAAAAAAAAGTAGCGAACACTGTGATTGGACACTTTGTTTAACGGAGAATTTCAGGGCCCGTCTTTAATTATGTAAAATTATTGTCGAGGTCATCTATACACCGTAAAAAAAAAAAAAATACTTGGAGATCGCTTCATTTGTATCAATCCTTCCTTCAAAAAATCAAGTAAATGTGGTTAATTCTAAGCACCAGTTATCCATAACGTTAGTGGCCCGAAAACACCATAGATGGCGCTCGTCGACATCTGTCAAAATATTTATTCCAGTGACGCACGTTAAAACAAGAGGAGGAAAAGAAGGGTTTTGAATAAGTATCCAGGAAATGTTACAGATTGACACATCATCATGAAGGCCATTTTCGGAATAATAAACATTATTAGGATGAACAGGTAACAAAATCATCGTTATTATGCAGAAGGAAACTGCCGTCGGGGAACTTGGACCTGACCGAAGAGAAGTGTAATGAATTTAACAAAAATAACGACAGTTTATGAAGCAATTATCCAAATATTACTGAACGAGTAGGGGTTAGGGTTAGGGTTAGGGGTCATGAAAACCTTAATACGTTTGCCAATGCGGAATCGATATTCCATGAGATATGTTACTCATAAAGTAAAGCAACGTTTCCAATGTTATTTTAGTCTTACTGGAATTATTCTTTCAAATTTTCAATTTTTTTTTCAAATTTTACGCCGCCTCTCGCGTCCGCACATATGGATCCGAGCTTAATACTGAGGGGGGGGGGGGGGTAGGGCATGATACCATTAGTCTAAGATTCCATATCGCAGATGCGGAATGAAGTATGATTTTTTTCTCTCGGGAATGTATAGGCCATAACTATATAGACGTTGACTTGCCTCCGGAAAGTCCATAAAGTTATTTTGCCAGTGAGCGACAGCGATGCCGCATATTGGTACATCATGGTACGGTTAACTTCGACCAAACATAATCGGAAACTCGTTCTATTCCGTCCGGTTGACGTTTGCTGCTATGGAACCTACCGGATCTTTCTCTACCACTTAGGCTGGGATTCAATAGATACGTATGCGGGTCCAGTACGCATGTGCAAAATCGCCAATTTACGTGAACTGAGCGGAGCCTAGTGTTTGAATATGTTTTATTTTCGTTTGCAAAGATAGATATAGTTTCCACAGAGGCAAAAAAAACAACATATATAAAATAAGGCAAACGAAAAACGCTGAATAGGCGAAACGAGCACATGTACCAATGAGTAACGGATGACGAATTCGATGGACTATCTTACCTAAAAACAGCCAAGCGATGACAATATGCATGGGCTGCTGCATTGTAAGGTATTTCACATAGCTCTGAAAACGAACGTTGTTCTCGTAAATATGGATTTCCACATCCAACCCCGGACAGGCATACGCAAAATATGGATTCCCAGCATTATCATCGGGACACTTTCCATGTTTTGCTTCCGTGAAACTGATCCGGATGATGGATACTAAATTTTTGAAATATGTGTATGAATTTCAACATTTGCTCCAAATAAATGTGAAAGTGACAACATAATGAAGGCTTAGGTTTCATTTAGCTGTTCCTCTAATCTTACATCGCGTGTAGCCCACATCATACTCTCGCTTCCAGATGGAATCCGCCCCCCAAGAATAAATCAAATATCGTATCCAAAACGTGATCACAAAAAGATTCAGGTTAGGTAACCATATAGATGCAGATGTGACACGTATGCGGTATGAATGTAAACATCAGTAATTTTGCGGGACGTGATATTTCAAGAGAAGTAATAATAATGTATAACAATGCGAAAGGGCCCTAAAACACATACCAACTCATGGAGAGGAACGTTATATTGTGTCAATAGGAAGATTATTCCTATAATCAATTTGCGTTAATGTGGCATAGTAAGCGGACCTATCAAGTTGTCATTCCATTGTATCGGAAATATATCTTGCTGCTACGGAACGGAACTTGTCTCCCTACCTTTCAAACGCGAGCAGATGATTTAGTTACTCTATGCCCGTACTCAGTGAAATCTTGCTAATCGTGGCGGTACCATTGCCGCATCCCACATCAACAACCTTGGAAGCACAGCCTTAATGTCACCCTCCGTACCCTAAATAATTACGTTCGTGATTAATCTGTTCTGTCACAGTCAAGAAGGGGGGGGGGGGGGGGGAGGACTCATTCAATGCACCCTCACGGCCTCTCGCACTGCACATGCTATTGCTAACAAGACTGGGTTATACAGGTTACGGGTCTGTACTGGACTAAATGTTTGTGTGGTGAATGAAGATGAATTCGACGCATCCAAGTGAAGTAGTCCGTACTTGAACTTGCGGAGGGACCGGGAATTAATAGCGAAACAAACTACCGAATCACTGACGTGAAAATCGTGAAAAAGCAATATCAGTTAACATCACGTTTAGGTCTCAAGTGCTAATATTGAGACGGCGAGGCCTAGGCTAAACTTAAGCCCTGGGCGGGTTAGTACTAGTAGTTCGTGCAATAGGGAAGTGAGGCCCACCTTCAATGCGAAAAACCATTATTACATGATAAGCTAGCACAATTTCTCAGTCAAAATGTGTGTGGGGGCGTAGAGAGGGTCACAATTTGATCCCAGAAATGAAAAGGACCTGATCATTCCAACAGTTGCATGAACCACCCACACGGAGTAAACATGCTGGCATTGTGGAAACGTTCAGGGAAAAAGTGTGTATCTCAAGCTGGTCATTGACACGTTCTTTCTATTTCTGGGTTTCCAAATTTTTGACCGGCTATTCTATTTCCCAGCACTACTTTTCGCAAAAACTGGATATAAATCAAACACTTTTGCGAGATGCAGGCGGTGCCACATTCGGGTGGGATTACGACAACACATGGTGAGGAATTAGGTTGTGAGGTATGTCCAAAGTTGAGCGAAGATGACCTGTTGTACCATTTATCATTGGTTTTATCGGCAAAATGAGACATTGTTACATATATAATAGATATGAATAACTACTCTGAATAAATACCAGGTAAACAAGGATGGTGCATATCTGAACAATGCGTGAGAAAGACCACTAAAAAAGCCAATTAAGGCTTAACAAGGTAGTGCTCCCCATGGAAGTTCAAAACTTGTGACCCCTCTCCATTCCCTTCAGCCCTACATATTTCGGCCAAAAAAAATGTACAAATCGCACGTTTCTGGGTGGGATGAGATACCCCATTTCGACAAGCATTATGTATTCCAAAGTTATACTGCGATGTATTGCCAAAGGTACAAAAAACCATTTTCATTGCCCCGGTGGTACTATTAAGATCGCAACCATCGCGATGAGACCATTGACGTTTGACCTCATAATAGAGGTAGTTGCCTACTGATTCAAAAAAAAACACCTGAGCCTAAGTTCAGATGAAAAACATTGACCTATTGATATATCTGTCGCACCCAAAGGTCAGACGGGGTTCACTTGATGCGTCCATTTTGATCAGAAGATACGTACCTTGGGATTCCGAAAAGGCCACGAATTGATCGGCCCCCCGCGCAAAAAATGGTAAAGGTCGAATTGGCGTCAAACAGGTACACACACGAGGGTCAACAAGAGGATCACAATGGCGCACTCCCAAACTTCGGCCAGATATTTTGATTTCCATGTTACGGCAAAAAAAACTAGTTTTTTGACCCTTAATTGGCCTTTGATGACCTTAGGAAGACATGACCGTTTTTATAAATAAAAAAAATACCCTCGATGAGATACACCCCATTCCTAAGGCATTGTGTTTCCCAAAGTTATACTGCCGATGCTATTGCCAAAGGTATCAAAACAATTTTGACCCCGTGTAAACTGAGAAAACGAGTGCCGATTGAAGCGGGGAGTTTGTTCTTTGCCCTGTAACCTCTAAGAATAAGCACATCCATTCGACTATATTTTAAATTTGACTTTTTGGGTCAAATTGATGGGGTCAAAGGTCCCACAGATGGGGGTCAACGCGTGGATCACAATTGTGCGCACATCGGAAGAATTGAATTTCCATGTATGACTAAGAAGCTAGTTTCTGAACCCTAATTGACCTTTGGGATGACATGTGTGTCATGACCTAGGTTTATATGATCTCTCACATCAATCGCAACTGTCCCAAAAGATCGCGAAGTAGTAGAACCTTTCTAATGGGAGTATTGTTGTTTCAAATATGCGAATTTTGGCTCTCATTGAGTTAGGTGACCCTGACAGCAACATGAAAATGGAGGATCATGTACACCATATGACGAACCTACAGGCTCTGAAGAGAACTTGATACATGTTTGAGTTCTTCAGATATCGTCGGCCAAAGGGTTGTCTTACATACACACACGCAAACACACGCGCACACACACACACACACACACACACACACACGCACACGTCCACAAACACGCGCACACACAAACACGGATACACACACTCACACAACTACGTGGTGGACCGCATAGATTCCTTTGTCGATTGGCAAGGAATATAAAAAGTGGCGGTGGCCAACTGTAAGCTATATAGGAAGGCGAGCGGGAAAAATTGAATGGCAGTATAGCGCCATTGAGTTCTGGACCACTGTAGTCGTTTGGCTTGGAATATTATTTGGAAATGCGCCATCATTTGGTCCTGCCTATGAATTGTTTGCATGGTAATGGGCAAGCGGATCTCAGAAAACGAAAGTTGCAAATTGTCTTTGAACCTGGGTTAGGGTTTGGAAAATACGATGAAATGTACTTCCTTATGAAAATTAATGCTATCGATCCGATAGTCTACGTTACTACAAAATACTTGGTTTGATCCAATATTGTCACCCACCATCCGCGAGAGAAAGTTATCAGTGCAGTCGTGTTCTTCAAGGCCCAAGTGTAAATTGCGAGAGAATAGGCTTCTTTTTCTACATATTTTTGTATAGCCATCCTGAACATTTTTTTGTGGGTCGACACGAAACCTTTATAAACATTCTGTACCATGTTGATGCTGTACAGTACTATCCAGAAAAGTCTTCATGAGACGTTTACATGTCCTGGCTTTGATTCCGCGTCTAAAGAATTTGCTGCCAGCGATTCCAGCTGGAGTCGCTGGTCGGATGCAAAAGCTGTATAGCGCCATGTTTGGACTAAGTAGCTATTTTAACCACACTGTATTGCCAATAATAAAATAATCATAATAATATAATAACTAATAAAATAATAATAATAATAATAATAATAATAATAATATAATAATAATTAATAATAATTTAGATAATGAATCTAATAATAATAATAATAATAATAATAATAATAATACATAATATATAATATAATAATAATAATAATAATAAGTGCGTGCGCGACCAGATCAAAGAGGGGTAAAACTCAAACTCAACGATGGCCTCGATCTAGACATCGGGAAAATCCGAGATGCCAACCCGAGAGGGATACATTCATCGGTATCCTCCAAACAAATTGAGAATAAGACAAGAGTGCAGATTGGCGGTATCAACGACTGCAATGAAACGGCTAACACAGGTTCTGAGATCCAGGCTCAACGGACAGAACAAATTACATGCCTATAAATACGGGTAAACGGGCCTTGCCAGTAATTACAACACAAAACCGGCAGCAAAATTGACTGGAACACAAAGTTGAGCTGGCTGGTCTCGACAAGATGAACCGAAAAACATGACTGTAATGGGGGACTGCCCCCCCGAGCTTGACATACACGAGACTTGTATCTCCGAGGAGAACGGAGGTAGAGGCCTGAACGAATTTCTGCCACGAGAACTCCAGTGTGCCGGACTGCAGGAATACATCTGCCAACTAAAGACACCGACCCATTAATAGAGCCGGTGTGGGCTTAACAAGTACTGGTTGGCCACAACCGAATATGAGACAAAGGGCAACTGGCAGAACAGTCACAGGAAATGGACAGCGAACCTCACAGGGCCAGATACCGAAGGCAGGTCTCAGAATTCACATCAACAGAGAACGACCAGTGGATGAAGCAGGATCACAGGGTTAAAATAGAAACAGAACGCTAATAATAGCAGCGCAAGATCAAGCATTCAACACCAAGTGCCACCAAGCAAAATACTGCGATCATCTGCGGACCCGAAGTGCCGAATTTGCGGTAGAAAGATGATACTGCGACCCCATAGTGGATTCATGCTCGAAATGCTGTAGCCTCTATAAAGGTCAGACACAACCACGTCGCAGCTGCCATAAACCACAGACATACAGAGTGTGGTTATTCTACCGATCCCAACGGAACGCAGTAAGACATGGCTCCACAAACCCAACCCAACGGAAGAGAATAACAGAGCCAAGATCCTCTGGGACTTCGAAATAAGAACCGATCGAGACATACACGAAAGAAGACCAGACCTGGTGAAGTGGACAAGTCCGCAAGAGAACAACGATCGTCGATTGGGCCATTCCTACGACACAACTCGTCCTGAAAGAAAGAGAACAGATAAGAAATACCAAGATCTGCGTCTCGAGGTACAGAGTCTGTGGAATGTCAAAGTCAAGGTTGTGCCGTCGTGATATGGGCATTCGGCGCAGTCACAACCAACATTGATCCCATCTGTAAGATATCCCAATCAGGCCACCATCAACATCCCTACCGAAGACGGTCCATACTTGGCACTTCCCACTATCCTTCAGACGTGGTTACTCAACTCCAATCCGGTAGATTCGCGGTTAGAGAGGAACAAGAGAGGTCACAAGCCCACTGAGAAAGTTTGATGGAAGAAAATAAAAATACTACTACTAATACTACTACTACTACTACTACTACTACTACTACTACTACTTACTACTACTACTCACTACTACTACTACTACGAATAATAATAATAATAATAAAATAATAAATAATAATTGGACAGGATGGTCTTCGAACTCTCTTGATATTCCTCAAATTGGTGGACGTCGAGGTGATTGCATCCCCTGACTAACCGGCAAACTGAAATCTGCCCAATTCAAAAACTCACCGCATGTCTCTAAGGAAACCCCAAAAAAAAACCATATCAGAATACAGATATCAGACGGATACGTACGGGAATAGCGCGTCCCCCGTACCCTGGCGGACAAACCATGAGTTTTCGTTTAGTTTGCGACTTTTTTTCTTTATGCACAGCGTTCCTATATTCATTAATTGTTGTTTCTTGTAATTTGGCTTTCGGGCCACGATGAGAGATCCTTATAAATACAAATACAATACGAACAACAACACAACGCAGGTGTATGTAGTCTAGACGGTTGTGTCCTTATTCAGCTGCGCCTGCTTATCATACCCATTCATTTAATATTCTTGGAGAAAATATGATCACTCCGCGAATGTGAGAAAAAGAAGAAAAGATATTACTTGTGAAAATAGTTAACTTCCGCGGATGTTTGATTTTTTAAACACAATAAAGCAATAAAAGACATAAGATAGACAGACTTCGAGGTCAATCAACACTCAGATATGAACATCGTTTTGAAAAGGGGTTGGAAACTGTAGATATAATGGTTTTTCAATTTCCGCGCGCCTTGCCGCGTTGTCTTCAATGCTGCGTTGTCAGTTGAGCAAGTGGCATTAGAGTTGTAAGAGGGATCGCCGATATGATGACCCGGTCACATGAAGTCACGAGAAAAATCGTCCCCCGCAGACTAGGCTCTATGTATGGAGCCTTTTTCTACATTAACATATTACTGTGACCGATATACGTATCGATTTCGATTTATTCGAAACGCTTTTAATCGTAACGTCATAGAACTCGCCGTCCCTTTTTCGCTTGTTGTTTTACCAACGACAATGTATCTTCATTTACCAAAACTCGGTCTGTACCATTGGGAGTTTTGGAATCTCATGTTGATGTGTCTGGTTTAATGTACAGATGCTACATGAATAGTTGTCGTGTACTTTCTATGCACTTTCTTTCTTTCTCTTTCCTTTTGCTCATTGTTGCCATATACAAGCACTCTTTCCATAAAGACAATCGGTGAATAGTTTAGTTTAGTTAGTTTAGGAATAAGGGTCAGGAAGGACAAAATCCTCATAAACGAACGACCCCGGAGCCACAACATCCCAGGAAAGAAAAATGAACCACACCCACTAATGAGTCGCCCGTGATTCCTAAACATCATCAAGACTGTTTAAAGAGGCTAAATGTTACGAAAAAAAATGAATGCGTCAGTCCAAACCCAAGTTCATACGACTTCTCGTTACGGAGTTACAGGGTCCTTTGAAGTTTTTGTCATGTGTGTTGCGCCATTCGAAAAGCATCCCATCATGCAACATATGATGTCATGGCTTGCACCACCCTGGAAAACAATCTTTGTTTTCTATTGGATTCAAACAAAATTTCACTTCGAAAGCATTAGTCTATGGGGGAGGATTTGCTCTGGTGGTTGGTAGGGGTTGGTGGTTACTTTGGTTAGAGAAAGACCCACAAACTTCTGCTTAATGTTGACTTATCCCCAACAAAATGAAACAATGAAATACTTAACATAACTTCCTGGATTGTCCATTGTTGTGACTCATGTGCGTTATTGCGCAATTGATTATCCCCAATTTCTCTGCATAATGGATCAAACTTCGATCGAAGGCCAATAACTCCAATTTGAACATCGTATTGAACTAGGGTTAGGAGCTATGGATACGTTTCCATTCTCCAACGATGTAACCTCGGTTGTAGTCAAGCCTGTCAGTTGTCTTTTAAAAGCCCGAATACCTGCTCTCGTTATTTCATTTTGAGCGAATCCCCGCCTGGTTAGGGGGGCGTTCCGTACACAAGTCATCCTTCATGCCTGTCATCCGCTTTCTCCCTTTTCTTAGCAGTTATTACAACTTCATTTTGTGTCGATATGATACATACTGAATATGTATGAATACCTACTTCTCTATCTACTGAAATGATACGTTCTTAAGAAGCATAGAAACTCACGGTATAATAGCATTGAAAATATTCCGAACCGGGACGAATAGATATTGAAATGTTAGAGTGTTTGAGATTTAGGTCTGTATACACACCATACACTGAAGTTTAAATAGTAATATCATGCCTTATGTCAATCGAAACAAACGATCAATCCACAGTGAATCTTAAAAACTCTTTAAGAAAGAAAAGTCAGTATGTTTTATATTAGAAATAATAATTATAAACTCCACTTAAAAAATGAGATTCAACAGTCGAAATCCAAGGAGACAAAGATATATCACGTAATAAATTAAGTGGTGCAAAACAAAATAAGCCCATTCAGCCTTCCCCCAGTAGGCTTGTAACGGAAGAGGTGAAAGGTCATTGAACGTCTTTGACATACTCTAGCTTGGTGGGTCGATACTCTCGCCAATACCTCCCACGAAAAACAATTTCTTTGGTGTTAGCCTCCGTCCCGCCCAGCTCAGTTATTTAGAAAGAAAATATGATTGTTTGGGCCACTCACTCCGGTTGTTTGCATTCGTGTCTCTTTAAAATGCAATATTTTTTCGAGGCCACGCGAAAGTGACGACTTTTGCCGGGTCCAGGACGGGAATTACCGGCCTTATTGTTGCGAGTTGTCAACCTGTAACTCACAAGTCCTTATTTTATGTCTGGTCGGGCAGACTAAGCCACAGGAGTACTCTCAGTCTGTCACCCCCCCCCCCACTCTGCAACTTCTTTAAAGAGGGATCGTCGTCTCACAACAGCGTCAAATAATGGTTGCCAGTTTATGACGTCGCGCCACAAATCGTCTCGCGGTATATATCCTCACTAATTTTATATCGGCATATCATCGTGACGATGAAGCGTTATCAAATTACACTCGATTTTGGACATTACGTCCATGCAACGTCGCCGCGATTTGTAGTCAGTCCCCACAGACGATAATGCCCCTTAAGGGCGTGCCTCGTATTCAGAATCACACAGTGCTTATAGATGGTAAAGCTGGTCGCGATGACACCCTTCCTCTTGTTAGAGGTGGACGTATAGGGGCCTATACCACTTCATATACCGGTATATCATGACCATATGCCCATTACAAAAAAAAAATACCTACAGCATTAGTGAATCATGCTGCCGACGTTCATTACCAGAGTAATTAAATAATTGGATTTTTACTGAATACTTACCTACTGTTTTCCATTCTGGCAGTTTATCAGATATGCGTACTAGTTGTTTTTTTTCTTATCAGATGACGTCTAGGAGTAACCTGATGTACGGTCCCTTTTCCTCGTGGTAATGAAGGCCTCTTCTGTCACTTCAGCCCGCATATCAACCCGCGGTCTGCCTGGCCCGTCAGTTAGGACTCCAGGCCCGGGGAGGGTTCGTATCGTATATAGTAAACGCACTGCGTGCAACTAACATTTTATACAAGTGCCGTTGATCGTTTTGGAACTTACACAGAGGCGAAGAGAGTGTTTCATTCCACTACATCTAAAAAGTGTTATGTACATTAATGTTTAGGACGATGGAAGTCACAAGAGAATCAAAATCACATTTCATTCATTTGCGTTACACAGTTTTGCGATATTTGCTTTCATTCTTTCTCGGACGTCAATGAATGCTTTCATCTATTTATTCTCAAGAGGTCAGTGAATTTTTTTATTCCTTGAGAAAAGTCGAGAGGAATTATGCAGTATGACAGTGTGTGTGTGTGTGTGTGTGTGTATGTGTGTGTGTGTGTGTGTGTGTGGTGTGTGTGTGTGTGTGTGTGTGGTGTGTGAGTGTGTGTATGTATGTATGTGTGTATGCAACGCGGCTTGTAAACCACCTGGATGGATGAAGCTCATACTTGGTGTTCACCATGATGAGTACAGAACCCTATTATTTTGGGAGTCAGGTTTAGAGGGTATCTGAGGTTACCAGAGGTCAAAGTTTGAAAACCTGTAACGATAAGTCCAGAAGTTGGCCTGATAGGTTGAATCTGGTGTGTACCATCTGTAGGGGACTAACAGGAACACTATTGTTATGGTGAACCGTGGCCATTTTTAATTAAAAATTCACCGGGAATTTGTGAAAATTCAATATTTCGCAACAAATTCCCCCCGTGGATGTCATAAGGTCATTGCGTAATAATAAGGCAGCCTCATTTTTAGTATCTCCATCGTCTGAAAAAAGTTTGCGGGTTTGTTTTTGAAATAATAATCAGGAAGATTGATATACTCATAGTCGTTTTCCACATTGTTCCACTGACCTGATGAATGTAGGACCGACGACCAAGTAATTTAAAAAGCCAGTTCGTGGTTGTATTGCGCATGCTCACTACTGAACAGTTAGGGGGGATAGCAATATCGGTACGGCTTAGTTTTGAAATTGTCACCACTATTGAAAACGCACACCAAGTCATTCCTGTTTCTGGATGTTATGTTGATAAGTATGGGGGGAAATCCTGTAGGTTTTGTGTTGGCAGTATTTGTAATTTCCGGCACGGAGTCGTTCCTTTCCATTCCGCGGACTCGGAGACGATATATGTGATTCCCGGTACACTCTGAAGAAGGGTCCACAAAAAAATTCACATCATTTTTTTTTCCAAATTCGGTCAAACTGCCACTCAACGTAGTTCTTGTGTTAAGGACGATGATACCTGATATTCCCGATTACCGGCCTGCTCAATGCACACACCATTCGCGGGAGTTTTTTGCAGTGGGCGCCATCAAATGTTTGTGTTGTATCATTGTCTGTCCAAATTGCCAATCATGGTTCCAATAATGGAGGGAGCCAATCCCAAAACGGATAGGGAACACACCCCCGCTCCGGATATTGGAATATGCCCATGAATGTTGGACTGTACAGCTGTTACCACACGTCGGACATCGAGGATTGCTGTTTTAGCAGTTTGACAATTCAAACATGATTTCCTCACATGACCACATTATGGCAATTTGAACAAGACGATCATTCCAGCCAGTCGGGCTGCATCTTTTTTGTGTATACAGATAAGATGAAATCAGCTCAAGAAAATGACGAAGGGCTAAACCAATAACCGTCTGAACGCAAGACTACACTTAACCAACTTTTTTTCGTGACGTCCATGCGAACGACCTCGATACGATGGATTCAGTGAGGGACGACAGAGAACCCTCCTCTTTAACGGGAAACATGCCGGTGAATCATCTATCTGATATTGAAATCGGAATAAAAAGGCCATCTAACAGTCCCGAGCTTTCAATGTCGAGGTTGGTTGGCGTATGAAGGTAGAAGGGTGACTATGAAAAAGCATGGATACCGCGAGTCCATCCCTATAACCAAACAATTACTGAACCCCGTCCAAAAGTCGTAACTAAAATCTTCAACAAGTGCCTAGAGTTTGACAGCCGCAGTCCTTGCAGGTTGTACATGTATACCGCCAAATCTTTGTTTGCGTAGACCTATTTACACTTTTTTCTTACACATGTCAACTGATTCGCCTACCTTACAACTGGTGTCATTGAGTAAGGCACTTTCTCTTCATAACCCCTCCATTTTTGCTCAGGTGCCCCGAGGATTAGTATCTGTCGAATTTTCACATCCCAATCCGTCCTACAAGATATTTTCGGCAATACTGGCTCCTGTTTCGAATCGTGAGAACTTGCACCCGACAGGAAGTAGGCACAGGGTCCTTCAAGCTGTCGGCGATCCGGGGGACAATCGTGGCGGCGGTCGGCGACTTGGTTGACGCACGGTCACAGACTTAGGCCTTATCCTTAATAACCATGATTACGGTCAAAAGTGAGCTTGATGAAATGAGACAGCGGTTTTTCCACCAGTTCGTGTACAGGTAGGCGAACCCCGATATTCTCTCATTAGCGTGGTATATGACATAGCTAGGTCATGATCTACACATGCTAACCGCTCATTACTGAAATTCTGAGGCGGTTTTTAATCAGTATACATTTGGGGAATCCGTGAGTGACTTACTAACAGGATGGATAAAGCTTTATTTTTTGCATGCAGGAAACACAGGTTGGTCCCATTTATCTGCAACACATGCATATAGTTTCGTATGTAGGCCTATACAATACTTTCACATATTTGGTATACAGTGTCCATACAGTGACCATCCACTAAAATATAACGAGGATACAACGTTTATACAAGCAAAATCATTCAAAATCCGTATTTAAACGGAAGCTGTACTCTCATTTTCTCTACTCCTTTTTCTATTTATGTCGGATACGAAGAACTCCGATTTGTACCTTCCTTTCTGAAATAGATGTACTTTACAAAACCCAATAAGAATGTTATGTTACCTATTTATTTATTCTTTTTTTTTCACTGAATAGGCCCAAGCAAATTCGTGTATGATCATCAATGCCTTCGGGGTGCCGCCCCCACCCCCAAATTCATCTGAGCCCCCAAATGTTGTCCATGGAATGCCAGAAAGTGATGAATGTCCTCAATTAGGCCATTAGCTCTCTTCTTGCAGCTAGGATAAGCCACTCACAGGGACCTTTTTTAATGGTCACACTCCGTTCAAAAGGTCATATCACAATATTACCCCTAAGATCAATGTCTTCAGAACCGCCCCATTTTGGTGTTTTTAGGTGTATCCCTCCATAACATTGTAATATAGCACACCCAAACACCCACTCTGCTGAGGAAATAATTTTGAAGTAGATGGTGTAAGATGGGAGTCCTTCACATTCTCACTAGGCTTGCTCCTTCAGCGTCCCCTGCATGGTTCCTAGACGCCATTTTATAGAGGCATAATACGAAGCGTATTGTGTTTCGTTTCTTCTTCAAGTTTATCTCTATCTAGAAATACATTATCGTCTCGTAAACCCCTGGCAATGATGACGAACCGTTATACCGGAAGTAATGATAAAAACTCTCTCGTGATATGGATTCGGACTATTTTTACATTGACATATCAATGTGGCGATATTCGCCAGACGACACTGCCTCTTTGACGGTTATCGCGCACTGGCCAGACTTGTCCTTGATTCAGAGTCTCGTCACAGTCTGTTATGTGGGTGGGTTGTCACACGGGCATTGGCATGACCCGACTGCGACGGGACGAAACTGGAACGAAGCTGCCTGAAACTATTGAGCACTATCAAACATGTATGTACGTTAGGGATGCATAAGATTAATCCAAACTTGCTAAAACCAGTCGCAAGTGAGTCTGGTTAGGAACACATTTCCCTGTACATTCGCCCGAACCAACTCGGACCCGGTCCAGACAATGGCATTGATTCGTTACTTTTTTCACATAGGGCATGTTAGAGCGAGAAAAAAAAAACACAGAAAACAGCGCCCGAACACGACGTTGACTGTTAGTTACACTAAAACAACTTCCATGTCAAAAAATACGAAATAATTACTTTTTGCCTAAAAATGTTCAGTATCGCATGTGAGGCGAAAAAAATCGTCTAAAAATGTTCAGTATTGGTATGTGACAATTTTTTGTCTTCACAATTGCTTGAATGAGAACGCGCATGCACGATGTCTACAACTTCAACAAATAGAATAGTAACTTGGATCGCATTGACGATCAGACTCAACTACCGACTGGCAGAAAAAAATATTCAAAACCAGTAAAGAACGTCTTTACTTTATATCTTCCGAGCCGCTCGCATGCCACTCTTTCGCTCTGGTGACACTAATTCTCTTATTGTGCCTCGTTCCCGTCGCTCCTGGGTGAAGATCTTCTGTGTTGCCGCCCACCCCCAGTTGGAACTTTCCTCTGTTGAACATTAGGAGGTGTAATACACTTGCTATATACAAGAGGGCTCTCAAGACCCATTTTATGTCACAGGCTCACTACCTTTTTCTTTCCCGTTTTTTCTGTTCTGCTGCGCCTTAGCATTTAAATGGATATGTGCGCATTATAAATCTTCATTATTATTATTATTATTGTTCATACCTGCTTTGCTTAAGCGTGGGTCCTTCATTGATAAAAAAAAAGTATATGTAAACATAACTCGACTTCGGATACTTTCAATTCGGGAGTTAAAACCCCAAAGATGGGAAGTCTTCTTGAAACCTTCGTCACGTGACATCACGGCAAGAGTCATTGCCTTTTCAATCATAATAGACTCGAATAGACTGTTCTCTTGTGCCACACATTTGTTATATTTAATTGAAGTGCAGATTGTCTCGCAACAGCACCGTCCTTTCGCAGAAACAATCGTTCCACAGTACATATTCGGAACGAATTTTGCATTGCCCACGATAAACCGTGACGGTACTCAGATTTGATGGAAAATTGTATATTGTTAGAGGAAGCCCCAACACCTCAGCTGATATGAGTATGGTATTGCGGAATACTCCTCGTATCTTACCTGCATGATGGGGATAGGGGTCGTTTTAATTCCACAGAAAATGCAAGGCATGCTGTAGATTTGAAAACCCTATAACAAGCAAATAGTAAGATAATTTGAGATCTGATTAAAAACTAAAAACAAAATGTTCACAATATATGATGGAACACGGATAATCCTATTTATTTCTTTTTGAATATGAAATAATTTTGTCTTTTCCCTTATCACTGAGGTAGCACAGCCGTTCCTAGGGTCTATAAAGCGGGCTTCCCATCGTGTCTATCGTCATTGAAACTTTTAAAATGGAAGTAATTCAACAGTCGCCAGTCTGTGACCCACAGAACAGTTGGCTCTGCCGTTTTATTTCTTACCAAAGACGAAAAGAATCAATGCAAGCCTGCGTTCGTATGTTTGCGTGTGGGAGATGTGTGTATGTGACACTTTTTGTCATCACGTTATCTAACGAACGCCAACACTTACCGAATTGAATTATGTCGCGAGATGGTACCAATCTTCTTTGGCGTTAGTCACGGGTCATTTTAAAGCCGTAGAGGCAAGCTGATCAGCAGTTCTGAGTTCAGAAAACTTAAGGTAAGTGGGTTTCACATATGCTGAAGATGAACCCCATTGTTCATGTCGTCAGGTCAAGATCATTCACGGTCGTTGAAGAGCAAACCTCGGAAAACTTGTCAGAACGATTTATAACGAACGCAGGCATGTTCCAAGTTCAAATTAGGTATGGGGGTTACACATATGCTGAGGATGAACCCAGTTGTTTTTTATGGCGTCAGGTCCAAAGATCCCATTCAAGTCGTTGAGAGCAACACGAAAAAAAACTCGGCAGCACGATATTAACAAACGCTAGCATGTATCAAGTTCAAATTAGGTATGGGGGTTACACATATGCTGAGGATGAACCCAGTTGTTTATGTGCGTCAATGTCAAAGCTCATTCCAGGTCGTTTGGAGAGCAAACATCGAAAAACTCGGCACACGATCTCTAAAAAACGCTAGCATGTATCAAGTTCAAATTAGGTATGTGGGTTGCACATGTGTGTTGTGCTGAGGACGAACCCATTGTTCCTGTCGTCAGGGCATGGTTATTCCAAGGTGGTGAGAGCACGATATCTAATGAACGCTAGCGTGTATTAGGTTTAAATTAGGTAGGTGTTAACCCCTCTTGTTTGCATTAACCTGTCTTCATGGAACAATATTTGGACGTTAGGTGTACATTCGTTAGGACTCGTTTCGTTGTAGTTTGATATTAGTCAGAAAAAGGCATGGGAATCACTACCAAGTTTTCGTTCACGAGTTAGTGTGTGAGTTCAATGATAAATGGGCCTTTCAGAGGTGGGCAAGTGTTTCAGTATGTTTTTATTGCTTCTTGCACAACAGTGCTAGAGTTCGTTGTTCTAGCAACAGCGAAGCGTCTTGCTTGCAGAATGGCATATGTATATCCTCATGTACAAGTCGTGTGGGGAACTCACCTACATCAGATAGTGTGTTCATCATTAATACCAGTCTCAAGCCATGAATCCCTCGGGCAATGTTGCCAGAGTAAGCACATGATTGAAATTTATAGATAATAAATGCATTGCCCTTAACGATGACCTACAAAGCTATCTAATGAGGGACATAATTACAGGCATTCAGGTCTATAAATCATGTCACGAGGGATTACAGGTACAATATCAGTTGATGTTCCTGACTGTGTAACATATAAACGCCTGGAAAATTATGTTGAGTAAAGGGTTCACGTGTTACTTGTATACGTTCTGACGTGGACTATACGAGTAGTGAGACAAGTTGGGTCATGGGCGGATATAGCACTGACCTGAATGGTACTTTGATATACTCGACGATGTTTTAAGTAGCATGGTTTTTAGTAGAGGCATTCTTAAATGCGCACTGTTCTGTTTCACATGGTATTTTCTGATTGGCTAGTGGTACTGTATTGACGGTAGCTATTATATCTTCTGTTAGGGTTGGGGATTAGATTTCGTTTGTTGTTTTTCTAGTCAGGTGAGAGGTTATCTGAAGTCTCAGACCCCTACTTCCTTTGTGTTAGATTTCTCATGTGTCCGTTCAATATCCAATGTATGGGTTAGATGGGTACGCTGTAAAACCGCAACGTCTTGGGAAACTTATACCTTCTGAAATAACTTGCTGCCTGGAACCTCTCAAGTTCATCGAACTTGGACAATAATGTTCTATATAAAAGCGAATCAAGTTGAGTAAACCTGAATATGTCCCTGCAGCTAGTTTACCTCAATGTATCGGTCATCCCAATGCTTTGGGGTTGTTTTATAGTGGTAAGTGACAGCCTTTTTTTAAAATTTGAATTTTTTTTTGGCGATCGAGCGTGATAACTAGACTTGTATAAATGAAACAATGTGTGGGTGTTTCCTAATGTTAAGGTCAGGTTTAGGTATCTGAGGTCAACAAGGTCAGAGAGGAGGCGAGCAGGTGATGAGATACCTTTAATTGTTAAATGCTACAATGCTTAGCGTGATTAGGAAAAAATAGTCCTAATAAGCCCCGAATTTTCTTGAGGCCAAGGGTTCCTGTCGAGCTATGTATGGCAGTCGAGAACCCACTACGTCGTTGTTTTCTAGAGTTTCAAAGTTCTTCGCGCCAATTATATATATCTAGAAAAAACGCGTTCTTTATTTTCAACGCAAACACGTGTCACAAATGTGTCAGCCCGGATGATACAGTTTTCTTCTAAATATTTAAATTGGAGTTTACCAGGTCCGGTCTCTTTGTCAATAAGTTTATTACGGTTGACGATTCCTTGGAGAGTAAGACCTAAGCCTCTCGTCTGCGTTTTCATAATGCCATCCGAAATGTTCTGAAAGAGCTGCGAAGTCAAACATGTGTTTTGTCACAAGTGGCTGTATATTGATACTACGGGAAGATTGCGTTGGACAAGTAACGGAAAACGGACATTTAGTTTATGTGACCGTCATTGAAATATTTCTCAGGAACAGATACAACGCTTTGTAGACTTTGGAAAACTGAAGCAAGCAACGCGAAGATACCTCGCTTTGTTTGGATAGTACATGACCTTGATGAAGATACCCTTTCGAAGCAATCACACCAGGGGAGTAATGCTGCATGTACAATTGGCGGAACCATGATTGGTTGGGGTCGACACTATACGCCCAAATATCGTAACATCTAGTATTTGGGATTCTACCACCCCAGTTAGTCATTTGCAAATACCAGGAATCTGTTTGTCGACTGGCAGCTCTAGCATCCGTATATTTTTTGCAAATAAAGAGATAACATTGTCTTCCTCTCATTGCCTGCCCCTTTTATTGATGTTAGATACTGCCTATCCTCGGTTCTTTGTTCCCGTTTTTTATTGATTGGTAGATAACTGTCTATCCTCTCATTTGATTTTACTTTTCATAATTGGTAGATAACTATCTATCCTCCTATTTGATCCACTGTTTATTGACTGGAAGATAACTATCAATCCCCCTCGGTGCTCTCACTGTTTCATCGATTGGTAGATGATTGCTCATTCTCTCATTTGCTCCACTTCATTACTGGTTAGATGACTACCAATTCCTCCCATAGCTCTCACTGTTCATTGATTGGTAGATAACTGTCCATCTTCTGGATGCTTCAAATATTCATTGATTGGTAGATAACTGTCTACCCTCTCATTTACTCTCACTGTTCCTTGATTGTAGAGATAACCGTCTTTATCAGTCATTTGCTTCACATCATTGAATGGGGTAGAAAACTGTCCTATCCGCTCATTGCTCCAACTCTTATTGATTGTTAGATAATTGTCTTATCCTTCATTTGCTTCCACTATTTATTGATGGTAGATTGCTGTATAAAAAAAATCCCTCTCAATTGCTTTCACTTGTTCAATTGACTGGTTGCGACTGGTTGATTACGCATTGCCTATCACTTGCTCTCGATGCTCCTTGATTTGTAGACTTCTATTGATTGGTATCGTTTGTCTACCCTCATCATTTGCTCCCCTTTTTATTGATTGGTAGTACTTACCTGTCCTCCCCTTTGCATCCAGTTTATTGATTGTCCCGATAGACCACTGTCTATATGTCTTTCTTTGCTCCCACTGTTCATATCTATTGCCAGTTGACGGCCTAACCTCGCATTCCTTTACTGTACATTATTGGAATAGCTTCTTCGTCTCATTTGATCTCACTGTTTATTGACGGGTAGATAAATTCACCGTTCTTTGATTGGTATATAACTATCCAATCTTCCTATTTGCTCTTGTTGCTCATTGATTTGTAGATAACTGTCTACCTTCTCATTTGCATCCGCTGTTCTTTGATTGCTAGATATCTGTCCATCCTCTCATTCACTGTCACTGATCATTGATTGGTAGATAACTGTCTATCCTCTCATTTGCTCCCACTGTTCATTGATTGGTAGAAAACTGTCTATCCTCTCATTTGCTCCCACTGTTCATTGATTGGTAGATAACTGTCCATCTACTGAATGCTTCAAATATTCATTGATTGGTAGCTAACTGTCTATCCTCTCATTTGCTCCCACTGTTCATTGACTGGTAGATAACTGTCTGTTATCTCATTTGCTGTCACTGATCATTGATTGGTAGATAACTGTCTATCCTCTCATTTGTTACCACTTTTGTTGATTGTTAGATAGCAGTCTATCCTATTATTTGCATCCACTATTTGTTGATTGGTAGATAACTGTCTATCCTCTCATTTGATTTTACTGTTCAATAATTGAGATAACTGTCTATTCTCTTATTTGATCTCACTGATTATTTACTGGTAGATTACTATCAATCCCCTCGTTTGCTCTCATTATTTATCGACTGGTAGATGATTGCTCAGCCGCTCATTTGCTCTACTTTCATTGATTGGTAATGACTCCCAGTTCGCCCATTTACTCCTCACTTTTCATTGATGGTAGATAACTGTCGATTATTTCATTTTCTGTCACTTGTCATCTATTTGTCGCTAACTGTCTATTATCTCTTTATGAGAGGTAGAGACTGGTCTATCCTATAATTAGCTTCCACTGTTCCTTAGTTGTTGATGACTGTCTATCCTCTCAGTTGTTGGTTCCCACTTCAATTGATTCTCAATAACTGAACTGCCCATCTTATCATTGCTCAAATATTCTGTGATTGGGTAGCTAACTGTCCCTACCTAACCATTTACTCTCACTGTTCACATCTTCTCATTTGCTCCCACTTTTATTGATTGGTAGATAACTGTCTATCCTCTCATTTGCTCCCACTTTTTATTTGATTGGTAGATAACTGTGCTACCCTTTCGTTTGCCCTCCCACTTTTCTTGATTGGTAGATAACTGTCCTATCCTCTATTTGGTGGCTCCCAATTTGATTGATTGGTAGATGACTGTCTATCCTTCATTTGATCTCCTGTTTATTGACTGTAGAATAACTGTCTGTTATCTCATTTGCTGTCACTGATAATTGATTGGTCATAACTGTCTACCACAATCATTTGCTTCCCTTATTTATTATTTGGTAGTTCACGCCTATCCTCTAATTGCTTTCACTATAATTGACGTATATAACGCCTATCCTCATCATTCGTCCCACTTTTCCATTGATTGGTAGATAACTTTCTATCCTCTCATTCGCTCCCATTTTTAATGATTGGTAGATACTTTTCTATCCTATCATGATTGGTCGATAACTGTCTTAACTGACTGTACCCTCACGGCTTCCTTTTATTGATGGTAGATAACTGCATCCTCTCATTTGCTCACCCTCTTAATTGATGTTCGATAAATGTCCTAATCCTCTATAGCTTCCCATTTTTATTGATTGGTATATACCTGCGATCTTCTCCTTTGTTCTCTTCTAGTATGGTAGCTACTGTCTACCCTCCCATTAATTCTCACTGTCCTGATTGGGTGATATTGGCTATTATCCCATTTGGCTGTCACTCGAATCATTGATTGCTAGATAACTATTTATCCTTCATTTTGTTCCCATTTTTATTGATTGGTAGATTGCTGTATATCCTCTCATTTGCTCCAATTTGATTGAGTGGTAGATCAACTGTTATCCTTTCATTTATCTCACTGTTATGAACTGGTAGATCACTGATCTGTTATCGCATTTGCTGTCACTGATCATTGATTGTTAGATAACTTTCTATCCTCTCATTCGCTCCCATTTTTAATGATGGTAGTTTTACTGTCTATCCTCTTCAATTGCTTTCACTATTAATTGACGTAGCTAACTGCCTATCTCTCTCATTCGCCTTCCCACTTCCATTGATTGTAGTTTTATCTCTATCCTCTCATTCGCTCCCACTGTTAATGATTGGTAGATAACTTTCTACTATCCTATCATGATTGGTAGATATCTGTCTAACTGACTCAATGGCTCTCCACTTTTAATGTGAATGTAGATAACTAACTGTCATCTCTCATTTGCTCCACTCTTATTGATGTTAGATAACTGGTCTATCCCTCAGTAGCTCCCACTTTTATTGATTGGTAGATTGCTGTATATCTTTCTCCTTTTGCTCCTACTTCTATTGATTGGTAGCTACTGTCTACCCTCCCATTTACTCAATTATCACTGTTCATGATTGTGGATAACTGTCTATTATCCCATTTGCTGTCACTGACATTGATTGGGTAATTAACTATTTATCCTCTCATTTGCTCCCACTTCTATTGATTGTAGATAGCTGTCTATCCTCTCATTTGCTCCTGCTTGCTCCCACTTTTATTAATTTAAGATAAAACTCTTTCTATTCTCTCATTTGCGTCCACTGTTCATTGGGTGGTGTGATACATATTCTTTCATTTGCTGTCACTGATCATTGATCGGTAGAAAACTGTCTATCCTCTCATTTGCGCCAACTGTTCATTTCTTGTTAGATCACTGTTCTATCTCTTTAGTAGCTCCCACTTTTATTGATTGGTAGATACCTGTCTATCTTCACCTTTGCTCCTCTTTCTATTATGGTAGGCTCTGTCTACCCTCCCATTAATTCTCACTGTTTTCACTGATTGGTAAATAACTGTCTATTATCCCTTTGCTGCACGGATCATTGATTGGTAGATAACTATTACTCCATTTTCTCCCACGTCTATTGATTTGTAGATAACTGTCTATCCTCTCATTTGCTCCCACTTTTATTAATTGATTTGGTAATAACGCTTGTCCCTTATTTTGATGCCACTTTTATTACTTGTCAGATAACTGTCCAATTCTCTCATTTGCTTCCACTGTTCATGGGTAGGTGGATAACATAGTCTTTCATTTGCTTGTCACTGATCCATTATCGTAGAAACTGTCTATCCTTCATATTGCTCCACTTGCATTGCTTTTTAGATAGACTGTCTATCCTATTAGTTGCTTCCACTATTCCTATTGGTTGAGTTGGTAGATTACCGTCTATCCTCTCAATGTGCTTCACTATTCATTGACTGGTGATATTGTCTCAACCTATCATTCGGTCTCAATGTTCATTGATCCTATCATCTGCTGTCAATGTTCTACCCTCTCATTTGCTGTCCATTTCTCGGAGTGGTCGTTTCATATCGAGCCACCAAAATGTTTCTGCCACCGTTCAATAAATTTCGAATACAGAAGCAGGTGAGTCATTTCAAAATAGTAACAGCGTACTCACAACATTCATTACATTTAATCGAACAGGTTTCTCCAATCTCAGTTTACACATCCGGGGTAACATCCTTAAGTCTACTATTTACGCAGCAACGAATCACAATATTAACAGGTGGGAGTAGGGTTTTGATGTGAGTTGATATCACTAGCGTGCGCCCTGCTTCAGCATTGTGCGTATTGTCATTTGGGGTGGGGGGAGGGGAGACGAGAATGACTAGTTGCCGCCCCTGGGGAGGGTGTATGAGGGGGTGCTGCTCTCCCCCTTGGAAAATTCCACAAAATATAAGGTCCTCAGGTGAATCTGATGCCATTTTTCGTGGCAGTTTGGAGTAAATTTATCTCCAGAATAAGGTATTCATGGTGGCCGGGCAATATTTGCAAGTTCAAGCGATGAGCTGGGATATACGATATCTACTAAGGTGTAGGTGTGATGACCAACTACCTTCCATGCTAAATCCAGCCATTTCATCTGGGATGCCTCCTTCAAATGGAGACTTGATGTACCGAGTCCCCCCTCACTTCACTTTAATAATGACGGTGTACTCTTTTTGAAAATTATTTTACAGAAACAAAACAAACCGCTGTGGGATACATTATAATTTCATGTTCATAAAAATTGCTCGTGAGGTACACGTATTACTGGATTGGGGTAAGTTGCAATGAGATTACCATTCCTACCTGAGTTCAATGCAAACGATGGGTAGGTTCATATCATGTGGGTATCTCGATCGAACAGAGGAGGAAACCTCGCTGACTCATGACTCGATCAGGTGGCCCACAGAACACAATATAACAGAATTTCACCCCATAAGACCTTTCTGATAGCAGCGATACCTGACATATCTAACAGCTATATTAAATCAATGATTTCAGCATATATATAATCATTTTAATACATTTCGAACGATAGTAACAATAACATATACAGGGATAGCTCAGATTTGTACATTCACTAGTCAACTCTGAAATGTTGTCATCATTAAAATAGCCTCTTGCCACGCCATGGGGACCGAAAGAGTTGCAACTATCAATACTCATACAAAGACAGAAACAGTTTATGTTCCAGATACTTCTGAATAATGGAGGGAGACTGTCACTGTGAGTGTGTTTGGCACAGCGGCTTCCGTCCGGATTCCTCCTCCCATACCGTCACTTATATGTCGTAGCCAAGCTTTATTGACGTGGGTACGTGGTAACAACACCAGAGCATCCAGCCGTTCGTTCTCTTTTTGACCTCAGTTTGTTTTATATAACTTCCGTTCCCGAATGGCCTTCGTTCTACAGATGCAGATGGCACGTACAGTAGGCAGGAGCCGTCAATATTTGAGTGAATTTTGGGTTTAGAATGCCTTTATTCATACGGGTCAAGTTTTTCCTTTTATGCTTTGGCGCCGTTTTTCGATGGTATCCTCCTGCAGGGCGGCGATACAGGTTTTTCCAGAAGTTGGGAGGGGGGGTGGGGCGGGGAGGGGGGGGGTGGGGGTTATCGCGCTGAAAACCGAGTGCAGACAGACCATTCCTATGTGCGTGCAGACCCCTTGCGGGTTGGAGGCTTTCAGAATAGGCCCGCGGTATTCCCCGCCTTCGTAAATTCGACTGAAGGGGAACGTTTGAAGGAGACAGAATGAGGATGAGAGTTGGAACAGTACAAAGGTGCAGGGAACAAGCTAATACGAGTTCCTTGTCTATCCCTGACCTACTCGGGGTCCAGGTCTGTCTCTTGTACCCACCAGCTGTGTTAGTTGTGCGTGCAGGTAGGTGGAGCTGCTTGGAGTCGGGAGTGGAATCCCTGTGTGTAGGACGTATTCCCGAGCCACCCATCACAGGCAAGTCCACTCTCAAGGTCTCCAAGGAGCTCTCCTGATTTGTATTGTGTTAACCTTTTGAAGCTCTCTCTCCTGGCTTTTTGGATTTTTCCGTCAGAAAACCAAAGCCAAACTATTTGAAAACTGTCAATTCTGGAAGAACTGGCAGTATGGTTCTACCTCGACTTTAAAAATAAATGTTTAAGCAGTTTAGCAAGTTTGGGTGCTCCGCACTGCGGAACAGGGAGGATTCCATCTCATGCACCTGATCATAAAATCCTGGTGTTACGGGCCCTCACTGAACGTTGCTGTAGGAAAACCGTGAGTCGAACCATCAGCTGTCATTAGTTGTGCTTTCAGGTTAGGGTATGCTTGGAATTGGTTTGGAATCCGTGTGGGTGTAGGGCATTCTTGGGACCACGATACATGCAAGTCCACTCCTCAAGGTCTTCAGTCAGCTCTACCCTTCTACTGGCATTGCATGTATGACCACCCCTCTGTCAAATTTCTAGAAGTAATTGGTAAGCAGGGTTTATAACCCTGAATAATACTTACATTCGAGGAACTGGTGCAAGACCCGAATTCCTCCACACCTGCAAAAACAAGGAAGAATTTACTGCATCTGAGGTAGATACGAATATTGTGGTTAACAGGTCCGCACTGGGCATTGTAATCTTCAAGAACACAGAAAACCATAAGTCAAACTATTAGCTGTCGTTGTTAATCTCATGTTGGTGGGGCTGCTTGGAATTGGGGATGGATTCCCTGTGTGTTTGGGGAATTCTTGGGGCCACCCTCCACTGGCAAGTCCACTCCAGGGGTGGCGCCAGCGGGGAGGGCGGGGGGGGGGGGGCCATGCCCCCCCCCCCATCGCGGAAGCCTGCCCCCCCCCCCCTCCTCCCCGTCGGGGATTTTTTCCATCTCGTCCGGGGAGCCCGAGTGGGTACGATAAAATTACCCCCAACCCCCGGACGAGGGCTTTTTGCCCCGACCGTATATATTTTCCCAAACTTCTTCATAGTGACAATCCTATATTGAAGCTTAAAATTTTCAGCGCCTCGCTGGCGCCTCATATCTTTTCATAGTAATCCACGTTCCCTCCTCGATCGAGTTTGCAGATCAGCGTAATCGGCTTCCTACACTGATATACAATAGGGGAATATATAGATAAGATACACAATCCTTATGAATCTTCAAAATGTCCCTGCAGGAGGTTAAGGTTACAATTCGTTTGATTAGGATGCTCGTTTCTGCCTCTATCACTGTTTTGCCTCTTGTATAGTGTGTGCTCACGAGCAGTGCCCAGGTAAGTTCCTGTGCAGTTATTGGGAATACCTGACCCTATTCTACCTAATAAGGGCTCTGATTTGAAGTGGGAAGCCTATTGAAAGTAACCTTGCTCTCCACAATGGGTATTTATCATTTTTTCTTTTTTTTTGCTTTCAAGAAAAATGTTCAAAAAGTGAAAACTTCAAAAATGCAGGTTTTGAATTAGGGGGTAGGGTGAGCCTCGTCGGACTTGCCCCCCCCCCTCGCCCCCCCACCCCCACCCCTCGGGGAACTCGGACCCCCCGTCGGAATCCTGGCGCCACCACAGTCCTTCCTGAAGCAGTCAAGGTCTCCGAGTAAATCTCAACGATTGGTATTGTATTGGCCTCTGCAGCTGTCTTCCTTGCTTTAGAGTCGAGAAAACCAAACCAGGGTTCCTGGAACTGTCAATTCTAGAAGAGAGTTTGCAAGCCTGGTTTATACAACTGGATAACACCACTGAAAAGAAGGGGAAAAAAAACTCCTGACACTGCCGGTTTTCTTTTTCTACTGTTACAACTCCATATCCGGAAATTTGGTAGATCCAACTAATTTCAACAACTGGTCCGAAACCCTTGATACAGACGGCTCTCACTGTGTTAATCTGGGGATGTGGAAGCGCTAGCTTCAGATGTGTTATTTGCATGGGCCTACACCGTGCTGCGCAACGTTCCAGAAATGTTACACGTCTGACACTACCTTTTCTCATAATTATGGCGTGCAGTTAGATCACGAGCGAAAGTCTTTTGACGTAGTCCAGGGCCCGCTTTAGGGCCCTGGGAGCTGCAGGATTCCCCCTGAGAAAAAAAATTTCTCTAGGTGCAATCTGAGGCCACCCTGAAAACATTTTAGCGGGATTCTGGTTGACAAGATTCTAGAAAATTATCAAAGCACGTTCCATTTAAATTCGTGCATCATAAAACCGACGTCGGATAATAATAGGCTGGGTGAAGTCAAGTCGCCTACGATTAACGCGGTCAACTCTGCGTTGCCATCCCGCAGACATCTTTAAGATTGTAATATGACGTAACGTTTTGTGAAAGTGGATCGCGCTACCGCATAGCTAATTTTCGTAGGCGTGTCGATGATGTCATATTGTTTTTATTGTTTTCCACTAGTGAGGGTTTCCCTGTGTACTACGCAGTAGGAGTAGAGCTGCAAAGCCGCGCGCATCGCGGCTCGGTTCAAATTCGAATTTGTGTTACCTGTGTGGGCTATAAAGAATATCACAAAAATGATACTTTCGTTGAATCACATTTAGTCACAGTTTGAATTACCATCATGATGTTTCAATGCATTCAATTCAGGGGCGGAATACGTGTATTGCAAACAAATCATGGAAAGGGAACTTTGGCCTTGAACAAGATAGGAAAGAAATTTGAAACTTTTTTTTTTTTTTTAACGAACAGTACCCTCCCCTATTTTTTGCTCTCAAGGTCACATGTCATCGGCTCGTTATGTAGAATTGTAGAATGATCGGCGGAAATTGCATCGTCCCCCTGAACATCCATCCTCAGGTGAGATCATCAACGTGAAGTAACTAAGCGAGGTAGCATGCTTGCATTCCCAATGTTGGTTGCTGAGGTTTAACGCGTCCTCCTTTCCCCGTTCCACTGTACAATCTGCTTTGAACTACTCAAAGCAACGGTGCTCTGACATAATCCATTCCTCAATAAAAAAACACACCACCTCATGCCTTACGAGGAACGTTTTAACTTCGGATTGGTTTGCCCCTCGGTGTTTTGACGTTTGGAACGTTTTGGCATTCAGGCGCTCACGCATCATTTTCTTTCGTATGACATGGATCCTCCTACTCCATTGCGTGTAAAAAGGCACAACACCATTAGGTCCCATCGTAGCCTGAATTACGCTAGTGGCCCGACCAGAATGGACCCTGGCTTGGCGAGAATTGATCCAACCACTTTCGCAAAACGGATTCGTGTCGAATAACCCAGACATGCACGCGTATACTGACGTAGATAGTTTTCACTGTTTAATTGAACCCCTAGACATAACGCTTGTTAGCTGTATACCACATACATAGGCCTACTCAGTGATTCTTCGATTTAAACAACAGAGCTTTTCTTCTCGATTGCAGCCCTCTCTGCCAAGTTCACAGACGCTTTTGATCATTGCAAATGGTTTCCACCACCCATTGTGTTTTTTCTGTTCTAGAAATGACTGTGAACTGAAACAGGAATGAAATGGTTTCCACGATGTTGTCACCCACCTAAGTCATTTGAATTATTTGCATACTCCGGATATCACATTGTTAAGCTATATGTCAGACCGACCTCTCGAGGACTTCATTTTGAGAGCGAAATGAATCGTTTCCTCAGTTTTCCACCTCACTCGCCCCATTGTAGAACGTTTGAACCGTTTGCGAACACTTCTTCTTTCACACAACACACGCTGTGTACCTCATATATTCATTTTGCTCTCGGCAAGGACTAACAAGAATGGTTGATTAATAGTGGCTTTTTTACACTATATCGTGTTAACCAGAATTTGACCTCTCTCGTCCATAAATAACCATTGATATGCCACCACGTTTGATGATGGTTTTTCTGTAATGTTTTTCGTTGTTATGTAACATACTTACCTAATTTGAACTCAATCAAACTTTGCATCGTACCGATATCCTACTGAGAAACTTTTCTAGAATTTGACCTCTTTCGACTCTTGAATGACCTCAAACTTGATTCCGAAAAGAGTTTGACCTCTGCTCCCCCCCCCCCCCCCCCCCCCCCCCCCCCCCCCCCCCCCCCCCCCCCCCCCCCCCCCACCCCTCCCCCCCCCCCCCCCCCCCCCCGCCCCCCCCCCCCCCCCCCCCCCCCCCCCCCCCCCCCCCCACCCCCCCCCCCCCCCCCCCCCCCCCCCCCCCCCCCCCCCCCCCCCCCCCCCCCCCCCCCCCCCCCCCCCCCCCCCCCCCCCCCCCCCCCCCCCCCCCCCCCCCCCCCCCCCCCCCCCCCCCCCCCCCCCCCCCCCCCCCCCCCCCCCCCCCCCCCCCCCCCCTTCAGTCAGCACCTACCAGCCTTCTTTCACCCGTGGAAGTCCTTAATTCTCCATATAAGTTCTAGCAAGCTTTTTCCTACTTTTGACCTCTCTTGGCCTCGTGAGCTTATCAAAGAAATGATAGGGCTCTACCCATGCGCGTACCGAAGTTCTGTCCTTGGGGCGGGTGGGGCAGGTGTGGAGACGGGGGTTTGAGGTCGGAACCAGGGAAGTGCGCCCTCATAATGGCCTCCCCTCCCTATTGGCAAAAAACTACAATTTATGGGCCCCTGGACATCATTCTTTTACTCACGAGAACGTGGATAATTGGTGACCGAGGTTGTCGGGTTTCCTCATAGATTGGTAATATGGTGTGCTCGCCTGGTTCAGTAAAGGAGAAACTACAGAATCTCAAAAGTGATGAAGCTACTGGTCCTGACGGCGTTTTAATCCTTTTTACTAAAATCCTTTCCGACGAGTTGTCTGTTCCATTCGCTATTATTTTCAATAAGATCTGCGAGAAGGTAACTGTTCCGGATTATTGGAGGAAAGCAAATGAATTCGTAGCCATCTTTATTGACTTGGTACGTGTAACAACACCAGCGCCATCCAGCCGTTCGTCGTCAATTGTTGACCTCAGTTTTGTTTTATATTAACTTCATTTCCGAATGGCTTCTTTCTACAGATGCAGATGGCCGAGTATCATTAGCAGGAGCCTCAAGATTTGAGTGAATTTGGTTGTAGACTGATTTATTCATCCTGTCAGAGTTTTTTTTTTTTTTTTTTTTCCCCCCCCCCCCTTGTATGCTTGGCCCGTTTTCGATGGTAGTCATCCTGCAGGCGCGGATACAGGTTTTTCCCAGTTGGGGTAGGGGGGGGGTGGGGGCTGGGGAGGGGGGGGGGGGGGGGGGGGGTGGGGGGGGGGGGGGGGGGGGGTTGGGGGCGGTGGAGGGGGGGGGGGGTTATCGCGCTGAAAACCGAGTGCAGACAGACCATTCCCTATGTGCGTGCAGACCCTTGCGGGTTGGAGGCTTTCAGACTCGCCCGCGGTATGCCCCGCTGTCGTAAAGGCGACTGTGGGAGGACGTTAAGGAGACAGAATGAAGGATTAGGAGTTGGGGAAGTACAAAGGTGCAGGGAACAAGCTAATCTAAGTTCCTTGTCTATCCCTGACCTACCGGGTATCCAGGTTCTGTCTCTGGTACCCACCAGCCTGTTGTTAGTTGTGCGGTGCACGTAGGTGGAGCTGCTTGGAGTCGGGAGTGGGAATCCCCCGGTGTGTATGAACGTATTCCCTGCTGCAGACGCGCGGCCTCGCGGCTCGGTTCACATTCGAATTTGTTGTTACGCCTGTGGGGCCTATGGAAAGAATATAAAGAAATAATAATCTTAT